>CM031243.1:51374167-51974167 GCA_018340775.1 Taxus wallichiana var. yunnanensis
TGTAAATTATTCCCACAAAGGCCACTTGTGAATGAAGTACACATGTAATTGCATAAGGATATAGTGGAAAGATGAGGAGATCCCTCACTTTTCTAGAGTTTTTTTGGCACATTGGATTTCTCCAAGGTAAACTTGTCTTTTGCATTTCTAACTATTTATATATTTAGATTAGCTTACTTTCTCATTGTGTTACATTTCTAGTTTTCCTTTATCACGGAAGTGCTTACAATAAAATTTTAAGCATAATTAATGACTATAATTTAAGAAAAAAATTAAGTAGAACAACTAGTTAATGATCAAGTTTTATTAGGAAAATGATATATATATATATTTGTTTATGAATTATTTATGGGATATTTACATTAATTCTATATGAAATTTGTATTTATTAGATATCAAATAGTACAAATTTTAGGAAGGAATATGTATTTTAATTCAATTATAATGACACCCATGATGTGGATGAGGATTCTTTGTTTTTCTTGTTTCTATAGTAATACAAGAATGGTCATCATAAAATTATGATATTAGTTAGTGACAATTATATGTTTTTAGGTTTTTGAAAAATGATAGTCGATATTAATGGATTGGTCCATGATATGGATAATAATCTTTCATTTTTCTAGTTTTAAAAGTAAACTAAGAATAGCCACGAGGAAATTATGATTGTACTCGATGAAAATTCTATATGGTATATTATATTGATCAATAATTTTTTATAATATTTATATTAATATTTAATAATGGAAGAACTAAAGATACATATATCATATGTGTAGCCATATGTAATGTTACTTTTGATCTATTAAATTATTGACAAATAGATAATTTAAAGAAGAATGTTCCATTTATATTTGTTAATATAGATAGTCTTGAGAGGATGTGAAGGATTTAAGTTTTAGAATTGTATATTCTCATTACTTTTCACTTTAATTTTTATGTATATACCTAAAATATGGAGTAATAACCTATTTAAAAATAGTTAAAATTTATATTAACTAAATAGATTAAGAATGGTTTATGGTTTAAATAAATATTTATAAACACACTATTTAAGAATCATTTTTAGAGGCCTATAACTAATCACAGTGAAGTACTATTAAAATAAGTTAATATATATTCATAAATTTGGAATGCACTACTTTTGCCGAATATAATAACTTCATAAACATCAAATTTGCATCTTTTAGACATATGTCTAAATATTGGGCTACTTAATAAGACCTCATCATATTTTTAGCAGGAATACTTAGAGAATTGACAATCTAAAAAGCGGGGAAATGAGAATTTTAATATGAAAAATGCCAATTAAATGATTAACTTTTTTAAAAAAATTGAAAGATATTCACTTGAATAGCTCTATTTAAAGATCTGGTATTTTTATAGTTTTAATTCTAGTATAATGTGACGTTCAATTATGACATAAATTAAACAAGATTTTTGAGATTTTTTTAAATTTTAAAGATTCAATTCAAAAAAATAATGATTTCCTACTTAAAAACCAAGCATTGTGCAGATTATTTTGCTGTCCAAGAAGGATACGTCAAACACAAAGCAATAGATTTTTGGAGAATTTGCTATTTGTGGTTACATTGATAGATAAAAAAATTAATACATAATATGTGATTCTTCTAAGATCATATTTTTCACTATGTAATGTGATGTCATATGAAGATAAAGAAAAACAATGCACTCCGGTAATCATCTCAGATTTTTATAACAAGAGCTTGCAATCTAGTCATACGTATCCATGAAAGAAAAAGTTTAGCAAGCAGAGAGCATTTTAGAGGCTTACCCGAAGTGGCAGGCTTGTCCGTGTTCTTTACAGTTCGGTACATCTGCATCACGTACACAAACTGGTCATGACTCTTGATATTTGCAATTTTCTATGTGAAGGTAAAATATAATATTTCTTAGACAGTCTTAAGAGGCAGTGCCAATGAATTTTCCGTTGAAATAAATAATTAGGTAGTACTGGTTCAAAACGAACAAAAACATGGTGGTATTTGTCTCGTTATTTCCGGAGAAGTACATGTCAAATAAGTTACCTGTAGATGGCTCTTGACATGCGCCAAGGTGAGATCCTTGACATTCATAAGCTCCAACACTGACTTGGGAGTGGCTCCTGCCGTTCATAATACAAGTTCTACTCATCTTAATCTCCAGACCTAAAAACCAATTTACAGCATTTGCCTAAAAACTTGGGAAGAATAGATGCATACTTTCATGGCCTCCGAGTAGCTCGACTGCATGAACAAAATGGGCATGAAGTGTAGTGGTCCAACGCATTCTTGGAGCTCTCATGCTTCTCTTGCCAGGCAGCTTCGATACGAATCTGGCCGACCTCATCGACGACTGTATATCAGAAATATGGCTCATCGAAGGCCGACTAGTACTGGTGCCACTAAATGCACCCCTCTGATCGGGTCTCATGAACCGCAACGAGTCGAAACTCTCCGAAAGATTCGAATCTGCCTTCAAATCATTGAAGATCCCACTACTTTGAGCACTACTGCTTTCCATATTCCGAATCAGCCTTAGAGACTCTAAATGCTGTACTCTGCCATTAAACTCAAAGCTACCTGGCTGCATAATCGGTAAAAGCCGATTGGCCTGCCCAATTTGCATACCTCTTTCGAGCCCTGACGTAACTAAAACCAGCTTTGGATCCGGGCGTTCCACTCTCTCTGGTCTCAACTGAGGATTCGAGGTCGAAAAACACGAGTTGGGAGAATACACAGGAACCCCTTTTATATAAGGAACCCCTCCAAAGTCTTGAATATGCCTCCGATTGCTTTCAGTGGAAGGAGGGTCGAGGTGGACTAAACTCAAGTTGATAACAGGAGCTCGAGACTTGTTGGTGGGGATGGAGGAATATTAGCATTGACACTAACGTTAGGATTACTGTTTGACTTTTGGGAATTTCCCCAAAAATCGAACCCGTGATCCCCATATTGCTCTGCACCACCACCAGTACCTGGTTTACTAGTTGGCAGACTGATGTGCAACGACAAATCTGGAAGGGAGGATGATCCCGCCACATTATTCGAGCCGCCGCTGCTGCTCCCTGCACGCAACCTGCTCTCTGCCATATTTCATAGATCACAGATCCCCACAAATCTCTTCATGTAATTCTAAAATGGTCTCTCTACCTTACTTTGATTTGGGTATTGGAGAATATGGTATTTCTATGGAATGGGTGGAATTGAATAACGATGAGCACCAACACACACTAATTTAACATTTACAGAGCGGGTATAAAACTGTCACACCATCTCTACCAACGGCATCCATATGAGAATCATGTGATTACCAAAAGAATTGAGAAGCTAGGTTAAAGAGAGGCTTATCCTGAATCCTATATCTGTCGCCTGCCTAAGTCTTCCAGCTGATTAATGTTGACATGGGCATGCCGTATTTGAGGCCTGAGAGAGTGAGAAGAAAGATAACATTAAGAGGACGAGGAGGCGGCAGAAGTACAGCCTTGAATCTTTGGGATAGCTGCCAATCCCCAACAAGAGAGAGAGACGAGCAGAGAGCACAAAATCCATTTAAAACAAGAGGCAGGAACAGACTAAAGGAAGAAAAGAAGAAGAATATGAGTAAAGATGGGCATGGGGGCGATGAAGATGAATAAAAGCGAAGAATAGAGTATTTGTCAGATGGAGACAGTCAGCTCCTCAGCAACTTTATTAAAAAAGAAAGAAGAAACGCACTCAACAACACGGAGAATACAAATAAAATGGAGTCCGGCGCACCGCAAGTTATCCAGCGGGTCTTAGCCACCAAACATGCTCAAAAACCACACATTTTCCACCCAACTTGCTTCCAAACCAAACACCAATAATAATACAATGCATATTCCTTGAGAGCCTATGTTTCAATTTGACGCCCGTTTACACGTTTCTCCGTAAATTTAGCTGTTAAATATAATTTGCAATTGTTATAGTAACTCTCTTGCAATGAAGGCTGGCTTTTCGATTTTTATTTTCTATAAAAATAAAAATAAAAATAAAAACCTGCATGAGTGGTCGTCAAATTTAAAAGAAACAAAATATTATTTTAATTGCCTTCATTCTTTTAAGTATACACTATTTCTCTATGGAACACGCGCATCGTATCGTATCGTATTGAGCGCAGATTCGGTCAGTTATAAATACCAAATCGGTGTGGGAATGAATAAAATTGTCCAGTGGTTAGTTTAGCGATCACACGACAATGAAATTAATAGAAAACTATATTATGATAGACTTCTATGCTTTGGAGTCTGGACGAACATTGTAAATATTCTTTTAAATTTATTTGGTTTAAATTACGTATATGTTTTCTAAATCATTGTTTTGCATGGGTGACGATGACGACTCCTTTGATAGTTATATGTAAACTTATTGTATTATTTTATGGGGATCTCGTAAATCTCAAGGATACCACATTAAGTATTATAGGATGCCACACCATCAAATTCAATAGTCTTTGTATCCTTTGACTTGCTATCCATTTATAAATTTTTATTTTGAACATCTCATTAACGAGAAAAACAAAGCTTCTAGATTTAATTCTCTTACGATCTTATTAACCAATGTTTACAAGGGAATTACCTACTTAACAACTATATTAGTTTATTACCTATGATATTAGAAACTCATGAAATACACCTACATAATTTGCAAATTTATATTTAAAGTTTTGTTGATAAATATGATATATCTTTCGTAATTTAATGTGTTGTTTATTGAAATATTAAAGGTAGTAATTTTTGTATGAAGAATATTAAGTGATGATCTTTAATTATGGGAAAAAAGACGTTTGATTAAAAAATACTATAAATATGGAAAAAAAATACGGTTGTGGAACTATTGAAAGTCTTGTAAACAACATTGAAAAAATGAAAATCCTTTTAACTCTGGACTATAAAATCTTAAAAGTGTTCATAATTTAAACTTTTATTTTATAAAATAATAATAAATAATATACATTTTTTCATCATGTATATTAAATTTTTGCAACCAAAAACTACAAGATTTTATATGATTCAATAAAAATACGGAAAATCTTATAATCTTATCGTATTTAATAAGTATGGAAATATTATAATAAATAAATTTAACAATATATATAATTTTACTAATATATAAGTGTATACGAAATGTGGAAAATTTTAATTATAATCTACGCTTGAAAACATAAAATATGGCCCATAGAGTCACAATTTTCAAGCCTAATAGGTGGCTGTCAATTTTAAAACTTTGGGATGCAACTAAATTTAACTACATAAGTAAAATGATAAAAGTCTAGGTAAAAGCCTAATAGGGGCCTGCTAATTTTTGCAAGGAGGAGGGAGTGACTCGTGAGGACCGAGGTATATTCTAAGACTACTCTTTTGACAGATAATTACCATCGAAAAATAAGCTTGTACCGATGTGGAAAGAAAAATAATAAGTATTGAAATGCAAAACTTTTAGAAGTGTCATGTTGAGCGGCGCAGTGGGGCCGGGCTCCGACCGGAAGGCAGAGAAATGTACGTTAAACAAAGTACTCTCTGTCGTCGTAAGAAGGGAAACCGACTGGTGTCCAATGCCCACTGTCCACTTTGTATCACTCACACGGTCAAACCTCTAAAATATAATATAAATTATAATACTTCATTCCACGTGGGGTTACCTTTGTCATGTCACATGCTCTCCTCGTTTTTACGTTGACTAGTTAACTTCCCGAGGCAGCGGTAAAAGGCACGGACCTTTACTTACCACCTTATTATATCGTCATTATTACGTTGTAAATTTAAATTAAAAAACGCTAACCCCACCCCATTGGAAAACCAAATCTGGCAGTGGGCAGTGGGCAGTTGGCAGAAAGGGGAATCTGGTGTTACTTAATATATTTATTCGGTGACAAATTTGTTTACGTCGCCCGAGAAGCGCAGGAAAAGGTTTTATGTACGAAAATGGTAAATAAGAAGCGCCTGTCAGGGGTAATTAAATTGTAGCACGAGCTTGTGAAAGGGACAGGACTAGTGGAGCGGGGCAGGGGGCAGGAGCATATAGGCATATATATGATTTGTATCATGATAACATTATGATGAGAATATGATAAGGGGCATGATGACTTGACCACTACTGTTCCATCCATCACTGACAAAACTCTTTAAAGCCTTCAGACGCATTTGCACAGTAATAAATATTCCACTGTGCTCAAATTAATTATTGGGCAGGGAATTGTTTTATTTCGTTAGGTGACGGTGACACACATCCGCATAGGAGACCATCAGAATTCCTCTTCCGTCGCTTCTCTTTCTCTCTCTTCCAACATGTACTTGAGTACAGTGCGAGAAGTAGATTGCAAACAGTGGACCGCGTGTTTTACGAATTTCGGAAAGTGGCTTGCTATGGATTTTAGTTTTGACTACCTTGTCGTGGTCCCCTACGATGTATGGGCTTAAATTTGACGGACGAACTTCCGCGTCGGTTAAATTTTTGTCATGTTATTATTACTTGGCAGCTACCCAATAATAAACTTAAGGAAACAACAAAAGATTAAATTTATATTTTTCATAATTTATTAACGCTATGTTCAGATTTTACCTTTTCATTCTATATGGTCTCATACACACACGAAATTCAATATTAAAAGTAACTTTCTTGAATATTAACAGCTTTTCATTGGAATCAAATCGGTAATAGGGACACCAATACGGACATTTAGGGAATTGATAAACATTGGCTCCATCAAATATATATATATATATATATATATATATATATATATATATATATATATATGTATGTATGTATGTATGTATATATATGTATGTATGTATTATTTTTAAAAATATATTTTTACAATAGAATAAATATTTGATTTAGAGGGATAGTTTTTACTTTTGTAGTTGATGTTGATAAGGGGTGTGATTGATTTTGTAAGTGTAGGAATATAGATGAAGCATTACGTTTAAATATTTTATCTCTACATTTCAAATTTGTTACAAATTCGTACATATACATTTGCAAATCTTATATATTGATTTGTCAGCTTGCAAATTTGGAGGGTAGAATATGTTGCAAGTATGTTCAACCGTGAAGTAGCTATATCAGGGTGCATCGTACACATTACCCAAATCTTTTTTTTGCAAAATTTTCAGGAACAAAACATTTTAATGCACCATATTCTGGAGCAATTTGTTTGAAATTAAATTTTCCAAATACAAATCTCTCTTTTGAAAACAGATCAAAGTTTCCATAGTGTGAGGCTTTATCTCAAGATTACTCGATACTTAAATTTTATTGCACACAAAAAGAAACTACCAAACATCTAGATTTGAGTGAAGTTGCTTATTTCTTCATACTTTGGTAAGACATCCGTTTAGATATCTGTAAACAAAGCCTCCTAAAATATACTGCAATCCATTCCTTTAGATTATATTGATACTATCATTTCGAAAGTAAAAATGTGTCATAAAATATATTGAACTCATTCCTTGATATTTTGAAATTTCTTGAGAACAATTACGAAGCTGAGAGTTATGAATGGACCATACATTTTTAGTGCTAACATGGGCATAACTGCCACACTATACAAATTTGTAAATTGTTCCGAGTAAAATATTTCTTGAGAACAATTACGAAGCTGAGAGTTATGAATGGACCATACAGTTTTAGTACTAACATGGGCAGAACTGCCACACTATACAAATTTGTAAATTGTTCCAGAGTAAAATACAAGCTATTCACACTTCCATGTTTGGTCCCAGTACAAACTTTTCTTACCTTCAAACCAAAGTTCTTAATCTATGGTTTTGACAACCTTAGCAACCAAAAATTCAAGACATTCTTTTATCCTTTAAAAGCATCCTGAACTCTTCCAAATATTATGTGGCTAGATTGGAACTAACAAAGACAACAAGCATTAATGAAATGAAAACATTAATCAAAGCACCAAATTGATACCGATGCCTCAACTTGCCGAATTCTTCATTATCACCCAAGTCAAAGGTGTCCCTACTGGTTAGAGTGTCATGGGGAAGATGATTTGGAAAGAAGGTGTATCACTCAATAATTTCTCCATGCCCAAACAAACATTTCAAACAATGCAAGAAAACCCAAACTATGCCCGGTGAAAAGAAAGATTGATGAACTTACATTAGCACATCTCCATAATTATAAATTACTGCTTCTGGAAAGGACATTACTATCTGAGCAGAATCAACCCAAATATTTTTTATTCAGTTGACATCTCCCAACAAAGATAAAAAAAGGTCTAGGCCAATACACAGAATAAGTTGTGTGGTTTTACAGAGTAAGTATTATCTTGAAAACAATTTAAGGGAAGCATTGCCCATAAGTTTCCACATTTACAAAGAAGTTCGTCACACTAAAGACTTAACCCGACTTCCAAATGTGATCCATGGTCTTCAACTTCTGCCCAGAGCCTTGAGAATTTCACAACCCATGTATTGAAACTATGCATGTTGGAAACTGATAAAGAAGAAAACCAATGTTGTTGTATTATGTCTATTAAACATTGGCACCATTACCTAGTTGGCTTTCATTGCAGATAATAGTCCTGCCATTGAGGCTTTCTACAGAGCGATTTTTGCCTAAATGCCCAAATCTGAACACAGAGAAAACAAACTCATTTTTTTGTGTAATGTGCACTAAACACTGTCACCATCACTTGCCTAGCTTTCCATGCAGATAATGGGGCTTTCTACAAGACCAATGTATGCCTAACCCTTGAAGGGCATTCTTTTTGTCATATTATATCCCATCTAGCTCTCTATATATTCTATGGCCCCCCCTCTATATATATGACCTAAAATACCAGGTAAGAATTATGTTATGTTAAGGTGGCTTCTTGTCTTCTTGTTTATCCAATTGTGGGTCTTCCAACATAAATACAAGATAGGTGCTTGAACAAGAAAGCATCCATGGAAATGAAATTCCATGGTAAGTCCTG
Source organism: Taxus wallichiana var. yunnanensis (assembly GCA_018340775.1). Lineage (NCBI taxonomy): Eukaryota > Viridiplantae > Streptophyta > Pinopsida > Cupressales > Taxaceae > Taxus > Taxus wallichiana. The sequence continues at coordinate 51,383,120 of CM031243.1, forward strand.
TGATTTTTCACAATACCAAAATTTAATTTTGTAATATATTGTCTCCTTATCCATAAAATATTTTGCTTATTCAAAAATTGTATCTTTGGACCTTACTTGCTTGAGGATAACAGTTTGGGGAATTTAATCAATTTTAAAAACGTATGAGAAGAGATCTAATCATGATCTTGGGTTGCAAGAGGTCATTTGTATGTTGTACATGTTTATATCAGTTCAATCCTCCAACCAAGTGGAAGTTCATCACAAGATTAATACTGGACCTACTACATTTACGCATTTCCATGTCAACATGACCTGGGATCATGCAAGCAAAGCATTTAAAGAGAACACAAACCCAATAAGCATATTATTCTTGTCATTTATTTGTATTATATCTACAATAAAGTTTATCTTGGTCTGAACTACACACAATGCTCTTTGTCCAATGTAGAAAAAATTATATCAACACGAGTTTGGTTGATTTCATTTGATCCAACTATTTTTCTTATGGAACCTTATACGATTAGAGCAAGGCAGAAGTAGCATAAGATAAAGTAAGGCTATAGAGACAAACAAAATGACTTGCTCATTTACTTGTAGAAAGACCAAACCAGATTTTCTACATGAGACTATAGCCTTAATGGGCCCAAACCTCCATGAAACTATAGTCTGGAGCTATAATAATAGAAGTGCATAAATCAATTAAAAATAATAATTTATAGACCAATGCACAAGCATACAACAACCAAAGAAATACCAACAAAACAAAATGAAAAAAATAATTGTGATACTCGTATAATTCATAATAATATTAATTTTTTAAGTAAACAATATAATCCATAGGGGTTTTACATATTATTGGGTACTTCATTAAATGGTAGATTAAGTTTGTAACATCAGGGTCCTTCCATTGACAAGGTTGGAGCGATTCCTCCCGGGATTAGGTGCAATCCCCAAAGGAACATTAATAAAGGGCATATTAGATTATTGCGGGTTAAATCACAGAGAACAGAGAATGATTGAATTTAAGTGAAATGAAGCCCATATTTTCACACAGTAAACAACACAATACTTACCTCGTACAAATACTGAGCGTAGTTACACAAGATGAGATAATTTGAAGGATTATCCTCAAGCATTCTCTGATAATACTCCTCAATATTTCTATGATCCAACACCATATCCATCTCCTCCACCACCACCTCAATCGATAGAAATTGGTTTGGAAGTCGAATTTCCACGCGCTCCTCCTATATCTGTGGCAGGCTCCATGACATCTTTCCCAAGGCCCCGTGCCATGAACATCTACTCTGCAGACACCATACCCTGTTGGTTATGTACAAATATTGCAAAACCCTTCAAACTACTTTCCATCATGCTTTCGTTTCCAAAGCTGAATTCTTGCATACTTGATTCCAAAGCATCGACAAAACTTTCCAAGATTTCATCTTGATTGACTTCTTCCTTCCTTCCTTCATTGCAGTAATAGGAAAGTGGTGAAATAGATTTGAGGGAGGGTAATCTTTTGTTGGAAGACATCCTGCAATAGCATGGCTTGTTCGAAGAAGAACCAAGGTTTAGGGCAATGCTGCAAAAATTCCTGGAGCTTATTCTTGGAAAATCATGTGAGTCTATTTTTTCACCTTCAACTGCATATTTTTCTGCTTGATCTGCCACTCTGAAATTTGGGTAAAACCATGCAAAAATGAATTATCTTTGTTCTTTCATTATTGGTGCAAAAATGAAACACAAATCCTATGCCTTGTGGAGTGAGACACAAAAAGACCTATATATTCATACAAAGGGGAAAACATTATCAATAGAAATGCAAATCATATAAAAGAACAACACATGTAGAAAAACCCTACCTGATTCACACTTTCTACATCTGCCACCATTGATCAAAGGAAAACTGTGAGGACTGGCACAACGATGGATAGTGCCTTGGTTGGAATCCACGCATATGAATATCTAGTCTAGCCTGCACATAGTGAAATGAAACCACATCTAGGTTTAGAAATCAAAAGAAAAATATTTTACAAATTTTCTCACGGATCTGATCCCCTATTGAAAAATCCACAAAGAATGATTTTTTGCACAAAAATATGTTTATTGTAGATATATATACATGTACATATACACAGATGTAACCATGCCATATCGTATCCTACAATCCCTAAAAAACTGTTGGATTTCTATCTAAGTCCTGGAACTTATGGCAGACATTTATGCTTATCAATTAATGTATATGCAAGCCTTGCTATCTATTCTGGCCCTGTATGATAAAAATGATTATGAGTTGTATGCAACGCTTTTCCTTCAACATCGTCTAAGCCTACTATGTAACTTGGGGAGTCTTCTTCTTTACGATGCAAGCTCAATGATATCTTTACTTGTATCCTCTTTGGAGAAGGAGATCTAAGGGAATTGGAGAGTTTATAGTACATCACTAACTCGGAACCTGTGGCAGTATATTTTAAGGAAAACAATGTTGCACAGTGATATCAGGGGTTACAGAGAAAGTTGAAGGTTAAGAGAATATTAAGGTGAATGGGGTCTTGAGGATGGTTATGATAGAATCTAAAGGAAAGAGGAAGAGATAATAGGTATTCTAAAGAGTTACAAGTATGCCAATTATTCAAGAGGCACAGGGAAGGATAGTCTAGCAAAGGTGGGTGAATATATGACTTTTGACTGAATTAGATCAAGTTGAGGAAGGAGATGGTTAGATTAGAGGTATAAGGACATGAGTGACTATTTTTTCAGGTACAGTGAGGTCATAAGGCCAAAATTGGGATTGAATAGAAGGTGAAATATTGAATGTACAGAGCTTGTGAAGCCAATTTTTTTATCTCTGTTTCTATAATAATGAGGTTTCTTGGAATAAGTTCATGCTTAAACATATTTGTCTTCCTATTATAAACATATTTGTCTTCCCATATTAAAACTGATTATTTATTTGGTGTAGCCTTCTGAAAGACTGATGAGGACACTGTATGTTGTCTTTGGTTAACTTCTGGTAGAGTTACCAAAGGCAATGACTCAGATGCATCACCACCGAGAAGATTCAAATTATCAAGAGTCTCAGGGAGTGGAGTATTGACCCTCGGGCCTAGAGGTGGGGAAGGCTGAGCAGTTGGCTGGTTTCTTGTTGTAATAGTAACCTCCCCTTCAGATTGTGTGTGAATTCTCAAAGACCTATGAAATAAGTGTCCCTCGTGGTTTTCTAGCTTCATCTTCTTCTCATTCAATGTTCACTTGAGGGAGTGAAGGAACAGTGTTTCTTCAGAGGGATTGTAGGATCCAGAAGCAATTGCATCATGCTTTGCAAGAACATGTTGCAACTATTCAACGAGGTCCATAATTACATCCTCTTTTACACCCTCTCTAGTGACATGATCTAGAGCAATCAACATCTCCATTAATACATCCACAATACTCCTAGCCTTCTGAATATTTCAATCCTGGAATATTAGAAGCCGTTAAAGACTTAGCAACTTCCGAGTTATAACTTCGAGAAGCAGAATATTGAGGACTCAAATTAGTTGATTGGGTGTCTTGATTTTCCAATGCCACAATGAGACCTATCCAAATTCTGAGGAAATTTTACTCCTACACGAACTAATTCTTGGTATGCCTCGTAATGTTGTGGAAAATTTTCTCTTGATCCCTCAAAGGATCCTTTCCATTCATTTAGTATGACCAATATTTTCTTGCATCCCCTTATCTAGATTTTTCTTCACTATCTTGACCATTCTATTTAGAACTCCTCAGGTAAGTCTGCCTTCATATCAATTGTTAACGAGTCATTGACAAACTGCCATTGGGAGAAATTGTGCCCATAATAGCCCAAGAATCACGAACATGTGCAATCACAAGGTCTTGAACTTGTTTGAAAATGGTCACAACAGTAGCACCACTGCAGTGACAGTGATCCAAAGTAGGATGCAACTTGAGTTACTTATCCATCACCTTGAAAGCTCTCAGATGAGATTCCTTTCACACTTGAAACATTTTGGGTTCCTTCTCCTGATGATCTTGGGAATCCTGTACATAAGACATGTAGAGCGGTTGCTTCAATAGATTCATCAGCTTTAAGAGTCGTGGGTGGGACAAGCTCAGAAGGAAAAACAGTCAACGACAACTAACAAGAAATGTTTCATATGCATCTGCAACTTCTTTCCAAAAACGAGGTCTCCCTAGTCCGCTACAATGTATGTCATGAAGGCACTCTGTTCGGACAGACTACGGTGAATTGGCGAGCAGGTATTTACCGAGGAAATAACCGAGGTCTGGTAATCTTCGGTCCGAGGAAGAATCTCAATAATTTCATCCGCCATTACTGCAAGTATAAAGCCCCAGGCCAAACATACCATGAACGAAGTGCGAGGATCAAAAAACCGTTAAAAATAGTAGGAAAATGTAAAAACGTCCAGACGGCCGTCAAACCGTCAAATTTAACATCGTTGTAGAAACATCCGGAGGTCCTTTACCATAGGGGGAACACCTTCGGCGTAATTAATGGTTGTTTATAATATTTTTCTTTTTTAAAGTGATTGAAAAGCTGTGATATCTTGGGTATGTGATAGAGGAAGAAGTCTTTATTTAACATATTTTTTGTTTCTTAAGACAACACAATGATGCAACCATATTAAAACAGGGAAAGTGGTGGAATCGTCACAATCAATATACATTTCTTCAATAATAAAAACAATGAAAATCTAAACCATAAGATCAATACACAAAAAGAATATCTATCAAAAGTATAAGAATGCAAATTTTTGTTAAGGAGCTTATTTTATAATCTTCACCAACATATAGATTAACTAGACTTGTCTGCAGAGATTAAATGTTTATAACACGACTCTTTCTATTTTATTAACTCTAATAACTATATTCAATATATTCATATAAACAATAAATCTAATATCTTGGCTATGCTAACATGATTATGATGGGTAACCAAGAAAACAAATTTGGCACCTTTGTAAGCAATAAAACATTACAACTAAAGACAAATATACATCTTCTATGTTAACATGATTTTGATATGTATCAAATACAACAATTGTGTTGAGTGAAGTCTATATCCATTTTTGTTGATATATTTGTCAACACTTCAACATAATGACCTTGCTTCAAATAACTAAATTTGCAACTTCATCATAGCCTCGTGACTTACTATCCAAATGCAACTTTATTTCAGTCTATTGGCAAAAATTTTGGCGTGTTGCAAATTAGTGAGTTTTCACCAATGGTACAGGCTGGCTAAGCCTCTCTCCTTCTTGTGTATGGGGAAGCTCCCATTATTGCATGTAAACTACATAAAAGTTGTAGGGTTACCACTAGGTCGGGATAACATAAGAACACTCCATTGAGCCTGTGACAAATGTGTATACGAAGTACAAGAAAATAATTTCCAGCAAAAAGAGGTAAAGGGAATCGGGATAATAGTGTTAACAATAGTTAATCCATTATTTAAACTTTCAGTTATGCTTTGGGGTCGGTTTATGCTTTGGTGGTACTTATGCCTGCCTTCGTGGCATCTTCGACCTGTAGGCGGTTCTCCTTCTAACTGTCTCTACTGTATATATATTTGCATGTTTATGATTGTTAATTCAAGGCATTGAATTATTTTGTTCATATCTGCCTTCATTGCTATGAGAGCGGGCGACATTGCTGGGGCAGGCATGGGAAAAAAATTACACTGACGTAGATCTCTCCTAGACCCACGTCCTTAGTTCTTTGTTGTTTGGCGTACGGTTTTGATTCTTACTTGAACGCCGACCTGCTGATGTGATTTGTGTGTAGGAGAAGCGTGAAGAGACAAGGCGAGCATTCTCTTTCCTCTGGCACTGACACCTGCGTGCAACCAAACCTGGCTCGGTTCAAGGAGAAACTTGAGTGACAGGGATCCCTTATTTGGCAAACCGACCGGCTTAGAAATTAAGAATACTACAGCAGCGGCGTGGTTTTCCCCATATGTATTGGCACGGTCCAACAGGCCCGCAATAGTGGCAAGGTTTTCATACGAGGATTCACATGTAAATCTCAAGTTTGACAGGTCTCCCAGCAGATTATGTGAGACAACTTGCTCTTGCATTGTGTTGGAACCACCAAAATTAGCCCTTCCCGTGCAGGCACGTTGTAGTGTTTGTGAAAAGAAAGCCAAGGCAGCCCCTCTATCAAACAAGATCCAATTGTAAAACCGACCAATATGGTTGCCGGGAGATGCAAATGTGGAAGATATTAATGGTGTCTACGTGAACGGGGTTTTGATTGTTACGCTCTGTCTCAGAAGCAGAGAAGCCCAAGAAAATCTATATGTGTTTTGTTTAAATAGTCAAAAATTCTGAATATAGACCTATACAAACATTAGCGCTATCAAGCTCTATGGGACATTCCATGGAGCATAAACAACCTGCCCTTGCGAAGATATTCGCCAGTGAATGTACAAAAGATTAGTTGTGGAGATTGTTTGAACAAAATGAGCCTCAAAGCCATATCTGTTAATTAAGTAGCAACATACTAGAGGCTAGAGGGTACACAAAGGTCGGAGGATAATTGGCATCCTCTCGTGAGTCGCCTACGACGGGGTCACACCATTTCTTTGGTGACAATTTTGTTTTTGTTTGTGTTTGTATTTTGTTGTTTGTGATGTTGTTTTGTGGTGTGTTTTTCAATAAAATATAGAGCGTTTTCCAATTTGGTACCTCCTAAATGAAGGACATTGTGAGGAGCAAAATCACTAAAGTAGTGCTTGGTTCTTGTGTAAAGGGTTTGTGGAAATTTGAGAAACCACCGAAGTGTACAGTTGAGACATCAGGTCACCTTTAGGTTCGTGGTGAACCTACAGTCAGAAAACCATATGAGTTTGTGGTAATGTAGGGAAATCGGAAACCAATGAGGTGTTCTCAGAGATGGATGTACTCAAGTCACTTCCAAGTTTGTGGTAACCTGGGGAAAAACCAATGTGTCACCAAGACCAAGAAGCCACAAAGATGGCATGCCACCTCAAAGGTGAGCAGGCTACACGAGTGTAATAAACTTTTTACTGTGTTTGGAATAAGGGGGTGTCCACTATTTGGAAATATGATGTTTAGAAACAATGTATTAAGGGGGAATGTTAGCAATAGTTAATCCATTGTTTAAACTTTCAGTTATGCTTTGGGGTCGGTTATGTTTTGGTGGCGATTATGCCTGCCATTGTGGCATCTTTGACTTGTAGGCTGTTGTTCTCCTTCTAAGTGTCTCTGCTTGTATATATTTACATGTTTATTTAAAATTTGGCACATTCCCTTGGTTGTAAAATGCCCCATTCTTTAGTCAATTTTGTGCTCTTCCCAAAATTAGCTAAGTCCTTTGGCATCCTCGCACACCCTTTTCCTTCCTTATTTGCACATTATTTTGTAATGATTGCACCTCTACCATATACATTTCTCCCTCAGGTATTCCTCCCATTTCTCCCATGTGCATGCACATTACCTTTGTGCGTGCCCCTTCCTCTATTTTCTCTTGTGCCTCTCCATTCTTCCACACATTGCCTTCCCTGCACCTTCTTCTTGCCATTCTTTGCCATGCATGGCATATGGTATCATCACATTTGAGAGTGTGCTACACACAACCAATCAAAGTGCACCAACAAGGTGCCAAATCCTTGTAATAAACCAATGAGTGATGACATGGGTAAAAATGAAAAAATGGATGCATACAATAGTTGGTATCATTCAAATTCAAATTTTAGTGGGATTTGGTAGGTGAGAAATAGGAAAACATCTTTCTGGCCATTAATGAACATATCTGATTGCTCCAACCACCCATATTTGATCTGATTTTCCCTCCTTTCTTCTCCTACATGCCAAACAGACTTGGAGAAGCACATTTGATATATTTATAGGTGGATTTGTAGGCATTGAATGCTTGTTGTTGGTGGTTGTGATTCAAATCCAGTTTTCCTCTCTTCTCTCTCTTCTTCTCTCATCATTGATTCATCTATAAATGTAAGAGCATGGATCATTGTAAAGGGTTGGACATTTTGGATCCTTTAGCATTTTTAAGGATTTTGTATCTTTGTATTTTTAGTTGCAGACCTCTAGATCTGGTTCTTGCATGTGGATATCGGCCTCATATGCCATTGTAATCAGACTGTGCATTTCTGGAAGTAATAAAAGCATTTTTTGTGGCTATTCTCTACCTTAACATGTTTTATTCTTCTTTCTTGCCTTTCCTTTTGTTTGTGTGTTGTTGTGTGTCATTTTAAATCCCTTGCAGCTTCCATTTTCTTGTTGTGTCTCATGAAATCAATCATGTGAATGCATTTTGGTTTGTGTTGCATGTGCCTAGCCTCCCTTTATGCTTTCTCCTTCATTTTCACTCAAAATAGATAGTGTTCATCCCACTTTTTTTGGTGTTATCACCTTCCTTAGTTTAGTTTTCCATTTTATGTTATCCTTCTATCCTGGTCCCTTGCATTGTTAGCTTAGGTTTCCTTTCAACATTAGGAGTAGTAGTAGTAGTAGAGAAATAGGTAGAGGAACCAACTTCTCTGGAGGTCTGTCTCAAGTGTGCAAAGGTCCCACAACTTGGAGACAGTCCCATTGTTGACTCAAATGACTCAATTCTTTTAGATCTGAGACACGGGTGTAAGTTTGACAACCAACAGTTTTGCACACTGGTGGGACCAACATTGAAAGCTTAAATTTCATCATTTCTAAGTTTGGTGTGTGATTTAGTGATTTCCAGCCTTTGAGGCTTGTTTCAACACATCTGGTGACTCCCAACACTTCCAGATCTACTATTTTTTAGTAGTCTTGAGTGCCTTTCATGAGAAGAGTGCATACGAGACAAAGCACAAAGTTGAAGCATCTTTTGAAGTACCTCTAACTATCTCCTCTGAGAGAAACATAGTAGAAAACACACACGCATCATCTCCATCTCTACATGTGCACACACATTCCACTCACTCCTCATCACAAAATACACTGCACCTGCTACCATGGCACTACAACCACCTCCTCCTCTCGAGAAAATTTTCCAACTTCACTGGTGGAAGCCCTCTCAATCTCAATGCACAACATGATATGCCAACAACCACGCTCAAGAGTATTCCATACTTCACTTGGTGAGAATCAAGTCACCCTTGTTGAGCACATCCAGATGTAGCAAATGTGTGTGTCTCTATATTGATCACATCATGATGATGTATGTAGTCATTAGGCTTTTTATAGCCTCATTCAAAGGTAAAGCACTCCAATGGTACGAGGTTTGAGACCTGCATCTATTGCCACCTGAGGATGAGCTTGGAACAACTCTATGTAATTATTTTGAAGATAAATCAGATCACCTATCTTTGGTGGAGAACAACTGACTACAACAAAGAGGGCACCCAATGAGAAAATGACTGATTTCAATATCAGATTCTAGAAAACTTGGGACAAAATCCCTCAAGTGGTAAGGCCTACAACCCAACATGCTTTCTTGTATTATCTAAGGGCTTTGAATAGTGACATTTCAGTCATGATTCAATCCATGGGAGGTAGAACCTTACCTGTTGCTTATAACATATTGCAATAAGGGCAAATAGTCTCATCCAGGTGGGAAAGTTAGCTCCTAGACCTCCTATGCCCTTATTCCCAGAAATGTCTCTAGCCCCCCCTTTTTTGCTCCTATTCCTATAGAGAGAGTGTGACAACTAGTTGCATCCACATCCTACTCTCCCATGCAAAAAAGGAAGATGAAGAAAGAAATGAAAGCCCTTGATTAGAAACTTGTCAAATAAAGTTATATCCTTGGAAAAATAGCAGGTGCAAGCCTTCAAAAATAATTCTAATCAATCAGCATAAAAAAAAAAATCAATCCCTAGAATAATCAATATGGAAACCAGAGATATGGGTAAAACCAACAAAAAAATAGATGATGCTAACGCACATCTTCCCTTGCAAGTTGTTTCCTCTACACAACCTCTTCCAACACCCAACACAAAGTCAAGCACTTGTTCTAGTTTAGAACAACATGGTGCAAGAGTCAAATGGTGCTTTCCTTGCAACATGCCTCATAGCATATATCATCACTACACTAATGTTGCATGTGCATGCATAGCCTACATGATTCATGTTTCTTCTAACTATGAACCTTCCACAAGCACAAGTGAAGCCTGAGAATCAAGAAAATCCAGAAGCCCCTTCTAAGGCCAACTTGATATTCTTTTTGTGATGAGGACTTTTGTAATCAATCAAGTCAAGAGATGATACAAAAGACCACGTGCACCCAAGTTGTTGACAACACAAGGTACAAGAAGAGAATGCTTGAATCTAGCACATAAAGTCTCAATTCTTCGCAACACAAGCCGATCCTCAAAAGTAAAAAGATGCAGCTAAGGCATCCAAGTAGTAAAGGTGCACAAAAATTCCTTGTGTGTGAGGTTCCATGTAATGCTCCTTTTGAAGTAGCATGTGTGCCCCCTTTGGTAGGTCAAGCCTCTGTGCTAGCTAAGGCCCCTACCTCTCTACACCTAAAAAATCAAGAAGAGATGTTGTTGTGCCCCAAATGCACAAGTCAATGGGCCTTCCATTCAACATTGTGGACCAGATGAAGAAAAAATATAAATGTCACAATGTGGGATGCCCTGACCATTCCATCTCAACATGACCTATTGCATGAAGCTCTGGCACAACTTCCACGCACTGATCCAACTATCCAAAAAACCACATGCTTGCTATGTCAATATCTATCAAGAAGAGGAGAAAAAGTAAGTAAGGTTTCAAAACCCCACCCTTTTATATGTCCTTGATCATAGGTAAAACACTTTGCACAATTGTATGATTGACTCAGGTGCTAGTACTTCTGTCATGCCTAAGAAAATTGTTGATGTCCTAGGTCTTAAGTACAACCCTTTGTCCAAAGGAGTCCTACAACTTGATGGCTCAACTATTACCACTTTAGGAGTCATCAAGGATCTTGAGTTAACCCTCCATGCATGTCCAAGCCTCACAATAACTCAAGATGTGTCAATCATTGACCTACCTCCTTTTTTTTTCCCTATGTTTGTCATGAGATTTTTACTACTAAAGTGGGTGGTTACTTGTCTTTTATTGGTCCCATATGTTACTCAAGACAAGGTATGGTACCCATTTACCATATACAAGATGAGCCAATATTTTCCTATCATGTTGAGTCATATGACCCATCTCCTCTCTCAAGCCAAACTACTAATCCAAGAAGAACAAGTTTTAGTTTCTGAAGAGCATCTGTCCCTCCTCCTCTACTTGACTTAGTGCTAGATGAGTGGGTGGAGAGGCACCATAAATTTGATCCATATGCTTGAAGAGCTTGAAGCTTTTGAAACTGGGCTTGGCACTTATTGCATCCTTGAAGAAGAAGTTGTGAAGTATGTGCACACACAAGCAAAAAAATAAAAAAACTGGGTCTATGGAAGTTATACTTTGATGGATCTCAGAAGAAAATGGTGTGGGCACAGGTGTTGTTCTCATTTCTCCCAAGGATGAGAAATTATTCTTCACACATAGGTTGTAGTTCACATGCTCCAAAAATGTAGCAGAATATGAAGCATTGGTGCATGGCTTCTTATTGCTGAAAAGAAAAAGATTAAGGCACTCTTGTAGATCTTTGGGGACACAGAATTGGTTATCCACCAGGTCACCAAAAAATGTGTGACAAATAATAAGCTTCTCAAAAGCTTATAAACATAGAGTTTGGGACCTCCTTGAGAGATTTTGATGCTCTAAATCTATAGGTGGTGCCAAGGAAGATGAATGAAAAAAGAAGATCAATGGCACACACTTTGGTTCACAATTCTCTCTCTACTGAGGATTTTTCAAAGGGAAACACACAACATGTCAAGATGGTAATCAGACCATCCATTCCAGAAAAAAACACCAGCTTGGAAAGTGTTTTGATAGTGACACATGCAGATCATCCAGTTCATTCAGAATGAAGTTGAGTTCTCTTCAAGCATGCAAGCTGATTTGCATGACAACTATGGTGACCAAGTGATCCAGCTAAAGAAAAACAAGTTTCCTAAAGGGTTGGTCACCTTAGAGAAAATATTTATCCTTGATGATGAGTTCAAGGGTGAAGAAAATAATATGCATGTGCATGCAGAAGAATACTACTCCCAGTCACATATTACATGCATGCACGAAAAGAGTTTTTTCTTAGTAAAAAATGCATGCATGATGAAAAGGCCTTCCTTCATCTCTCTCTGTCAAAAATACAATGATATTTTTTCATGGGAGTATGAAGACCTCAAAGGATTTGATCCAAGTGTTTCTCAACACTCCATTGACCTTGATCCTAGTATCAAGCCCATCAAAAAAAAAGAGGCCAGTCAATCCAAAATAGAGCCCCTCATGAGGAAAGAGTTATCTAAACTCATTGAGGTGAAAAAGATAATTTTCCATCAAATACTCTACTTGGGTCACAATCTTGTTCCAATGCAAAAAGAATGGTGAAATCAGACTCTGTGTTGATTTCAGAGATTTAAATAAGGCATCCCTTGAAGGATCATTATCCTTTTCCTTCTATGGAGAAGATTTTGTAGAGACTGTGGCTGGCGCACAAATTTTTCTATGTGGATGGGTATTCTGGCTTCAATCAGATCCTGGTCAAGGAAGAGGATCAATTCAAAATGGTGTTTACAACCAAGTGGGGAACATATGCATATCAAAAGATGCCCTTTGGTCTATCAAATGTAGGTGCAACATTTCAACATGCCATGGATATTTCCTTCAAAGGATACATCAATGAGTTCATCTTGGTTTACCTAGATGATATAATATCTTCTCAAAGTAGAGTGTAGATCACATGGCACATCTAGAGAAAGTCTTTGAGAGATGCAGAAAGTTTGGGGTGTCTCTTAACCCCAAGAAGTGTAATTTTTTGTGGCACAGGAAAGCTATTTTAGGCCATGTGGTCTCAAAGGATGGCATCACAATTGATCTTGAGCATGTTTTTCCATCCTTGGCTCTTTCCCTTCTTGTAGCACAAAGAAATCCTTGCTTGTAGTCCTTCCTCGAAAAAAATCAACTTTGTTAGGTGCTTCATTCCTAACTTTGTAGGACTAGTAAGGCCCATCACCCTCATGCTCAAGAAGGACACAACCTTCAAGTGGACAAATAGAAGGAAAAGAAAGAGCTTCAACAAGATCAAGCAAGAAATTTTTTGCATGCCAACACTCATCAACCCAATTATTCAAAGGATTTCATCCTTTATGCTTATGGAGTGATGCAGTGTTGCTGTTGTTGTCTTGACAAAAAAATGAACAAGGACTAGAGAACAGCTAGTGGCTTTCTTTAGTCAAACACTAAAGGATTATGAGTTGAAATACAATCACATGGAGAAAAGGTCTATGCCATCATGCATGCACACTCAAAAATTCAAGAGTATGCTCACCAAAAATCATGTCAAGGTGTTAGTTTCTCACTCTGTGTGTAGAGACTTCATCATGGGAGTAAAAATCAATGAGAAAAGAGCAGATGGGTGACCAAAATCATGGAGTATGATGTGACTATCAAAGCCACAAAGTTGGTAAGAGGTAGCACACTTTACAAACAACTTGTGAGGATGCGTAAGATGAACTGAGACTTCATTATTTCTAGATGAAGATCTCCCATGCACAGAGAGATGAAACAAAATGAAGCCCTTGCATGCATGTGCAAAATAGATGAAGGACATGATCACATTCCTTTCTAGGGGGTGCATACCCTCCTAGTTTGAACAAAAAAAGAGAAGACATCTAAGGCTGCAATCTATTCCATATGTTTTGATTGATGGTCTTCTCTTCAAAAAAATCTTGATGGCATGTTGTTGAGGTGTATTGGCGCACAAACTAAAAAAATGTTAGCAGAATTTCACGATGGATTCTCTGGTGGACACTTCTCTTCCAAGACTACAATGAATGAAGATCATAATGGCAGGACTTTTTGCCTACCCTATTCACAAACGTGCACACAAGTGGGTCATGAAATGCAAAGAATGTGCTTTCTTTACAGGAAAGAAAAAATTGGCAAGTGCTTCCCCTCCAACCAATCCAAGTGGATCAACCTTTTTGCACAATGGGGTCTTGACTTCATAGGCATGATCAATCCTCCTTCAAGCATTGGCATAAGTGGGTGTTGATAACTATGATTACTTCACCAGATGGATAAAGTTTTCACACTCAAAGAATCAACCGAGTCAGTCATCATCCTCAACTTTCTCAAGGGTATTATAACAAGGTTTGGCATTCCTCAAACAATTTTTAGATAATGCAAAATCCTTCCTTGGTACTAAAATCATTGATTGGGCTCTTAGTCTTGGTATATATTTGAAGACTTCTTCCAATTATTACCCTCAAGGTAATGGCTTGGTAGAGTCTACAAACAAGAACCTAATCAAAATCATGAAGTGAAATGAATATCAACAAAGACAATGGCATACAAAGGTCTCACATGCACTCTGGGAAGACAAAATCACAATAAAGAAGGCAATAGGAACTTCACCTTATAATATGTTTATGGAAAGGAGGCTACCCTTCCTTTGATACTTGAGTTGAATTCATTAGCACTTTCCCAACAGCTAGAATTTGAAGGCATGACCAGAGAGAAATCAGAATGGAAGAGCTGGTTGAACTTGAAGAATCAAGAAACTCTACCATGATCAAGCTAGAACAACATCAAAATCAACAAAGAGTGGTTTGATAGAAAGGCTAGGCCTCAAGCTTTCAAATTTGGGGACTTAGTCTTAAAATGGGATGTTGATAGAGCCAAACCAGGGTGTCATTCAAAGTTTGATGCACTTTGGAGTGGCCCATATACTATCAGTTCTTGCAAGGAGGCTAACTCTTTTGAGTTATCTCATCTTGATGGAGGCACACTATCAATCCCATTCAATGGGATCTATCTCAAACCCTTCCATTAAGCTTTGCATCATTTTGTATATATTAGAGTAGTTTCAATTCCTCTAAGTGTGTTTGCACACATTGTTTTTTTGTACATAGTTATTTCTTCTTGTGTGCTTCTTGTGCACTTTTTTTGTTTCTTCTTCAGATGTCAGTCATCTTCCAATAGTTTCAGTTTTGTAGGATTCATAACAAAGTTCAAAATGTTTTCAAAGTGGCTTTCAAGGGTAGTTCTTCAAGGTTACAAATCAAATTTCATATTCATAGTAGACTCCATGCCCAATGGATGCTCCAGGCTACTGATCTCCTTCATCTAGTAGGAAGATGGCCCCAAAATTCACCAAAATTGTTATCCAAAATAACTCCCTAGTTATTTGGACAACTTATATTCCATTTTTATGGCTCTAAGGTTCTACATTGCAGGTTGCACACACTTCATTTTTCTCCTTTGGCACATTCCCTTGGTTGCAGATTCTTCACATGCTCACTCTTGCATTCATGCTCCTTTTCCTTTCCTTCACCTTTTCTTTTCCTTTTCCTCTTTGTTCCATTTTTCCCTCACATGCACCCTCTACACATTCACCTTCTTCCCAATAGTTCATGCATCCTTCACATGCATGCCTTGGACTTGCTTCCCAAAATTAGCTAAGTCCCTGACATTCTCTCTGCACCCCCCTTCTTTTTTGCTCACACACATTTTGTAATGATTGTGCCTCTACCATACATTTTCTTCCCTAGGTATTCCTCCCATTTCTCCCACATGTGTTACCTGTGTGCACCCTTCCTCTATTTTCCTTTCCCATGCCCTCACTCTTCTTCCATGTGCACCTTTGCACCTTCTTTTTACACCCCTTCTATGCCATGGCATGTGTTATACATTGAGTGTGCTACACAACAATCAATCAAAGTGCACAACTAGGTGCAAATCCTTGAAAAACCAAATCATGTGACACATGGTGAAAATGAAAAAAAAATTGTATAGTTGGTTGATCTTTCAATCAATCAATGTGCACATGTGCATGTCTTGTGTTTAGTTTTTGCTTGTAAAACTTTACACAACATAAATTTTTTTTATAGGGATCTAACACACATGCACGCCTAGTCTCATTTGAAATTTTTGACATGGGCTACACTCTAGATCATTCAAATTCAAATTTCAGTGGGATTTGGTAGGTGAGAAATAGGGAAAATGTCTTTTTATTAATGAACATATCTGATTGCTCCAACCACCCAGATTTGATCTGATTTTCCCTCCTTTCTTCTCCCACATGCCAAACAAACTTGGAGAAGTGCATTTGATAGATTTATAGGTAGATTTGTAGGATTTAATGCTTTTTGTTGGTGGTTGTGATTCAAATCTGAGTTTTCCCTCCTTCTCTCTCTTCTTCTCTCATCGATTCATCTATAAATGTAAGAGCATGGCTCATTGTAAAGGGTTGGACATTTTGGATCCTCTAGCATTTTCTAAGGACTTTGTATCTTTGTATTTTGAGTTGTAGACCTCTAGATCTGGTTCTTGCATGTGGATATCGGCCTTCATACACCATTGTAATCATTGTGCATTTTTGGAAGTAATAAAAGCATTGTTTTGTGGCTATTCTCTACCTTAACATGTTTTTATTCTTCTTTCTTTCCTTTCCTTTTTATTGTGTGCTTGTTGTGTGCATTTAGGTTTATGTTGTGTGTGCTCCTAGCCTCCTTTATGCTTTCCCTTCATTTTCACTTTGAAAAAATAGATAGTGTTCATCCCACTTTTTCTGGTGTTATCACCTTCCTTAGTTTAGTTTTCCATTTTATGTTATCCTTCTATCCCTAGTCCCTTGGCATTGTTAGCTTAGGTTTCAGTCATTTCTATGGGGCGAAAACCCTTTTGAGATCTAGAAGGAGAAGAAAAACTCTTCTTCTATGTTGTGAGGATTTTCCATTGAGGGGTTTTGATTGAGGATCAAGATTCAAGGAGTTATATGTGTTTTTCAGTAGTTTTCTTGCAGTGTTTGAAGGCTTTGTGATGTAGATTTGAACAAGGGTTTGAAGGAGAATATGTTTTGTTGTATCTCTTCTTTATTTCCAGCTTATTCTAGATGAAGCGACCTACATAGAGGACTGAATTGAGGTGTTTGGAGCTGATAAAAATCAGATATGAGTTGTTCCATTTGCTGATTTTTGGACATCCAATCAGCCTTTTAGGAGTGAAGTTTGACTCTAATACATTTTACTTTCCATTATTATGCGAGACAAGTATTTGCAAATTTTCAATAAATAAATCAACCTTCATTAGATCTTAAATTGGTAATTTTTACTGTACTTGAATCATAAAAATTTACTCGATATGATTTTAGCAATAAAAGGGTTATTTTACTTCAGTTTTGGTTGAATTCCTTCTCCCAAACAAGTCACATTTTCTAGAAGAATTTCAGATCTACACATTTAAATTTTTATATATCTTTTATAATCTGTTATTATGGTTGACATTTGCAAAAAATCCACTTGGGTTGAAATATGTCCATTTGGGGACATTATAGTGGTATCAAAGTGGTGATCCTTTCCAATTGTGGGAGATATTAAAAGAAACATAAAACACACAACCCCATAAAGGGTTAGAACCATGGTGGGGTAAGATTTCTATTTTTGATGGTACTAATAAATTTTTGTGATATCATGGTTGCTATAAATAGGAGGCATACTTGCTATCAAACCTATGTGTGTGGAGGATGCCCTCAAATTCATCCCTTATCATTTGGAAGGGATAATAAAGGATTGGTGGTATCATTTGATAAAGACCCAAGGGGAAGAATCTGTTTGTTTCTTTGATGATTTCAACCAAAGGTTCATAGAGAGGTTCAATGTATCGGAGGGAAAAAGTGAGCAAGTGGTAGAGGAGGAAATCAAGGAGCTTGAGCCGAGAAGGAAGAGAACTCCAATCTGCAAGTTGATGATGAGAGTTTGGTGGTGAAGGCCCAAATTCCAAATGATGAGGACTACTTTCAGCTTGCTTCCTTATCCGAACAATAGTACATGAGGAGATACATGAGAAGCAAGATGGTGAAAAAAAAAAAGATAACACGAAAAAATAAAAATAAATAAAATGATAAAGTCACTTTATTTTATTTTATTTCCCTAAGGAAAATGTGACCCATGCGGAGGATAAAAAAGGAAAAGAAAAATATTAAATCTGGGGAAATAAATTTGATTGGTGGTTGTGGGTGGATAAAAGGAAAAATGAGGTTATAAAATCAAGTCAAATTGCAAGGGGAAGGCATTTATTTTGTTATGATAATTTTCATATTTGTGTAAGCTTGCATGTTTTTCATAAAAATTCCAAAGGACGAAAACCCTTTGAAGTTAGCTCTTGAGGACGAAAACCCTCTTGAGGATTAGAGAGAGAGGAACGAAAACTCTTCTTTCTCTTGAGAGGATTCTCCATTCAGGGGTTTCCATTGAAGATCAAGGATTTATTTGTGTTTTCCAACAATTTTGAAGGTTAGGTTTATAAATTTGTGTTACTTTTGGTGAGGGTTTGAAGGTGGAAGCTTGTTGTAGATTTTTTTCTGTCATTTACAACCATATCTAGGGTTATCCCTCTCTCTTAAAATATGTACTTGGGTACAACGAGAAGTAGATTGCAAACCTTGGATGTGTTTTACAAGTTTCGGATAATGGATTTACTAAAAATCATTTGGATTTTAGTTTTGACTATCTTTTCGTGGTCCCCTACCCCGGTCCCCTACTATGTATGGGTTTAAATTTGACGAATGAACTTTCATGTTGGTTAAAAATTTGCGATGTTGTTACAAATTTGAAATGAAAAAATATTAAATTTGTATTTTTCATAATTTATTAACGCTATTTTCATATTTTACCTTTTCATTCTATATGGTCCCTTAGACACACGAAATTGAATATTAAAATAACTTTATTGAGTATCAAAATAGCTTTCCATTGGAATCAAATTTGTAATAGAGACAACAATAGGGATGTGGAGAGAATGGATAAACATTGGCTCTATCATAGAATATATATATTTTTAATATAATTAGAAATTGCACATGAGTTGTAATCTATGTCGGAGTTGGACATTTCATCTGTATAGCTGAATTTGTAAAGCGGATTTGTGTATACCACAACTTCTCCATAATTTTAATAACCAAAAAGTAGATGCAGCGCTGCGAAGCAAGTGAGTTACATTTGATTGTTTACCTCTTACGCCCTTAACATCCACTTTACAAAGCTTCCTGACATTTCCTACCATGAGGAGGAGGACCATATGAAGATAAACTCACATTTCGATCTTCATGGAGAAAGCGGCACCACATGTTGGAAATATTCTCCAATCCTCATCTTCCCCAGTCTCTACCCTGGTTACAGATTTCTTCTGCACCGCCACTTTCGATGTTACCATGAAGTTGAACATACCCACATACATATTTTTACATCCTCTAATTCCATACTTTGTGTCGTGCTAGCTCTTCCCAAACTTTTTTCTAAGTGTGATATATCGTCAAAAGATGAAGCCAATATTTTCGTGAACGTATAGGGGTTTCACTATTTTGTGCGAGGGATCTACCTGAACCCATTTAAGATGTCGTTAGGAAAGAGCTAGTTGAAAACTAAATTGTGTTGTTTGTGAAAATTACGTTGGAGAGAATCCAAATATTTATATATTTATTTTGGCATAGGAGAAAATAATATTGTCAATTTTTTTTTTTTCGGAAAACATTGCCATATTTTGACACTTTCCAACAAAGGCAACTTTAAAGGTGGACGCTACCCAGTGAATTATATTCTATTTAAAAAAATACATTTTATAATGGAATAATTAATAATGGTTGTTAAGTAATATTTCTTCTTTTTTCAAAAAGGTGATTGAAAAATTATGATATCTCGGGTATGTGATAGAGGAAGAATCCTTTATTTAAGAGATTTTTGTTTCCAAGGACAACACAATGATCCAACCATATTAAAACTTTCTACTATGAGCCAATATGCAATTTACATGGAAAGTGGTGGAATTGTTAATCAATATAGATTTCTTCAATAATAAAAATTATGAAAATCCACACCATAAGATCAATACACAAAAAGAATATCTATCATAACTATAAGAATGGAAATTTTTTTGTTAAGGAGCCTATTTTATAATATTCACCAACATATAGATTAGCTAGACATGTACCAAGATTAGGTGTTTACAACACGAGCCTTTATATTTAATTAATTCTATAACTAGATACAATATATTCATATAAACAATAAATCTAATATCTTGGGTATGCTAACATGATTATGATGGGTATCCAAGAAAAAATTGGCACCTTTGTAAGCAATAAAACATTACAACTAAAGACAAATATACATCTTCTATGTTAACATTATTTTGATATGTATCAAATACAACAATTGTGTTGAGTGAAGTCTATATCTATTTTTGTTGATACATTTGTCAAAGAATTCAACATCATGACCTTGATTCCAATAAATAAATTTGCAACTTCATCATAGCCTCATGAATTAGTATCCAAATGCAAATTTCTTTAAGTTTTTTGGTGAAATAATTTGTTGTGTTACAAATTATTGAGTTTTCACAAGCAGTACGAGGTTAAGCCCCTCCTCGTGTATGGGGGCTCCCATTATTAAATGTAAACTACATAAAAGTTGTGGGGTGGCAAATAGGTGGAGATCACACTAGAACACTCCACCAACTGTGGAAAATGCATGTATGAAGTAAAAGAAATAATTTCTAGCAAAGATAAGTAAAGGGGATTTGGGATAATGGGGAGAGAGAGGGTTACTTTTGTGAATATGCACTAGTAGAGTTCACAAAAATAACTAGAGTAGGTCCACATTCAATTAGAAGAACACAATAATGTTATGTAATATCCCACCTTTTTGAGTTCCAAATTTGATGATCACATAGACAATCAATAAATTTTCATTTAGTAGTAAATGAGTTAACAAACGAAAGTCATAGCTAACACTTTGGTAATTTATATCACATTTATGTTTTAGAAGTTAATTTTGGAAAGTATTTGAAAGACAACAATTATAATTCTATTAGTTTTCTTCTTGGACTCCTCCTTCGAATAAGTTGTTAGATCAATTGGCATTGATTATGGCATTATATATACTTGAAGTGTTATGAACCTTCATTGTGTATTATGTGGGTGATATGTAATAAGGTTTTGTTTAAAATTCATGATAAATATCCTGGAATTTGTAGTTTTGTGTTAACCAATACTTAGCTAGGTACACCGACACTTTATTGAGACTATCTAGACACTCACCCGAAGTGCATGCAACCACCATGTCCCTCATTTTTTCTCTTATCAAGATGTTAGACATACATATTCATCATAGCCATACATGTAAGAAGATACATCATAACATAGAAAATTAGAAACACGTATAATAAGGAAATCATTCAACATACATAATGATAAACAATATCTGAATTCTCATAACTCCATACTCAGACATGGTAATATTTGTTACCCAAACAAAATTATCCATTGAAAACACAATTGATTACATAATAAGCATGATGATTACATTACAAAATGTTTACAGAATGCACTGGACCATGTGCATACAAAACTCAGCTCTGAGACTTCAACATCAACTCACATCAAAGATGTGGTCCTAAATACAAGAGTGCATCACCTATTTATACATGGTGGGGACTTTCCCTTCACTTTTACATGAATTTTCCTAATAATAGGTGTGTTATTCTTAACTCCGCATGTTTTCTACAACCTAACTATATTTTGAGCTATAAATAACTTGCTTTAACATATTTTAGTTCCTATAAATAGGTTGTCCTCATGCATCGTCCTTATCCTTATCTCGCATGTGCTTTGTTATTAATAAACCTTACTTGCGTACCAAATCATTTGCTTTTTTCCCCTATTTTTAGCCAATGCTCTGAAAATGGATAAGTCTTGAATGTTTTGCATGCGTGCAAACCCTTGCACACTATCATGTTCCCCGTGATGCACACACCTTCATGCATTCCTTCTCTATTCCTTGCACACACTTCTACTTGTGGCTTCCAAATCTCGTGCATGGCTAGTACTTATCCATTTTCTCTAGCAAATATTACCCCACACTAGAATTATTGTCCATCCTTGACAATATCATGACCAAAGAATGTGTTTCCAAATAATTACTTAAAGAATGAAAGAATAAAAAATGGGAGGGGAATTCACCCAATGAATAAAAGAATAAGAGTCCGACCTATGCAAGTGCATCCAAACTTAGGCTTTTACTAGTGAAATGAGTTCCGTAAATTCCCTATTTATTATATTTTTTAACTCCTTCCAATTTTTGAGCTCAATGACAGCCTTGTATAGTGTTGCTTCAACAATACCTAAAACCTGCTCAGGGTCACCTCATCAACCTTCTCCTTAAATTATTTCACTACCACCTCTAGGTTTGAAGTCACACCCTTTGGTGCATCCATCTTACACAACACCTCCAGGTGGATCTCATTAATTCTTTCCTCAAGTGTATCCTTCATGACCTTGATTAAGTTTCTCTTTGTTTCTACTTCAAATCGTGACTTTCTCCCTCTCAAGCTTATTATTATTTATAGTTGCTTGAATTTTCCTTAAGACTCGCCCTCTCATGTGCAACGTGCATGCTAAGAATTGGATCAAAATTTTGGAAATTGTAAAATGCATGTTCTTCCCTCTTCATGATCTCTTTGATCTTAACAATTAATGTCTTGTATTCTACTATCTTTTTTCCAAATACTTCCTTATTCTTTTTCTTTAGCTCATCTAACTCTTTAACCATTAACACTTTCCCATGATTCCTCTCCATGCTTCCACTAAAATCGAAGGAGCTCTCACACTCAAGGTCATGCACACTCTACTCTAGTTTGTTCTCTATACTAGCTCTTCACACTTAACCACACCTTCAATTGCTCAAAAACATGAGTTCTCAAAGGAAAGGTAAGAATGAATTTTCCCACACACTATTTATAATTTTTCCCAATTCATCCGCATTTATTGCTGCTCACCTACCACTACTTTTTGATTGAAAATTGATTTTTTATTTTTCTCATGATTTTCTCTTCCACACGTAACAATTGTAACCTTAAGGCATGCCACTACTTCTTAGGCTGCAGACCTCATTTCTCGCACCTTCCTGCGCCACACCCAATCTTCCTCTGTGCCACTTGCCAAGTATTCTATCTTGTTGCTACCTCCCTTGTGTTACACTCCGCGGCCCTCGCATGGTTTCTAATTAGAAATTTATTTCAAGAAATAACATCCTTAAGCACCTCTCGCATCATATCCATTCATTCATAAAGCACCATCTTCCGCACACCAAAATAATTTTCCATCGTGTATCATCCTTTCATGTCATCGTGTGCACCAACATTTTCTTTGACTCGAACGTGTCTTATACCAAAAGCACATCCTAACATCTTCTTAAGGAGTATCAACATCCCAATTTCTTCCATGTGCACTTATACCTTATTCACCCCATACTAAAAGTATGCATAGTCCTCTGTGCATCAATCTAACACAAGTAATAAGCTTTTACATGCGAACACACTTATTACACAAACCAAAAAAAACAAACATAAAGGAAAAATATAATCTAAGTGGTAATACTTCCTTATTAAAAACACAAAATAAGCTTCTTTATAATAAGGCTTGACCTATTCCCATTGAAGTAATCGGGAAACATGGTGCCATCCAGCACCTGCAATTGACATGTATATGAATCCAATATCTTAGATACTAAAAAGGTCTCAACTAATGCACTTTCAATTTTTCAGGATGGTGCTCAAAATTGGAGTCATATAAGAGTACCATACTCCCTACTACAAAGGACTTTGTTTTAATATACCTACCATGCCAAGACTTCTATCTAGATTTCTCTATCTTCTAACTCCATCTTGCAATGGTGTGCCACTCATCCAACTGCATCATCTTATCAATGCACTCTTTGATTTCTTTCACATCATCCAATCCACCTGCATGCGTAATATGTAGGGAGGGTAATATGAACTCAACTGGAAAAAATGACTCCACACCAAACACCAACTAAAAGGGAGTGACCTTATTCAATCTCTTATAATTTATTCTATATGCCCATAAAAAAATAGATACCTTATCATTCCAATATTTCTTTCTAACATCACATATATTTGTCAATTTTTCCCCAAAATCTTGTTGAAGGCTTATGCATTTCCATTGGCATGTGGGTGATAGGATGTAGTATTATGGTGTGCCACTATAAACTCTTCTAGTAATATCCTTATTGTCTCATTCAAAAAATGAGTCCCTCTATCACTTGTAAGGATCAATGGATATCCATGTACCCACTTGTGATATTATCCTATATACATCTAGATGTTGTTCATACAGTTGTAATATTTGGTAGGCGTAGCCTCTTCCCACCTTTTCAACTAATATGTATATGTAATGATATAGCGTGTGCCTATCCTATGTGTAGGTGGTGCATTGGGGACTACAAAGTCAATTTACCATTTCTCAAATAGCTTTACACTTGCTATAGGGTGTAGTGGCATCTCATCCATGTTCCTAGGCTTACCTATTCTCTGACAATGGTTGTAAGCCTTGATAAATGCTTTAGTGTCCTTATACAATGTTTCCCAACATAAACCTCGTTGTTGCAGACTCATAGCACCCCTGGATGCAAATCAGGCTTCTAGGTTGATGTTCAGGCATCCAGTGTGATTGCACAACATGGAATCCTTTCTCCAAGTGTGGGACTTGTAAAGATGAGAAAAGATTCTCCAGAGAAGGCTAGTTCCTATTCCTTTGTTCAGATGCACACAAAAAATGCAGAGGGTTTGCTAAAACCTAATCTAACTTGCCAAGGAGACAGGGTAAGAAAATGCATAGAATAAAACCTAAACTACAAAGGTGATGCACCGAGGAATGTTAGACACTCGTTTTGCAAATTTAACACAGACCACATAGATGCAATACAAAACCATGCACAGGTAACCAAACTGCAATAAGAGATCAAAATGACAACAATGAATACATGAGAGGGTCGAGAGTCAATCACAACACATATATTATTGCTCAAGAGTCGATACAGTACATTGCAGTGGCCAAGAGGCAAAAAGACTGGCATTACAACCCATATGGGAGGTTTGAAAGCTCCACAATTTCTCTTGCAAGCGAGGGAAGAAGGGAGGATGCAAAACAAGAATGTCCGACCCCTTAAAAAGCTCCTCTTTACAATATATATCAAGAAATGAGAGAGGGAAGAGAGAGGAAATCCAGAATCTACCCCAACCACTTCTTGGTAGCATTTAAAATCATCTCATTATGACAGAAGTGGCGGATCCTAGCAAAACAACGGGCTGTCTAACAGAGCGGCGCGCGCGAGTCGCTCGCTTCATTAAAGTTGGTTGTTGAAGCATTACTTCTGTCTATCACCACGCGTCAGAGACATTTTCTTAATTTTCTCCCTCTAAACTACACCAAAATGTAAGATTGATCCTAGAATCATGTAGAGAATTTCAACAGCTTTCCGTTGATATAAAGAACGTGCAAATCCGAGCTCTGGATCGAAAGATACGAAGGTCTGAAGATTTAGGGCACAAAATAGGCAAGAACAGGTTTTAAAATCTTTTCCCGCGCTCTGCCATCTGGATGACACGTGGCAGGCCCTGATTCACTGAGTAATTCTCTCTCTCCACCTTTCCGTAGGATTTTCTTGTGGGCCCCTTAAACTTGGACACGTGGCACTATTTCATTGGTTCGGATCAGTGCTCGAAAACTCACCCCTTTGACTTTTAGACCTTTTTCCTTGGTGACACGTGTCATGCTGTGATTTGTCTACGGGCCAGCTAGATTTTCACGTCCACCATGTCCTTTTGTCCTAGATGTCCCAAAGCTTTACGGGACGTAAATCCTCTCGATCCACCCAAAATGGGCTTCCTCGTCCTTTTTCTGCCGGTGACACGTGGCGTGATCTGATTGGCTTTCGGCTCCTTCGGCTATCCGCATCCCATGCGCCCTTTGTCCCACTTGTCCTTGTGCTGAAGTTTCTTGTTTCGGCCGATCCGGCCGATTCGCATCCTCCATGCACTCTTGTCCCAAAGTGTTGTCTGGGAAAAATTCTTCCGGTTCACCCGATTCGGCCGGTTCGCGTCCTTCGCGCACTCTTGTCCCGCTTGCTCCCAGTAAAGGACTTGGACAAATTTTCTTTCTTTCGGCCAATTCGGGCATTTCGCGTCCATTTGTCCCAGATGTCCCTTTTCTATTTGGGCCGCTTGGAGGCTTTTCAGCTGATCCGCGCCTTCCGCATATAATTGTTCCAACTGTCCCAAAGGTGGCCTTGAGCAGGACTTAGCCAATTTTATGATTTTCCCTCGAATCAATCTACTTTCTTGGAACTAAAAACTCTGATGCATGTTATCAAATTAACTCTGGGGGGTGAAATTTGGATAACAATTTGGTGACTTTTCGGGGTCACCTGCCTGCTAGGTAGAAGATCAGTGGCCTTTTAGTGATCCATTGGGCATGGAGTCATAAGCAATAAATGAAATGAGCTCGATGTCAGAACTCCTCTACGAGAGCACGTTGAATCAGTAAAAACTCAATCTAGGAGTGACAAAACCTGTGCCAAAGCACTTAGGGAAACTAAAACCTAACTACAACAAGACAATGTGCATACACACTTAGAGGAATTGAAATCTAGGCTAATATTTACAAGGGTGAACCTTTTATTTTTAGTAGCAATGTTTGAGATAGATTCCATTTACTGGAATCTGCAGTTCTTCACCGTCCAATGAGGCCAATTGGAAAGCATTGCTGCTCTTGCACTTCATGACCATGTATGGGCCACTCCAAATGGCATCAAATTTTGAATGCCTTCCTGGTTTTGCCCTGTCCACATCCCATTTCAACACTAGATCTCCAACTTGAAAAGATCTATCTTTGGCCTTCCTATCAAAGGTCTTCTTGATCAAAGCTTGATCCTTTTCCATTGCTTGGGATGCCTGATTTCTGATCTCCTACAGCTCCATCAACTCTGCATACCTCACCTCCATGGGCTCAAATTCAAGTAACTCCAGCTGCTTCATGAGTTCCAATGTTGGCAACTCAAGTGACATGGGCAAGATTGCCTCTCTTCCATAGACAAGCTTGAATGGAGAGTTACCTGTGGATCTTTTGGGAGTGATCCTATCAGCCCATAAGGCTGATTTCAGCTTGGTATGCCAAGACCTCTGATTCTCATCAAGAGTTCTCCTAATGATCCTCAACAAGTTCTTGTTTGTAGACTCGGCCTGGCCATTACCCTGAGGGTAATAGTTCGAAGAGGTGCTCAAGTAGATTCCATTCTTGACAGCCCATTCTGTAATCTTGGAACCTACGAATGCCAATGCATTGTCTGATATGATAGTGGCCGGCACACCAAACCTGGTCACTATTCCTTCATAAAATTCTAGTATATTAGACTCGTTTGCCTCTTTGAGCACTACTGCTTCAGTCCACTTGGTGAAGTAGTCCATTGCCGTGAGAATCCACTTGTGGCCTTGGCTTGAGTTTGGGTTGATGACCCCGATGAAGTCCAATCCCCATTGCAGAAATGGTTGGTCAACCAAGATTGGGTGCAATGGAAGCACTGCTAGTCTTTCTTTTCCTGTGAAGAGTGCACATTTCTTACACTTTCTTATCCATGTATAGCAGTCATTGAACACCGTGGGCCAATAATACCCTGCCTTTATTATCTTGAGAGCTGTTACTTGTGGGGCAAAATGTCCTCCATAATCCCTATCGTGAAAATATCTTAACACCCTCTCAATTTGACCAGTCCCGATGCACCTCAATAGAACCCCATTGATGTCTTTCTTAAACAAAACACCATCAACAAGCACATATGGAATGGCTTGTAATCTGAAGTATCTCCTCTTTGCTTTGCTCATTTCCGGAGGGCATAGTCCTGTCTGTAGGAAGTGTATCATATTCTGAGTCCAACAAGGAGTAGGCACATCATCATTTTCATGTTCTTGGCCATCCTGTAGTACCAAGATAGTCTCTTTTTCATCACCTGCTTCAACCTGTTGACTCAAGGCTAGCTGTTCACATAGTCCCTTTCCACGTACTAGTTTGGTGACCTTGATCTCGATGTCATATTCCATGACACGAGTTATCCACCCTGCACGCTTCTCATTCAGATCCTTGTTTAGAAGGAAGTCCTTGACTCCCGCATGAGAGACCAATAATTGGATCTTGTTGTTTGAGACTAGGTGCTTGAATTTCTTTAAACTCCTGATCACTGCAAGTACATGCTTTTCAATGAAAGAGTATCTAGTTTCGTATTCCTCCAAGCCTTGACTGAAGAAAGCAACTGGTTGTTCTAATCCTTCTTTGTTTTGTTGTGCCAGGATTGCAGAAATTGTGTCTCCACCACCGAAGGCATATAGCACGAAGTCCTTGGAGAAGTCTGGATTGACGAGAGTTGGGGCTTGAGATATAGCCTCTTTTATTGCCTCAAAACTTGCCTTGCCTTCAGATGTCCACTTAAATGCCATGCTCTTCTTTAACATCAGCGTTATTGGCTTTACGAGAGCTGCAAAGTTTGGAACAAACCTGCGGACAAAATTGATCCTTCCCAAGAAGCTTTGAAGAGCCTTCTTGTGACTTGGCAATGGCAATGCTTGAATTGCTTCAACCCGTTCTGGGTCAATCGTCAACCCTTCCTTTGAAACAATATGGCCTAGAAGTTTTCCCTCGTGAGCCAAGAATATGCACTTTTTGGGATTCAATGATACCCCAAATCTTCTACATCTCTGAAATACTTGCCTCAAATGACAGAGGTGATCCGCTGCATTTTTTGAGAATACAGTGATGTCGTCAAGATATATCAGAACTATTTTGTTGATCAACCCCTTAAATGCCATATCCATTGCCCTTTGGAAGGTGGCTCCAGCATTTGATAGTCCAAATGGCATCTTCTTGTAGGCATAGGTCCCCCATTTGGTGGTGAAAGCCGTCTTGAATTGGTCATCTTCTTTCACCATCACCTGATTATACCCTGAGTAGCCATCTAGGAGAGAGAATCTCTCTGAACCGGATACTACTTGCAATATTTGTTCCATTGAAGGAAGTGGGTAATGGTCTTTGAGAGATGCCCTATTGAGGTCCCGAAAATCTACACACAACCTGATTTCTCCGCTCTTCTTCCTGACCGGA
The DNA here is from genome assembly GCA_018340775.1 of Taxus wallichiana var. yunnanensis. Taxonomy (NCBI): domain Eukaryota; kingdom Viridiplantae; phylum Streptophyta; class Pinopsida; order Cupressales; family Taxaceae; genus Taxus; species Taxus wallichiana. The sequence goes on from CM031243.1 coordinate 51,412,184, forward strand.
ACCAAGTTTGCAACCCAGCTTGAGTGCTTGATCGGGAATATAATGCTTGCCTCTATTAGCTTGTTAAGCTCTTTCTTCATTAGAGGCTCAATGTGAGGGTTAACAAGTCTCTTCTTCGCTCGATGGGCTTAGCATTTGGATCCACCCTATGGTATGTTGTGCCAAATTCGGATTGAATCCTCTCAAGTCTTCATAGCTCCAAGCAAAGACATCTAAATTCTTGACAAAGTCAGTATGAAATCTGATTTCTCCCCGCTCGCTGGCCACTTTGCCAATTTGAAGTGTTTTGCCTTCCCCAACCGGAATTGGCTCAATCTTCCTCTTGACTCCGTATGTTAGCCTTTTCTTTACGGAACTCGGTCATTAGGGTCAAGATAGACTCCAATGTTACTAAACCCTCGGGAAGCTTGTTTGTCCGCAAATGCACTACTTGATCCCCATACTGCTGCTCTAGTCTCTGCTCCCGATTCCCGGCCGAGAATTCAGCCTCTTCTTGTAAAAAATTGACGATCTGTTGATCATTTTCAAACACCGCCACCGGTGTTATTATCTAGAATTGCTGGCCTCATAATCACATGGATATGTGGTCAGTGTTTTTTCCTTTTTGATGTTGTCAACCACATCAAACGTTGCTCCAACTCGGGCTGCGAGCCTATCCGCGGCTTCATTTTTCTTCCTGGGTATGGACACAATGTTGAAATCTTTGAAATCCTCAATGAGGTCCCATACCCTATTCTTGTAGCTCCTCAATAAGTCGTTCTTTGTAGCATGTTGTCCTCTAACTTGGTTGACAATTAGCTCGCTATCCCCGAACACCTGCAAGTTATTTATCCCTTTTTCCTAGCCCAATGAAGTCCATGAATCAAGGCCTCATATTCAGCTATGTTGTTTGAACAAGAAAACTGGAAACGAAAAGCTGAATAATATTTGATGCCTTGAGGTGAAACAAGCATGGCTCCACCTCCTGCACCTTGCCTACTCCTTGATCCGTCAAAAAACAGCCGCCATACCTCATTGTCATCATTATGGCTTGGCTTGGTGATGCTAGGAATAGGTTGATTTTCTTCGTGTATACAATAGACTCCCAGCTCAGATTCTTCTACTTCTTGATAGGGATCAAAAGCATGTATCTTGTTTGCCCATTCATCGAGAGTTAGGTCCGGGATACTTCCAACCTTGGTGTCAGCCTCATCAGTACTAGGGTGATCTTCTTGATCAAATGCTGAGCAATTGGCATTAATCTGACTAGGAGTGTAAGGCTCAATATGGAAGTTTGCAATAGGTTTAGACCTAATTATAGCCTTAGTTACATACCTTGTTCTAAATAAAGATGTGAGACCAATCAGAAGACAAATACCCCCCAATCTTGGTCAGTGAAGTCCCTTGACAAGAAAACGGCAAAGAGTGGTGGAAGGTCTATGATTGATATATCTTGTAAGACAACAACATTTGGACATGCATGCAAGGTAAGACTCAAGTCTTTAATCACTCCAATCACTGCTAGTGCTGTCCCATCCAATTGCACTACCCCTTTAGATATTACTTCATATTGGAGACCCAACTGATCAGCTATTTGCTTGGGCATCACTGAGCTACTTGCCCCGGAATCAATCATGCAATTGTGTACTAGTTTATCCCTAATGATTAGTGAAACATAGAAAGGAGGGGGCTTCGACATTTTACCTTGTTGTGCTCCATGACTTCCTTCAGGCTGGGAAACATTTGTAAGCACTTTGTCTTGCATTTGAACCCGCTGATTCAAAGTTGACCACTCCTTCATGGCAGCTTGCAGCAGATCTCTTTGTCCTGGGATGGATAGGGATTCCCACATTGATATATTGACGTTAGTCTTCTTCATCTGTTCAATGATATTGAACAGGGATGAAGTATCCTTTTGTTGTCCCTTGGTTTGTACACTTACTCCTTGTACGTGGGCAGCAACAGCTGGCATTTGAGTTGGCCTAGGGGCTGTTCTTGGCTGCCCTTGTGTATTTGGAACTGGACTCTGCTTGCTAATCATTTGTGGAGCCGTGGAAGGTGGTGGATTGGGTCAGGGCTAATGGCTGTTCTTCACCCAAATTTCTCCTCTTTGACCTTGTGTTGATGCAACACCTTGAGATATCGCTTGATTCATGCCACGATTTCTTCTCGCTTGCCAATTCACCAACGTGGTGTCATTTGGGGCTGATTGCATGTTGGAATGTTTCTTGTTGTTGATCAAGCTTTGATCGCCTCGCCCTCCACACCGCAGTAGTTGTCACCGCTCGCGCTTGATTGAGAGCACCATTGAAACACATGGATTGGTTATGAGGCTCGTTGCATGGAAAACACTAGTCATATTCCCGAGCAATGTTATTCTCAGTTGGCACTAATGCCTTAGAGGCAGATATAGCATTTGGATTATAGGACTGGAATGGTCTATTAGAGGGAGGCCTTGTTTGATTCACATTTGCAATTGGATTAAGTGGTCTTTGTGGTTGGTATGGCTGCTTATTAGGCCGAGCTTGAGGTTGATAGGAAGGTCTCAAAACCTTGGGCTTGTTGCCTCTTAATAGTAACCAACTCATTTCCCAAATTTTGTAACTATTTCATGACCTCTTGGAGTTCATTCAAGCAATTGAGATGAAGTGGAAGCTTCACTTGAACTCGATTTCTAGGAGTGGGAACAGGAGCCGAAGTGGGTGCTTGATCGGTGCTTGTATTTTCTAAGTTTGGATACAAAGGCATGGGAGGCCTAGGAGCCGGTTTACCACTTGAATAAGACAGCTTTTCGCTCTAATGGAAATGCTATAAGCCATAGGGATTGTTGTGCCTCCCATGGACTGAATTAACATAGAAATATCGAATTCAAAGCTTTGAGGTAATATAGAAAAGCACCTTCGGTACCGCTTGCCCGATCGCCACCGGAATCCTATCCCAAAACCTTTGAAATTTGAAGTTGAAATCGCCACCGCTCATTGGGAGCTCTCTTGATAGTTGTCACCGCTCCAAAAGAGACAAGTTGTCTCCCTTCTCCCCAAATTGCTTATGAAGTGCAATACATAACGGATTCTAGTTTGTGATAGAACCACCTCCAAGGCTCCTAAGCCACCGTAATGCTTTACCCTTGAAGGAAGATGCCAAGAATTTGACACCACTTGCATTTCATTAATTTCATGGATTACACAAAGGTTAGCAATATATTTAACATGATCACCTGGAGTAGTCTGATTTTCTCCCGTGAAGTAGGGAATGTTCTTCAAGGCTGCAATAGGAACTGGATGCTGTGCATTGAGAGCAAGTGGGCTGCTGCCTGTGAAGTTGACGTAGGGATTGTTCTGAGCCATTCTAATCGGTCTTAAAACCCTTGTATACTGAATGAAAGGCCATCAGGTGGAGGAGTTGAGAGAGTTCTGTTTGGTGGAGATGGAGACCTCTGAATCCTTCTTCCTCTTTGCCTTCTTCTTGGAGATAACTGCAGGTATTCAAATAGCACTTCTTCTTCTCCAACTCTTGACCTTGTGGTGATTCTTCTCATGAGTTTTCAGGCCTGCACTGCTGAAACTAGTTGATTCTTCCCCTTGGAGTTGCCAGATATGCAAATAATAGCTCTTATAAGCAAGAAAACTGCAGCAGATGCATATCAACTTTGCTGCAATAAAAATGAGACCTCTAAGTCCCACCGGGCATGCCAAAACTGTTGTTGCAGACTCACAGCACCCCTGGATGCAAATCAGACTTCTAGGTTGATGTTCAGGCATCCAGTGTGATTGCACAACATGGAATCCTTTCTCCAAGCGTGGGACTTGTAAAGATGAGAAAAGATTCTCCAGAGAAGGCTGGTTCCTATTCCTCTGTTCAGATGCACACAAAAAATGTAGAGGGTTTGCTAAAACCTAATCTAACTTGCCAAGGAGACAGGGTAAGAAAATGCATAGAATAAAACCTAAACTACAAAGGTGATGCACCGAGGAATGTTAGACACTTGTTTTGCAAATTTAACACAGACCACATAGATGCAATACAAACACCATGCACAGGTAACCAAACTACAATAAGAGATCAAAATGACAGCAATGAATACATGAGAGGGTCGAGAGTCAATCACAACACATATATTATTGCTCAAGAGTCGATACAGTACATTGCAGTGGCCAAGAGGCAAAAAGACTGGCATTACAACCCATATGGGAGGTTTGAAAGCTCCACAATTTCTCTTGCAAGCGAGGGAAGAAGGGAGGATGCAAAACAAGAATGTCCGACCCCTTAAAAAGCTCCTCTTTATAATATATATCAAGAAATGAGAGAGGGAAGAGAGAGGAAATCCAGAATCCACCCCAACCACTTCTTGGTAGCATTTAAAATCATCTCATTATGACAGAAGCGGCGGATCCTAGCAAAATGGCGGGCTGTCTAACAGGAGCGGCGAGTGTCTCTGCTTCATTAAAGTTGGTTGTTGAAGCATTACTTCTATCTATCACCACACATCAGAGACGTTTTCTTAATTTTCTCCCTCCAAACTACACCAAAATGCAAGATTGATCCTAGAATCATGTAGAGAATTTCAACAGCTTTCCGTTGATATAAAGAACGTGCAAATCCGAGCTCTGGATCGAAAGATACGAAGGTCTGAAGATTTAGGGCACAAAACAGGCAAGAACAGGTTTTAAAATCTTTATCTCAGCACCGCCTATCCGGACGACACGTGGCAGGCCCTGATTCGCTGAGTAATTCTCTCTCTCCACCTTTTCGTGGGCTTTTCTTGTGGGCCCCTTAAACTTGGACACGTGGCACTATTTCATTGGTTCGGATCAGTGCTCGAAAACTCGCCCCTTTGACTTTTTGGACCTTTTTCCTTGGCGACACGTGTCATGCTGTGATTTGTCTACGGGCCTACCGGATTTTCACGTCCACCACATCCTTTTGTCCCGGATGTCCCAAGCTTCATGACGTAATCTTTGATCCGCCCGCAATGGGCTTCCTCGTCCCTTTTCTCGCCAAAGACACGTGACGGATCTCGATTGGCTTTCAGCTTTCAGCTCCTCCGCTATCCACATCCCACGACTCCCTTTGTCCTACTTGTCCTTGTGCTGAAGTTTCTTGTTTCGCCGATCCGCCGCCAAGGCCCTCTACGCACTTTGTCCCAAATGTCCCAAAGGTTGCCTCGGGACAAATTCTTCCTGCTCACCCGATTCGGCCGGTTCAAGGCCCTTCGCGCACTCTTGTCCCGCTTTGCTCCCAGAAAGGACTTGGACAAATTTTCTTTCTTTCGATCGATTCGGGCATTTCGCGGCCCATTTGTCCCGATGTCCCTTTTCTATTTGGGCCGCTTGAGGCTTTTCGGCCGATCCGCGCCTTCCGCGTATAATTGTTCCAACTGTCCCCAAAGGTGGCCTTGAGCAGACTTAGCCAATTTTACGATTTTCCTTGAATCAATCTACTTGCTTGAACTAAAAACTTTGATGCATGTTACCAATTAACTCGGGGTGAAATTTGGATAACAAAACCTACCAATAAGCTAGATATTCCCCAATGTGCTTCCTTCATGATGGATTCACGCTCATGCTCCATAATAGACCTATGAAAGACTTCATCTCGACCCATATTGTACATATCTCCTTCAATGAGATGATATGATGTTGCATGGATAATAAGCTGCTTCTTTTTTAAAGTCTTTATTCCTTTAGGTGCAAGTCTAATATGTAAGAGTACTACAATATCTTCTAGTTTTGATGGCACACGGTTCAATTTGAACAAATGTGCATCGTGCCTAGTATCTTCTATGCTATGTGCATCCTCTCTAGAGTTAATCCTTGATAGATGATCATGTCCCAAATTTATTTTACCAGATTGACTATTTCGAGAAATAAAACTCCCACAAGAGAAGGATCCCGCATAAGATTTTCCCCTTTAAAACAAGTTTATTGACCAAGTACTTTAATGCCATATGATTTGTATAGAATATAAATGGTGTGGACAACAAGTACTGTCTAAACTTATGAAGCACATAAATCATTGACAAGGCCTCATGCTCTATAGTTGTATAGTTTTGCTTGGTTGGCATCAAATTACTACTCACAAAACATATGGGATGGTCAATATTGTCTTCACTTGGTTGTGCCAACACTACTCCCATGGTTGTACTTTGAAGCATCAACATACACATGAAAAGGCTTGTTCTAAGAAGGGAAGTGTAGGATAGGCATGGTGGTTAGATTCTCCTTCAAGGTCTCAAAATCATATTGTTGTGTGTCACCCCAATAAAAATTTCCTTTAGCTTTCAACAATTCTTCAAGGGGCACGACAATCTTGGCATAACCCTTAATAAACTTCCTATAATATCTAGTGTGCCCAAAGAAACCACGCACTTCACTATGATTAGTTAGCTCTTCCATCCCTAAGATAACTCGTAATCCTACCCGGATCCACTAACAATCCTTCCTTGCAAATTATATGTCCAAGTAAAGTACCAAAGGGAGTTGAAAAATGCACTTCTTGATGTTTAAAGAGATGTTAAGTTTCCTACATCTTTCAAACATCAATATTAGGTAGTCACAATGATGTTTTACTATCCCATATACTATCTAATCATCCAGCTTATACCCGTAGAAACTTGTGAATAAAATATTAGAATTCTTGAAAAACTATGCGCAAGAACATTATTAGTGTATTATTTAATCCAAAGGACATAAAGGTGTATGAAAAACTTCCCCATTCATTTTAAAGGTGATCTTCTCTTGATCATCATGCAGAATCATCACTTAATGGTATCCTGAGAATCCATATGTAAAGGAATAGATTTCGTGCCCTGCCACTCCTTCCAAGATCTCTTCAGTGAATGGCGTAGGAAAAGGATCTATGATAAATGAAGCATTGAGTACCCTGTAGTCAAAACAAATCCTTATCTAACCATCCTTTTTGATGTTGATCACCATGGGGCTTATCCATTCTGATTCCTTAATAGGCTCAATAATGCCTGACTTGATAATATTATCAATTTCCTCTTTCACTTTGATATGCAAGTTGGGATTCATATGGTAAGGACTCTTCCTAACTAGTCACACCCCTCCTTAATATTGATCCTCGTTTCTCCCAATGATGGATGCACACCCTTCAATTCATGATATCCCTTGGGAAATAAATCTTGAAAGTCACACAATAGCTCAATAATCTTTACAACTTCAAGTTCAAACCAATAATCTCCATTAATATCTTCCTTTAACACATCCCCGTCCCAAAGGAACATGGTATGTGCACGCCTACTTGTTTGTGGAGTCCAACACCTCACATCCACTCTCTATATACTTAATATCTAGGTCTTTAACTTCCTTATAATTTATGAGATAAAAAATAATTACTTTCTATTTTTATTTCCAAATGTGCCCTAATTGTATCTCTTTTATTTTTATCAGCTTCTTCATGCGCCTCGTTGTCAAGTTCGTAAAATAACTAGATCATGAGCTCCTCATCCTTCATGTTGTCTCCTAATGTAATGTGTTTCATGATCTATAAATCCTCATGAATTGGTGGATTAGTAGAATAATAATCAAAAGTATGAACAATACCTTAAGTCAAGTTGACCAAACTCGTTGTCTCCTACTTTAACTCGGTGTGTACATACTATAGTCTTTTGCAGACATAATTCATAACCATGGTAGACATAATTGAAAGAAGATATAACATAGAAATTCATGGAAACACATATAATAAGGAAAGCATTCTACATACAAAATTACTAAAAGTATTTGAATCCCTATCAAGCCATACTCAGATATAGTGATCCTTGTAATATAAACACAATTATCCATGGAAAAAGTAATTGATTACGTAATAAGAGTGATTATTACATCATAAACTATTTACAACTAGGTACTAGACCATGTGTGCATACAAGACAGCTCTCCAAAAGCTACATACTAATTCAAAATTTAGAACTACTCAACACTACTATAACTATTTAATTCAAGAATGTGTCACCTATATATATACATAGTGGGGAATCACCCTTCACCAACTACATATAATTTTTCTATTAGTAGGTGTGCTCTAATACAAACCCACATGATTTTAAAAATTGTCTTAACAATAGATCAAGCTATAAATAGCTTGATTTAATCATGCTTTAATTCCTATAGCTAGATCACCTCTTGTATGTTCTTTATCTTCCTTGGTCACTTATTTATTATCCTTGCATGTGTGCCAAGTTATTTTCTTTCTTTTCTATTTTTAGATAATGCTCTAAAATTAGCCAAGTCCTGAATGCTTTGCATGTGTGTGGAATCTTGCATGCTAACCTATTCTTTTGCATGACACACACCTCCACACACTATCTTGTCTTACTTCCTTTTTGTGTACGCACTTTGCGCGAATCCTTCAAACATACGTGATAATTTTTATAACATGCACGTGACCCTTTGCACATAAATGATACTTATTCATTCATGTGACCAACATTACCCCACACTAGGTATATTTTCTGTCTTCAAAGAATATTGCAAACAAACATGGTCCTTCAAAGAATCATTGAAGAATGAAATTATAAATAATTTGAAGAATAAAGAATGATAGGGGAATCTACTCTATGAATCAAATAATGATAGGGGAATCTACCCAATGAATCAAAGAACAAGACTTTTTCAAATACTGGCTTATCCAAATTTGTTCTAGAGATGGATGGAGAAGTTATAGAAATTCCTTGTCCAAAATACTCTCTAGATATTTCCACCCTACGAGCTCCTTAGTGCTTTATCTCGTGCCAATTCAACAATATTTGACACTTTCTTAGGGGCTAGCTCTTCAACCTTATCCTTCTATTCCTTAACTATTACATCAAGGTCCGATGTCACTTCCTCCAAAGTATCCATTCTCGCATGCAACCAAGGGATAGAGATCCTCGAGTCTTACCTCAAGAGTATCTTTTGTGGCCTTAATCAAATCTCTCTTCTCGCATGACTTATACCATAACCTTTTCACACCCAACATTATTATCCTTCATCATGACATGAACCTACTTCATCTCCGCCTCCTTCTTAGTAGTATACGTTCTAGGGATGGGGTCAAAATATTGACAATTTTCAAATACACACTTGACCTTATTCATAGCCTCCTTGATCTCGCGATCAATGTCTCATAATTTTCCACCTTCTCGCTCTACCACTTCCTTATTTTTCTTGTTTAGTGTTGCCGATTCCTCACCATTGGCACTTTCCCACCTTCCTCTTCATTATCATCATGTGCACTAGGTCTTCCGGATACTCTAACTCCTGGAGTACACATCCTGTGCCTCTACATGATTAGAGTATTTTTGCTTTCAAATTTTAACTTAATGAAGTGAAATAACAAAAACATACTAACCTCAGAAGATGAAAGAGTTTACCGATACCCGCGATTAAACGCTAATGCTTGATGTATAAGTGACTTTGACAGATCTAAGTATGTGCACAAATCCTTCTTTCCAATGGGATAAGATACCTACAATGCACAAACACTCAAAAAAAATGGGATTAGATAGATATATGGTGGATTTCTGGCAAAGGCCAATCCCCAAAAGTCAATGGAATTCCTTGTAAGGATGTCAATCCATGTTCAAGAAATCAATCTAATAATGATAAGATAAAATTATAAAACAAACGATATAACCAATAATGCAAAGGTAAAGGGACTAACGTGGTCCATGGTTATATGATGGTCTGATGGTGATACCTGATCCAAAGGGAGTCTAGGGATCACAAAATGGCTCAAAGGAGCAAGGATGTAGATAGATGTGTACTCACAAAGGTGAGCAAGATGATATATTTGATTTAGATAATTGATAGAATGCTAAAGATGGATCAAAGGAGCTTGATATGACTGGAAAAACACTTGAGGGGCCTTGTAGTAATAAATAATGTGATCTAGATGTCTAAAAAGAAAGCTTAGGGGTCATATCATTTGACAATCGGGGATCATCAATGATTTTAGTGGATCGTTAGCAATCTTGTTGGGTTGTCAATGATGTTGATGGGTCGTCAATGATCTTGTCTGTGACCCAGGGGAATCATCAATGATTATGGTAAATCCTTAGTGATTCTGGTGAATCACCAACGATTGTTGTGAAAGTGTACATGCTGATAATGGGCAAAAATAAAACTTGAAAGGGATATTAAAAGGGTTGATTTAATCCTAAATATGATGCATAAATACAATTATTAACAAAATGAAAATACATACCTTGTATATGTTGATAAATGAAGACTAGAAGATGATATTACTCGAGAGAGGGATTATTATTAATTCAAGAAGTTTGAGTTGATTCCTAGACATGTGAATGACATTCGTAGGATGAAGAAGAGATTCTTGGTGCCTTGAGTGTTGTTGGTATGATCTTTGGCTCTATAATAGGGATATGATACAAATTTTGTGTAATATGAAGTAATTAATCCATGCTTAGCTACAAGCTAACCTCAAATGGAGGCTTGAGACTTGTTTATATAGGGTTTCTAACAACCATGGAAAATCACTAGCGATTCTATTGAATCGTCAGTGATATGGGTTTTATGGGGAAAAGGTTAAAAATACTTCCCAAATCAAGTTGTTTTGTTTGTTTTGATGAAGGGTGTGTGTTAGAATGGGCTAAGGAGGTTGTGAAATGATTGAGAAGTTGATGATTTTGTTTTTTTTTATTTGAATTTGGTTTCTAAGTGGTTTGGGTGGTTTAGGAGAGGATAAAATAGGATTTTACAGTTGTAGAATGATATTTACGGGAGTAAATATAATGGGGAGAAATAAGACTTAAAATAAGGATTTAATGTATATTATGATAGTGATGTGATAGTGAAGTGGTGCTAGCAGATGCAAACATGAAGATTAAAGGTGCTAATTTTAGGTGTCTACATTTCCCCCTTTATGTTGAGTGGTTTGGTGTAGGAAAGATGCGAGACAAAAATGAGATGTGATAGTTGAATGATGCAGAATTATATGATGAGGTACTCCCCCTCAAACTAAGGATTGATGGCCTAAAAATGAATAGATCATGAGTTTGAAAGAGATAGATGGTAAGATGCAAGGATGGAAATATGAGAGATGATGCCCCAGAATGAGGTACAAAAGCAAGATGGGTGCCATCAAAAAATAAAGTGATAGGGGAACCAAAGATATTGTGTCTTATAGACATATGAATTAATAATGTAAAGGGGAAATAAAAGGATGTTTTGACGAGGTCAAAGGACCGAAGATTGATGTTACCACAAAGGTGGGATTACGAGACCAAGAAGTCAAGTGATAGGGGAACTAAAGGGTTCATATCCTATAGACATATGAATTTAATGATGGAAAGATGATGGTTTGATGAGGTCAAAGGACCAAAATTGATGTTTCCACAAAGGTGGGCTTACGAGACTAGGATGTCAAGTGATAGGGGAACCAAAGGGTTTGTGTCCTATAGACATATGACTAACAATGAAAAGGGTCCTGGTATAAGAATAGATAGATATCTCGACAATGATCGATGCATAGCATTCGAGGAGGCATCTGATTGAAAAATGTCAATTTTATTGAGTAGATGTGACGTTTTGATGTATACGGATCTTTGTGAAGCTTAGTTTTGATGTAGACTCATGATACACAAAGTTTTTAAGACTCTAGATGATGTACAATGATACATTGATATGATATGATTTATGATTTATGATTCATGTGTTGATTTTACTTTGATGTGATGTCTTTGATGTGGCAATGTAATATTGAGATGCGCTCAAGATTGTATGGATATTGAATAATTATGATAGATATTGATAGAGGTTAATGTTATGTTTGATAGATGTTGATGGATGTTTTTGATGTGATGTGTCAATGATATTTGATTTTAAAGTGATTTAATGTTTATCAAAATGTTCCTTAATCATGGAAAAGAATAAAACACAGAATGATTACTTTATACTAGATTTGATACATATGTGATGGGAAATAATAGAGTGAAGGCTCTTGTGCTTTTGACCTTATAACATTTATTAACACATGACTAACAATGGGCAGTCACAAGTAGGCTCTTGGATAAAATATGGGAATGAAATGTATACCTTCTTAGGAAATGGGAAGGGTCAACATATGTAGGTTGTGTGGGAGAGTAGGTTCTCCTTTCAATGGTTTCATATGGAAATTCCCAACTATATATTTTATTTTTGACACAAATTGATCAATGCAAGAAGTTTACTTCGAGGGGAAAGATGATCAATGCGGGAAGCTTTCCTCGGATTCTTTTTAGTTTTTTTAATTTTTGAATGTTGATCAATGTGGGAAGTCTTTTTACATGGGTATCCATCCTTCAAGGGATTGGTCTACGATTTTAACTTTTGATATTTATTTTTATAGATAGCCATCCTTCGAGGGATCAGTCTATGATTTTAAACAAGTAGTTGTCCTTCAAGGGATCAATCTACTTTTATTTTTGATAATATGATTTTGATTTTTGATAGTTTTCCTTTGAGGGATCACTATTTATTTTGATAGGATGCATCCACATATATTTTTGACTATCTTTTGAGTTGAGGGAAAAACCCTAATAGACCATTTCAAGGAGGGAGAAGAAATGTGTACACAACCTACACATATGTGCCCCATGAAAAATAATTTTTTGGTACACAAGGTAGATGGATGAAATGATTTTGGGGTTCTAGATAAGGAGGAACTTGTGTATGTGAAAGATGCAAAGAACAAAACTGCGTGGTGCTCATCTTTATGTCTTTGAGGATAGTGATAGAAAACCACATACTTTCAAATCATTATGATGATAAGATGGCTGGTTGATGGTGGAATAAGATATTTGATGTGACTACTATCATGACGGTTGATGTGTTAACAATAAAAAGGCCACAACTATAAGTCATTCATATAAATGCAGCTACATATTTACACATCAATATCAATTTGATATATTACTCTCTCAGTATATTCAATCGAACACCATTACACATATATAGGAGAGGATTTCCTATTATTATGGAACCACTCAATCCTATAATATCTCCTATTTAGTTGTGATTGTTACTCATGTAACAATACACAACTCAAATCATATGAGTTGTTAAAACAACTCCAACCAATATATTATTGTTAATATAACAATAATATAACTACTAACATTTGTATTTAATGAATACAAAATATAATGTAAACATTAATATTAATTTCCTAACATTCCCCCTTAATGTTTACATGGTAACATTAGAAATTTCACACTTCCTTTGCAGCCTACCACCTCTGCGCACTCATGATCTTGACATACACTCAAACTGAAGGTAGAAGAAGGAACACATCAACTTCTTATCGACTAAGAATTATCAGGGAACACATCTGACCGACGAGGATGGGAACACGCTCAGGAATCATCTGCTTATCAACTAGTCACTCTAGGGAACACATATGACCTAGTAATGTGGGAACTCAAGCAGGAACACATCTGAACAACCTTCAATGGTTTTCAGGAGGCTAACCACAAACCTAGGTATGAATAGGAACACATTTGACTATTCTACCTCATCAAGACTCATGATGTTTCCTTTCACTATGCTATCTATTCTTTACTATGTTTTTGCATAGGGGAAATAGGAATAGCCACATACCAATGAACAAGAATGAACCACATCTATTCTTATTTTTCACACCACGCTAAAAATCACACAAAACTGAAATTCACACCACACAACTAAATCTGGAACACCGCAAAACTAAAAAAAAAGTACTCACATTGCACACTGTGCCACCAAATCATTCTATGTAGCCTGTCATTGTTGGTGACTCGGCGAGAGGCCGCTTTCGACCTCCACCTCCAATGCTTCGTCCTCCAAAGAACATGCTTGCTAACTCAACAAGATGTGAACACGAAGTAGATATGTTTCCACATTGATCTTATTCTTTTCTTCCTCCCATAATGTGAAACACTTTATTTTTCTCGGATGTCGGGTAACACCGAAAATGTGTTCGTAAGACAAATTTTTATTTATTTTTCAGATTTTTATAATGACTCAATTTTTTTGGACTTTTGACTCTAACTCACAATGCACTTTTGACAAGACTCTTGACACCACCTAAAATCACCTATTTGACTTTTACAATTACATGACTTTGACAAAACAACAAGGACTTCATAACATATGATGAATCAACTATGAAATATGACTCTTAGTTACCACTCGACTCGTGATTTTTGACTTGATTTTAATAAAAAAACAATTAACTCAACAAGACTACCTTTATACTTTTGAAGACTCCCAAAAAACACAAACTTGATTTACAATAACATTACAAAGACAAAATTACTAGAACACAATGGACCGTAAAATAATAAAAACTTTTTAATTACAAAAGGGACGGCTGGATGTAAGACTAAAATAGTGAAAACATTCCTCTAGATGAAGGCAATGTTGAATGAGGAAATAAAAAGAAAACTATATTGATAACAAAACTTGATCAAAAGATTTTTGGACATACAACATAGACTAACACAAACTTAATAAACTGTATAGAAGAAATATGTTAGCTTATGGGAAAACTTATTTAGGCACCAAGATGAAATATCGTAGATCTACCTCACTGAATTGTTCACGGTGAATTGAAGCTTGAATCCTGTCACAAATCATGTTGAAGGAGTTCACAACAATCATGTAGAGGCCCGAGATCAAAGCTACCATTGCAATAATTGAACGTAATTTTTGGGAATCGATATTGGGTATTGACCAAAGACATATATTGAACGCCCTTGTTCATCACAATACAATTTGGTTCTATCAAATATGCACAGAGATTAAACCCGCAAACTACACAGATATTAATATCAGGATCTGTTGTCGATGAAAAGCGAGGAGTCTTTGATCTGAATATGGCTATGGCTTGTCTTAATGGGCATACCTGATGGGAGAATCAAGGAAGGAGTACCACGATCCAAATAACCATATGAGTCTATCATCCCCTCTAATAACATGCCACAGTTCTACGTATCCATAATAAATCTTTAAATTCTTGGGGATGCAGATTATGTTTGGAATTTAACATATATATGAGGTCCACGTGGAATTACTCAGCCATGCATCATTGAAATCAATGCAAAGTGATGAAGCGATTTTGTAGAATCAGATCTAGTAATGCATGCACACCGCAGTTAACAACTCAAAATAAATATGATAGAAAATAGGAGATTGAATTCACATGAGTCAAGCAATTCCCTTATGCGCACAGCTGAATCATATGCTCTGCAAAGTGATTTGATAAAAGAATGCTTTGTTCCAGCCAAAATTTTGAGGTGGATCTAACACACAACCATGGAAGGTGGAGTCAGATGTGTTGGTGCCCATGGTCAGTTCAGATGGAGAGAGAAAACAATTGCGTGAATGAAGGAGTTGGGGCTGAATGCGTGAATTGACCTCTGAATTGGTTTGCTCCACCAATGAGTACGAATGCCAACAAACTTGAATATAACAAATGTATAGGCACCCAAGTTAATTAGTAAATGATTTCTCTCATCCAACGAGGCACAAAGAGCTGCCCCTTTGCTAATTTGAAAACTCCATGCAATCTGAGAAATAGCACGCTCTGATACCAAATATAAATGCAGCTACATATTTACACATCAATATCACTTTGATATATTACTCTTTGTATATTCAATTGAACACCATTACACATATATAGGAGAGGATTTCCTATTATTATGGAACCACTCAATCCTATAATATCTCCTATTTAGTTGTGATTGTTACTCACGTAACAATACACAACTCAAATCATATGAGTTGTTAAAACAACTCCAACCAATATATTATTGTTAATATAACAATAATATAACTACTAACATTTGTATTTAATGAATACACAAATATAATGTAAACATTAATATTAATTTCCTAATAATTCAAAGGCTCCTTTTTAGGTGTACCATTAAGGGAGGCTAGCCGATACGCTTCGACCCATAATACATGAACCGATCCAGCTTAAGGGAAAACTTTCCACGTTTACTCCTTTCCAGAGTAGTGACATTTTGACTAGATTAAGAGGATATGTTTGGTGAAGATTAACTAGGGGGAGGTGTGTAAGGTAAGAATTTTAAAATATCAGAAGAGAGGAGACCCCCTAACATGACGATATGGCTAGAGATAACATGCACTAAAAGGAATGATGTCTTTTAGCTTAGGATGATGAAAGTTTCGATGTTGATTGATTGAGTATATGGTAAACAAGGGAGGGTGTAGAACCTTTGAAAAATAATTCATTGAAAATATAGATGAGATATGAGAGGATGATTGATGAGGAGGGGGAGATGATGAAGTTTTGGCTTTACCTTTTCTTCGTGTATGATGATTTTTGATTCATGCAAATGGGTAAGATCTATTGATTTGAGACGAGGGACCTTCAATGGAAAGTGATGAGAATACATATGAAAAATATTTTTTGATATTTTATTGAGGGTGACCTCCTATTCTTGGAGATATTGATGAGGATATTGTCTAGTAACTTGGGTGTAGATGTTGATGAAATTGAGGGACCTTCAATGGAAGGTGTTGAAGAGATGTCTGGAAGAGGTTTGATAATACAAGATTGAAGATGACCCCTGTCCTACAGATGTCGGTGAGGAAAATGAAAAGGGTTGAGGCGTAGATGATATCGATGATGGATTAGGATGGTATTCTTCTAGGATAATATCATTGATGAGGAAGAGTTGTTGGATTATGGCTTTAAGAACTTTACAACTCTCTCGTGTTATGACCTAGGCTTCTATGGTAGGCACATGTTTTGTTTTTATCATACCATGGAGGTTTTTGAGTATGTGGATTGGGTGTTTTGATGGGTGGTAATGTGATGAGAGAATCCTTCATGAGCCTCTCGAGGATGTCAATGTAAGTCCCTTTTGGGGGATTTGGATTAATGGATTTTGATTTTGATTTACGAGAATTCTTAGTATGATGCACATCATTTTTGAACATTGGTGGGTGCACAGATACCATATGGTGTTGAAACATCATAGGGAAATATGAGTTTTATAAGGAGGATGTGATCTAAGGATGGAATTGATAAGATTGGATGACAGATGAGATCCAAAAATGGATGAGGAGGGATGGATTATGGATGAGATAGGGTTTGTCTGTGTAATATGATATTGAGATAAAAGACGGGGTCCCAAAATAGATGGTAAGGTTGAGACCCTAAATGACGTGTATTTTGATTTTGTAATATCAACTTTACGTAAAGAAGATGGTCTTATGATAGATAATGATGATGATGCCATGGATGTGAAGGGATTTGATTCTATAGTGTTTAGTTCAGACAAGGTTTCAAACTAGATGAAAAGTAAAGAGTGGGGGGTAGGATTGGGTCTGATTTAGATGAGGGGATGTTATCTATAGAAATGATTGAGGCAGTTACATTCATGTGAGCTACCTGAGTCTTCCATTGGTTTAAAGGATGGAAAAACATCGAGCTCTTCAATTATAGGTGCACCCTTTGTAATGGTTTCTGACGTGAAGTCTAAAGGCTACAAGGAGGTAATATGTGATTGGATAGTAAGTGAAGGTGATGTTGATGTGTGTGGATTATCAAAAATAGGATCCAAGGGATCTGGGTTTTCAAGGGGAAGCCTTGGTGATGAAAGCTTCTCCTCATGGGGAATATCATATGTAATAGTGTTGATGATGTGACTCGAGGGTTATACAAGATATATACGAACTAAATCTATCGATGGTGTTGGGTCAGGAAAACAAGTAATGAAATCATGTGTGGTAGTCTCATCTAGTTCATAAGAAGACCTAGGGTTATCGACGGGACATGTGTAGATTGAGGATCAAGATGGCCTTCTTCAAGGGCTTGGATTTCTAACTTTCTAGTCATGGTGAAGGCTTCATCAAAAGTATGGAATGTGTGGATCTAAAGGATAGATGAAATGTGATGGGAACACGATCAAGAAAATAACTCGATCAGTTTTGATTGAGGTAGTGAGAAGGTCAATTGATTGATAATGCTTTTCCATCTAGTGATGAAGTCAACAATGGATTTGTTTTCATATTTTTTGATGGTAGAGAGATCAGAAATGGTGATTTTGTGAGTAATATTGATAGAGAAGTGCTCGAGAAATAACATGGCTAGTTGTGTGAAATAGAATAAATATTGTCGAGGGGGAGTTATACCAATCCAAGGTAGGTCCTTCTAGTGACATAGGAAAGGTTCTAAGTAGGAGATCTTGATTGTGGATGATGAGATAACATGAGTGTCTAAAGGATAGTATGTGTTGTTGAGGATCCTCCTGGCCGTGGAACATGGTAAATTTAGGTAATTCCCAATGCGAGAGGATAGGGCTTATATGGTACTGATGGATGGATGGGTTCATTACAAACCTGATCATAAGTGAGGACATGTTTGGGTCCCATGGCAGTGCTTTCAAATTAGATAATCTATTTAACAAAGCTTGCATGGGATCATTTGTAGGATTAGGTATGAGGGAATTAACATGTAAGTGTGGCTGAGAATGTGATTGAGATGACCGATGATAGTGTAGAGTATATGAGGGTATTATTGTGGATGGGATTGATGTGGAGGTTGATGAGGGGTAGCTTGAGAAGATATTATTTGTAAAGTAGGTTGTGATAAAGGAATTTTGGAAGATGTGTAGGGATGTTGGATATGATGTTGTTGTTGGATGATAGGGGTTGATTGGGTTTGAGTAGGTATGTGTGTATAGGTTTGGAATGTCTGGGGTATTGAGAAAGGTATTGAAGTCAAGATAAGTTTATTAGATAAAATATGGGGATGTTAAGATTTTGATGAAGGAGGGGATGCGGCGTAGATTGATTGATGGGATACATGTGACATGGGATGCAAAATGATAGTTTGGAAATAATGTACATGTGAAATATTATTGTAGGGTTGTTGGATGGGTTGTTGTAGGGTTGTAGGATTGGCTAAAAGGTAGAGGTTCCATAGGGGAAAATAGATGGTATGGATGGCTTTGAGAACATGCTATATCTAAGTCAATTTGAGTGGGATGTGATAGGTTGATAATATTGATAAGGATTAGATCCTGTGTAGGGGATGTTTTGAAATTGATTGGGATGAAAAGATGTAGAGGTAGTGGATGAAGAAACCGAAGATGATTGTAAAAATGAAATATAAGGGGTAAAATAATATGTTAATGTAGAGGGTTGATCCATATTAAATGATAGTTAATTGATGATGATACAAAAAATCCCTAAGAGAGCTACAAATGTAATAGAAAAGTCAAGTAGAAGAATTTTAATTATCTTGATTAAAATTTATGTGGGGGAAGAGGCTCAGAGGGAACCTAATGATATGGTTGTTCTAAGGCTAGTTTCAGGTTTGTTAAAGGTTGGAGTCCTTGATATCTTGAAGGTACGTGAGGCCCGAATATTTGCTTTGGTGCCAAGACGAGGCCGGATATTGGGGCCTACCCCTCACTTAATGATTCTGCATTGATAAAGGAGTCAGTGCTTAGCCAATATACCGCCAACCAGCTTGTTTACACTCGCCAAAACAACCGAATTCCCTATTGGGTGATGAAATCCCAATAGTTTCACTTGGGTAGAAATGTTTTGATGCAAGTTTTTGTTTGATGTGATTTGGTTGTGTGTGAGGGAGATTAAGTGGATGCAATCTATTAACCTCTTAATTAGACTATGTGATCAAGTAGGATGAAAGGTTCATTTTAAGCCCAAAAGAACGATTGATTTTGATGAGAACAGACAAAAAATGCAATTCTTTGAAAATTAAAAGAAGAGAAGAGGACTCATTGTATAATGCTTCCTTTTTAATTTTTTAGATTTTTTAAGCAATGCAATAGTGTAACAAGAAAAAGGCCCATAGAGCGTAAACCCGCAAGGGTTAGCAAGCAAAAAGAAGAAAAAAGGAAAAAATGGATACTAGAGGCGTAATGACCGAGTAATCGAAGTAGTCACATATATTGTTGACGGTTGATAGGAATTATGGGTGATTCACACCAATCGTTGATGATTTAACCGATCATTGTCGATTACGAGTAGAAGGCCTAAATGAATAAAAAAATTAAATTAAATTAAATAAAAATGGACTTGGGTCCAAACAAGTGTGTCAAAATGTTCAAAGTGTTTTCTCTTTCCAAATTTAACTTAATGAAGTGAAATAACAAAAAAACTAACCTTGGAAGACGGCGGGGTTTATCGATACCTACGATGATGAATATTGATGCTTGATGTATAAGTGACTTCGATAGATCCGAGTGTGCACACAAATCCTTATTTCCAATGTGATAAGCTACCTAAAATGCATAAAAACTCAAAAGAACATGGGATTAAATAGATATATGGTGAATTTCTTGGTAAAGGCCAGGTCCCTAGATGTGAATGAACTTCTTGTAAGGAAGTCAATTTGCATTCAAGAAATTAATCTGATAATAATAAGATAAAATGTTAAAACAAACGATATAAACAATAATGAAAAGGTAAAGGGATTGACTTTGTCCAAAGTTATATGATGGAATGATGGTGATACCTGATCCAAAGGGAATCTAGGGATCACAATATGGCTTAAAGGAACAAGGAATTAGATAGTTGTGTACTCACAAAGGTGAGAAAGATGATACATTTTATTTAGATAACTGATAGAATGCTAAAGATGGCTCAAGGGAGCTTGATATGACCAGAAAAATACTTGAGGGGACTTTTAGTAATAAATTATGTGATCTAAATGTATAAAAATAAATCTTAGGGGTTAGATCATCTGACAAATAGGGATCGCCAATGATTCTAGTGAATCGTTAGCGATCCTGATGGGCCGTCAATGATGTTGATGGGTCGTCAATGATCTTGTCTATGACTTAGGAAATTCTTAGCAATTCCGTGAATCACCAGTGATTCTAGTAAATACTCATTGATTCTCGTAAATTGTTAGTGATTCTCGTGAATTGTTAGTGATTTTTGTGAAATTGTATAGGTTGATAATGAATGAAGATAAAGCTTGAAAGGGATGCTAAAAGGGTTTATTTAATCCTAAATATGATGCATAAATACAATGATTAACTCGAATGAAAATAAATACCTTTTATATTTTGATAAATAAATAATAGAAGATGATATTACCCGAGAGAGGGAGATTGCAAATGCAAGAAGGTTGAGTTGATTCCTGGACATGTGAATGACATTCATAGGATGAAGAAGAGATTATTCGTGCCTTGAATGTTTTTGGTATAATATCTGGCTCTATAATAGGGATATGATACAAATAAAATGTAATATGAAGTCCTTAAGCCATGTCTAGCTACAAGCTAACCTCAAATGGAGGTCCGAGACTTGTTTATATAGGGTTGCTAAAGAGCAGGAGAATCGCTAGTGATTCTATTAAATCGCTTGCATGATTCAAATTTTACGGGAAATTGTTGAAACTACTTCCCAAATAAAGTTTTTGTTTTTTTGATGAAGGGTGTGTGTTGGAAAGAGGTTATGTGGGTTAGGGGGTTGTAAAATGGTTGAGAAGTTGTTGATTTTGTTATGTTTTATTTGATTTTAGTTTCTAAGTGGTTTGCGTGGTTTAAGCAGAGGATAAAATAGGATTTTACAACTATAGAATGATATTTACAGGAGTAAATATGATGGGGGATAAATAAGACTTAGGATAAGGATTTAATGTAAAATATGATAGTGATGTGATAATGAAGGGGTGCTAGCAGACGCAGACACGGGGATTAGCGGTGCTAATTTTAGGTGTCTACATCTACTCTACAAGTTCAGGGCATGCACTCATGATGATTTTGCTTAAATCACCTACCTTATCATAAAAATTTACTACAAGCTTCTCATGTCCCTTATTTCCTCGATATTTTGTATCAGCTCATCCTTTTACTCCTTATCACCCCTCAATACTCATACAACAACACCTTTTTCTATATTTATACATGCCACTTTTGCTACTATCTTATTCTCGTATATCAAGGCTTTCTCATCGCAAGTTCGGTGGGATTGATGGTAGTGAGGACCACACCTAGATCATTTTTCATCTTCCTTTTTGTGAGTCATGTCTTGATATTTTACATGTACAACTTCCTCCTTCCCGATAAGAGGTGTTGTTCTTATTTTCTCACAAGCATGCACAAAATATTTGTGTGTATTTACTAATATAGGATGGATTTTAGTCTCAACCATCTTCTTAGGAATCCAATGTCCTTTCTTGAAGTACCCCAACTTAATCATCACTACACCTGTGTCCTTTATATTGTTCTTACATATATGGTCATATAGATATGGGTAATCCTCAACCTTGTGTGCCTTTCCACAATATGTGTATACTTGATTCTTGGGACAATCGTGTTGATAATGATCAAGTGATCCACATGTATAGCATGTCCCTCACAAAAACCTTCCATGGCCACTATGACCACTACTTTTAAAATCGTATTGAAATCCCCATTCCCATTGTTGTGCACATCACCGGTCCTGTCCTTCTTGCACCGATGAGATACTTACTATAGTGGTCTTACATAACCCCGTCTCACATGGCTCATGAATATGATAAAATAAATTGAAATCAATTATGTCAGGGTATGCACATTATAGATCTTACAATACATGAAGACATTCTTTTGTGTCCTGTCCTACAAAAGTTGACGATTCTAAACATCACGATTCTTATGGAAAATATCATAAGATGTCGTAGTGCACATACTCTCCGTATGGGAAGATATCCTTAGTATGTAATTCAACCTTGAAATCAATGAACCATAGTCCATCAGTGCATCTCATGAGATGAATTAGTAGAAATATTTTCTAGTTGAGAGGCCATTGTCGACATCTTGTTGGTATATATGACTTATTTCATTTTCATTTGGTGGTTTCTACACCATATATGGTTAGTAATCTCACTTATTAATATTATAGGTCGTTAGGGTTAGTTAGGGTTGTGTCCACGTGCCATGCAAAAAATTTATATAACACTCTTATATGTACCTCCTTTTTGATCTATGCAAATGAGAAGAACTATTTTATTTCATGCTTGATTTTATTTGTGACTCGATCTCTTACTTACTACGTGGAGCATTCATGACGCCATTGGAAGTGAAATTTTTTTGTTGTGCATGTGGTTCCATATTGATCCTCGCAAAAAAATTGGATATGGTATCATAGTAATTGTTTGGTAAATGTGCACTTTTTTTTATTCCGGTTTCTATTACTTCATTTTTTGGTTTTTCGTTCTTTCTCATGTAAGTATTTGATCTTCTTGTCGAATCTTGTTAGTAGGTTTAACAATCTCATTTTTGGATTTTGTGTTGGTTTTTGGCTATGCATGTGTAGGTTTCAGGTGTTTCACAACTAGATATAGCTAGCTATAACTAAGTTTGGAGGGAATAACTATCGAGAGGTAGTTTTTTTATTTCTGGTTTTATCTGTGTTTTAATTGAAAGTGATTTAAAAAAAAAAAACTGTGTTTGGACCTCTTGTTTTGGCCTCCTCCCTAGTTGGTTTTTATTTTTCCACCTTCTTGCTACTCCTTTCACCCATTCCACTTAACCGAGCTCCCGCAGAGCTCAGAGATCCCCTGGCAAGCTACTCCTCCTTGGTAGAGTTGGGTCTCTTTTACACCAAGTCGAGTTACTTAACGGTTGAGTTGAGTTATTTTTGGCTCTGTTTTGTGTCATGTTGAACTATTTGAGCATGCAATGACCTATCCTCAACATTCTCATTTTGTGTGGTAAGCCCTTCGTGTGAGTCAGCATTATGTGGTGAGTTAATCCCCAATGTATAGCCTAATTTTTACTTTTCTTTGCTTTACATTTGAGTCATTTTCAACTCTTCCCTATGAGTTGGTCTAGTTTCTCTCGAGCCAATTAGTATTGTGATTTTTTTACATGTTGGTGTGTTTCTTTTGTATCCTTACGTGTGGTTTCACCGACCATGTCTCGTGGCTTACCCCGCTTGGTGTTCCCACCTTGCATTCTTTGCTTCATTGCCTCCACCCCGATCCATTGTGTTCCATGTCGTTGCGCCAATATTTCCTATAACTCGGTCTTCACTATACCTATTGAGACCCATCTATGAATCACCATACCATACAACTTGTTCATTCGAAGTTGTTATGGTTCTCCCTCTATCATAAACCTAATCTCCCCGAGATTATCTTCTTCACACCATCCTCTCGCATGAATCAAGCTTATCTCAAGCGTTGGGATCCTTGAGATCCGAGCTTGAATCCTTGAGCTCCATGTGGATTAGACCTATCCCTCATCTTTGACTAAGCCATTGTTCCTATTTTCTACTGACCACCTCGAGCTCCATGACCATATCCCTAGCTCACCAAGAGCTAGCTTGACCCGCTGAGCCCTCTCCAAGTTGCTCAATCCACTTTTGCCACATTTACAAATTTTAATATAGCCTAAGTGTTTAATTGTTAGTGGTGTATAATATATTAAAGGGGTCATTGTTTTATAAGAGGTAAGGGGTTAGTTTTTAATGGTGTTTAAACATAAGCTAAGGTTAATATATATTTAATTGTTAGGTCTTAATTTAGCATTAGGATCTAATAAAATTTTTCATAGGATTTTTATTGAATTGCATTATAATTAATTGATTAAATTATCTCTTTAATTTCATTAATAGTTATTTTGTCATTTTTAAACATTATTATCACATCTTTTTTTCCTTTTTAATCTCTTCAAATTAGACTAGTGTTATAGGCGATTTTTTGCTACTAATTGTTTTCTAGTGTGTGGTGCGACCCTCCTAGCATTTTTTGATTTCCGGGAGTGTTTTCGACATCCTAGAGGTCCCCGACACTCATCTTGAGCCCGTTATATTGCATTGTAATTTCCCTTATTATTGCTTGCAGACTAGTGAGAGTGTTCATACAATATTGTAGCAAGGGGTTTCTACCGTGACGTGACCCACTTTTTCTAACACTTTGTACTTTGTTTTTTCCCCTTGTTCCTTTCTTACATATTTTATGTGTTTGTTTACATGATGTTCCTCTGCTTCCAACCGATACTTCTTGTGGCCTCTACTCTTACACGATTCTTCGCCATCGCAAGGTGGGTCAACTGTTTCATGCCACATGAACACACCTTATCGACTATTTATAAAGTTCCACAAACATGGGTTATAATTTTTCTTGGGTTTTGTATTGCATACAAATGAATTCTAGGCTAATATCGACATCTTGCAACCTTGTGTATATTCTTACACCTTTCTTTTCTTGCATTCTACACTTCTTGTTTTTTCGCTTGCACCATGGAGATTTTTTTCCCAAACCTATGCTTTATAGGACCATTTATGCATTACAACCTCTACCTATTCTTCTTAGTAGGGATAACTATGCAATGTGGCATTCAAGTATGGAATGTTTTCTCACTTACGATGACCTTTATCTCTATTTTTATGGATGAGTACCTACCCCCAGTGATCTTGATCAACTTGAATACTAGCTTGACACTTGTAGCATGGTTGTTGGTCATTTTTATGTTCATTTCTAGGCCTCTCTACCATTATGTGGTGGACATGGACTGTCCTTGCACTATTTAGAGAATTCTTATTTCCTAAATTTGGATACCTTGTAGAGATTATCACTGAAACTTCTCCCATTAATACAATTGTCTCCTTTCTTTCCTCATGTGATGATAGTTCTACCGATATTGATTTTCATGTATCCATCCCGATGATGAGGACCATTCTTCTAGTTTTGATGATGAGAGTAATACTCGAGGATTCTCTACTCTTTCTATCGGCCACCTTTTAGAGAATGTTGACACTCTTCCCTTCCCATCAGACATCAAACAGTCTTGTTCCCAACCTCGTATCATCATTACTTTTCCTCCTTTCCACTTCCTATGTGTGAGTCCCCTTTCACTCCTCCTTCATGAATTGATGAATCATACTTGTTAGAAATTTCTCTTCTATATTTTGAGCCACCCTCTTAGGATGAGTATCTGCCAGAACATAGTCATCTCTTCACAATACCTACTTATGTTTCCATATAGGGAGTTCTCATCCTTCTATAGATGTTTTAGAGGAGTCCATCTCCTTTGTTGGGAGTTACCCTTCAAGGAAACTTATCACTTCCACTTTTTCAGATACCATCGCTGATCCACCCTTTATTTTAGATCCTCTTTCTATAGTTGTGGGTTTTTCTATTTTTCCTTCACTTCACTTGGTAATCCTTTTGGTGGATGTTCCTCTCTCATACTCTGACAATTCTATGTTTGTGGCATTACCTTCAGCTATTGTGCACTTACTTGCAAGACCTATATCACATTTTCATGGACCAAATCTAGATGTATTCGTACTACTACCTTCGACTTCATTCGTGGAGTGGGCAGTCTTCTAGTAGTCCATTTTTTTCCTTCCTAAGGGTAGTAACATTGTTCCATGCGGATGGACATTATTTAGTCTATAAGAAGAAGAAAACATCATTGAAACTCCTCTTGGATATTTCATAGAGTTGTAGATGTTCGATCCATTATAGGATTCTTCATCGGATCCTTCACTGAGGCCAACAATCCTTTCTTGTTCTCTCATCTTGGGTGAGGTCCACTGCAACTTCTCATCTTCTCTTGTCTCTCTTGTCTTCTTCCTCTCTTTTCTTCTCCTTCTTCAAGAGAGATTGGAGTTTGTACATGGGTACCTTTTTAGGTGTTTAGTTACTGAGACCCATATAACACATCTTTCTTAGGTTGTTTAGGGGAGTATTTTATCTCTTGTAAGTGGATGTTTTTCCCTTAGGGGTTTTCCTCCAATACTTGAGATCCTTATTGTACATGGGTGCCTCATAAGACCTAGTTTCCAAGACCCATTTCCCTTATCCTCTTCTTTTTTTCTAGAAATATTTTTGTTTGTACATGGGTACCTTATTAGGATTTAATATTCGGACCCCATTGACATATATTTCTTAGTTTTCTACAGGAGGTCTCTTTCTATTATGACTTTCCATGACCTCTTTCTCAACTTTGATGAATGGGAGGGGGTATTGGTGTATATGACTTGTTTCATTGTCATTTGGTGTCTTGTCCATCATATATGGTTTTTCATCTCACTTAGTAATATCATAAGTCATTAGGGTTAGTTAGGGTTGTGTTTATTACAAATCTAGGCACCGAGAGGGGGTGAATTGGTGATTATTAAAATTTTGTGAAATCATCTAATTTTTTTAACTTAAACAATCTACACTTATTCAATTTTCCATTATTAAACTATCTTAATCATGACGAAGTATAATCATTCAACTATGAGAGATAGAGAGAAGTAAACACATATGATCACATGAGGAGACAATATTTAATGTGGGAAACCCATCTCGGGACAAAAACCCACTAAAACTAGAGAACTAGCTTGGAAAAATGTCCTATAAAGTTACAATGATTTCACGTTGAGCATCAACTCAACTTGGAGTTATAACTCCAAAATTTATTCAAGATACTACTTGACCTTTAGCAAGCTTCAACTTACATGGAAGCTTCAACTCCCAAAAATTTAACCAACAAACCGATATTCGGTCAGCTTAATACTTACAAGGAGGCTTCAACCCCCTATAATTTAACCAACAACAACTAATCTTTTGTAAGCTACTACTTACAAGGAGGCTTCAACCCCTATAATTTAACCAGCAACAACCGATCTTCTATAAGCTACTACTTATAAGGAGGCTTCAACTCCCTATTATTTAAACAATGACAACTTATCTTCTATAAGCCACTACTAACAAGGAGGCTTCAACCACCTATATGCTAAGTCAGAATTTAGACTTATTACAAAAACATTAATCACTTTACTATGTTGTCTTCCACAACTGATTATGACCACTGCTTCATATTACTTATCTTCTCCTATCCTTTCTTAATTTTCCATGGCTTCAATCCATTCACACCCTTCTCACTTAATCAAAACTAGCACTCATCTCTCCTTATATCAAAAACCTATTAAAGTTCAAAAGTATTATTTTTATATGCTATTCCTCAAAATCCGACCTTTCACATGCACTTCATGTGTGCAACGAGAGATGGGTTGTCTTCTAGAAAATCTCTTCAATTAGTGACAGTTATCCGAATCGTATCTTTGTCTACCTTTTCTATTCTTCTATACATTCAGATTTCTCAAGGGAAATGTTGTTTATAGGCTAACAAGTGGCACTTCTTTAGCTACTCAATGTGACTAAATTTTGAGATTCTTCATGATCTCATTCACTTTAAATTCTATCATTGACTGTCCTTTACATAATTTCCTATCGAGACAAAATTCTGCCTCAAATTTATCCTTTGTTTCGAGATGAATCAATGTAATTTATTTTGTAACACCTTTCTGACCTCGTTATAAACATTATCTATAATTTTTGGAAAATTTCATTGGTACATTCATGAGATATGATGATTTTTTTCATTTAAAACATTCTTAATTGTTTCAACCTTCTCAGTCCTTTGGTCTCATTCGCTAGACATGTGTTTCCATATGATAAGTTGTGGGGGTCGGGATCGACTTGCATATTGTATGCTTTGACTGCACCGCCTTTTCCTTTAGACTTCTATGTACCCAAAAATATATTATCCTTGGCTCATTCCAAGGATTTCACATTCTCTTGGATCCATCTCTAAAAATATGGCCGAATAATGCCATGTTTCCACCTTTGGTCATCAGATCATTGCTAAGTGGTTCCCTTTGTTTGGTCCATCTATTTTTGTCTTGTCTTTGACATATCTAATGTCTTGGGTCCACCATCCCTTTTTGTTGGCAATGGGACCATATTCAAAACCAATCAAAGTTTGACATTAAATATATCTTATTATCTTGTGCATACCATTTGTGAAGTTCTAGCCAATATGAAAGCTCCACGCACTTCACATTTGTCGACCATTTTTATCCTCCATTAGCCACTACGAGAAGCAAACCAATAATGAAGTTATATTCCCTTCGTAATGTCAAATTTTGATTACTTTTCTCTAACCAATGTGAAACAAGATCTAATAGGGAAACTCCAAGTGTCTGTCACAAAGTTTTAGGAGTGGGTATGTATAAAATATGTTGACTTATGATGACCCGTCTTTGATCTTCCTCACCATAAACCTAAAATATTATCAACTTTGGATGATTATGTGAAAATCACATCTCTGGACACATTTTACTAAGAAAGTTATAAAAATCCAAAAAGTGTCCATTATTGTTTCGTTTGATCTGCGACGCATGTCCCTACTACTAGCTAGAAGCTATTATTCGTTATGTATCAAATTTCTAGTTGACCGACCTGCAAAACTTTGAATGACTATAACTTCATCTAGAGAGCTCCAAAATTACACAAAGTTGGAATTTTTGGAAATGTCTCCTTGAGTTCTCAAAAAGCCATACCTCTATGACCTCCAAAAGTTATTGCACATGCTGAAATAAGAATTTCAAACCTATAGAGCATCTAAACCATGCATACAACCTTCTCCATACCGTCAATGGATGTCAACCTCATTGATCGAGTTGTAGCTCTTTGAAACCAGCTAGAACCATCCTAAAATCTCAAAGAACAAACTTGAGACCAATGCACATCATTTTCGACACTTATCTCGCATGACTCATTCCTCACTATCTCCCATTGCTGGTTTGTCTTGAATCTATCTACATCTCCTTGACCAATCTCATTTTCTTGTGATTATTAGGCATGTAGTCACTCTACATTTACACTACATCCTTCACAGAATTGGAACACCATATCATACCAACAAGGAATCACACACCATGTATTAGAGGATTGTTTTCTACTTTGAACACCAAGATATGACTTGGAGAGCACTAAGAAACACTCCTCACACCTCTATGGATACTTTGGACACATTTTTTTATCAAGAACAAGCATTAAAACCTCTTTGTGAGCTCCAAATATCATTGAGCAAGCACTTTGCCACCTTCTTCCTCTGCCTCTAACTGAGCTTCACTTCACCATTCACACCTTTTCCATCAATGCCACTTGACATCAATGACAACACCAATGACCAGGGTTCAACAATATCCCCTTTTTCATTGATGGCAATATACTCGAAGCTTTGATGGTAAACACTTTCATACTTAGTTTCTGATAAAAATCTCTCCCCTTTGACATCTATGAAAAAAGGCCACATATTCAACAACATGATCAAAATTCACATAAAAATTTACAAATAAAAACTTACCTCAAGAAACTCCGCTTCTCTTTTGATTGATAAGATACAATAAACCGCATAACAGCTTTTCACACCTTTTGCTTGACTAAAAACTATCTCTTCTTGTCCACAGTGCCCCTAGACTCGTAATCCTCTTAATTATCCTCAATTTGGCCATTCATCATGTTCCAAACTTGTGTATTTCAAGAAAAACATGTCAAAATAATATAATATTCCCTCATATCTTGTTGTCTCACTATTTTGCACCTATACCAGCCTTGAGTGATCTCTACTTGACTAATAAAAGATCCCCTAGACACAAGTAATCTTCCTTTGAAGATAATTTACGTATCACACCATATTCATCCATCCCACTTCATTATTCTCAACAACAAGCTAATATTGCTCTCTTTGGAATCATATCATCTTCCTTTCTCTAATGCATCTTTTCGTAACACTCTTCCCTTTTTTTATTTCTTGCAATTCTACTTCACTAGTTCTTAGCTTAACTACCAAATATTTGGCCTTTAGCTTCCTATAACTTATCCACTACTTATCACGCTATTAGCACTCAATTCACTGTTAGAAGCATCAATACAATGCATCAAGAGAGAATCCAAACTCTATCTCTTACCATGATTTCATGACTCATGGAGTGATCAATCATTATGCTCTTGCCCTGAAGCTCTTTCTCAATGGTTTCAACCTTCTTTTCATGTGATTTTCTTCTCAAGTCATCAACCTTGTAATTGGTCTTCATTTTTCCTTTCTAGATACTTCAAACCATATAGATAGTCTTCAAAACTTGTGTGAGAGAGTAGAATGACTCCCCCTACCTTAAAATTCACTTTCATACCTGTAGCTTATTCATTTTCAACCATGAATACACTTTGCACAACCATCCTAGACTTATTTAACACCTAGTTGTCATACTTGATCCTTCTCAAGATGTAGATACCAACTCAAAATACACATGCACATCACTTAAACTTCACACTCATTGACTATAACATCCTATTTTCTCGTATTAATGGAATGTGAGCTAGACATATAGAAATTATTTAACACACACTCATACCATGGACATTCTTAACATATTTTTTGTTGACAATAGACTTTGACACTTGACATAATTTAGCAATCCTTGACAGAATTAGTTTATTTCTCCATAGAAAATTGCATTTGAATAGAAAAAGACACAATTGACCCCGTAATTGACAACCAAACATTCTTATCTTAGTTGTAATTCACATTAGAGCTTAGAACTAACTTGATTCAGATTACAACAAAATAGTCAACTTGATCATTTGACCCAAGATAATATCTTTCAATTATGTACTCTTCAGAAAATTTTCTTGCTTGAAGCTAATCTTGACAACATAAAGAAGCCTAACACAATTCTTGACACTTATTGAATATATTCTCTCTTCAATACTACTCAATAAGATCACTCAAGAGATTCAATAAGCACTAACTTCAACAAAATACTTGAACAAAACATCTTGAACTTGGCATACCTTGGCAACATAATGACTTGTTCACTTAGCATCATCACAGGAGAAAAATTTATTTGCGGGTAGATTGATCAATGAGAAGAATAACATGCTTCTTTCAGCTCATACATGCCTTCTAGAAGCCTAGAGAAGGCACACAACCTTGTGAGATCACTTCAAAATAGAAGAAAGTCATCAAAACAACATGATGACTCAATTATTTCCTTTACTATCCTCAAGACCTTGATAATATTCTTGGGTGTACTCCTTGGTGTGACATCCACATCACATGAGTTCTCACTTTCTGATTGAGTTCCTGATAGGCATACATGTTGCAAATCATGCACATATTCTAACACTGTTTGAGGAAGAAGTTCTTCATCCTTTACACTAGAATTATATTCCCTCTTCTTGCCTTTATCATCACTTTTTGATGTCTTGTTTGTATTATATTATCCTATTACTATCATATATTGTTTTATCTCTTGAACATCTGCCCATGTTATCTTCTTATCATTATTTTCTCTTTCAATTTCCAAGTTTGCTACATTGTCATTGTATATCCATTTTACTTTCTTCTTTCTAGTGTCTCTCTTAACCATGGCTGACTTTTTCTTATTCTTAGATTTTTCCTTTCCTTTGAATATCCTTTTCTCGTGTTTTTTGAATGCATTGAGCTTGTAGTTATATCTAGGGGATTCATGGCGTTGTCTAGAAAAATTTACTTTCCCATGATAGTTGAAGCACATCACATAGTTATTTACTCTAGAACCTTCACACTTCTAATTTTGACTGAATGACTCATAAAGAAAATATTGAGAAATATGACCCTTCTCTTGATAGTTGAAACATACAATGTTTTTCTCATATTCAATCCTATAATCTCTCCATGGATGTTCTTCATCTACTTTTATCCTACAATCTCTAGCTCTATGCCCAAACACATTACATGAAAAGTAAATTCCATGAAACTTACCTAAGAGTCTCTTTGTATTTGATTGCCTAATGGTCTTATTGTGTTATTTATTATCCTTCTTGATCTCGTAACTTCCTTGGCAATATACATGGATTGAATTAGCCCTCAATTCCCTTTTCCTTGCTTGTTCTAGTTCCTCTCTTAGGGTCTTTAATTTTGTATCGAATCTATCACATTATTTACCCTTGGATTTTACAATAACTTGACATGATTCATGACTAGAATCATAATCCAATTCACACCAAGTTACTTCACTTTTAAGTACCAGGACTAGATTTATTGTTTTGATGTATTTGTTTTCCTTTTTGGTTCTTAGTCCATTGATTATACTTCCTTTAATTTTTGATATGTCATTAGTTTTCTTGTGGCTTGTTGTAGCTCATTCCTTAGAGTCTTCACTTCTTCTTCATATTTGGAGCAAGATTGTTCTTTGTTTTTAGTTCTTTTGACACATTCTCAACATATGAAGCCACTTCATTCAATTCTTGGCCATGATTATCTTCCATGAGAATGATTTAATTATTTAAATCATTTATAAGGGCTTGATCAATCTCATACTTCTTTTTCAACACTGATTCTGCTAATGAACCCATGTTTGTGTCTTTAGAATCACCTCCAAGTTGTTAAGCTTAATTTAGGAGTACCAAGATATGATACAAATTTTTAGAAATCTAGGAACCGAGAGAGTAGGCATCTAATCTATTATCTTTCAAACTTCTTAAACAATCTACACATCTTCAATTTGCTACAATTAAACTATATTAACTATGATAAAGTATAATCATTCAAACATGAGAGATAGAGATAGAAGTAAACACATATGAACACATGACGAGACAAGATTTAGTTTGGGAAACCCATCTCGGGACAACAACCCACTCAAAACAAAGAAATAGTTTGGACAACTTTCTTATAAAGTTATAATGATTTCACATTTAGCATCAACTCAACTTCAAGTCAGTAACTCCAAAATTTAGTCAATCGGATACTTGACCTTTAAAAGCTTTAACTTGCATGGAAGCTTCAACTCCCAATAATTTAAGCAAAATCAACTGATATTCTGTAAGCTTCTAATTACAAGGAGGCTTCAACCCCATATAATTTAACTAGTAATAAATGATCTTCTATAGGATACTACTTACAAGGAGGTGTCAACCCCTATAATTTAACCAGAACAACTAATCTTCTCGTAAGCTACTACTTATAAGGAGGCTTTAACCATCTATATGCAAAGGTGTCACTTAGACTTTATACAAAAATCGATCACTTTACTGTGTTGTCTTCCACAACTGATTATGACCATTTCTTCATCTCATTTGTCTTCTCCTCTCCTTTATTAATTTTTCATGGATTCAATCCATTCACACCCTTCTCACTTACTCAAAACCAACACTCAAATATCCTTGTATCAAAAACCATTTCAAGTTCAAAATCTTATTTTTATATGCTATTCCTCCAAATCCAACCTTTCACATTCACTTGATGCATGCAACGATAGATGGTTTTTCTTTTGGAAAATATCTTCAAGTAATGCGATAGTTCCATGACTCATCTCTTTGTCTACCTTTGATATTATTTCATACATTTAGGAAATCTCAAGGGACTTACAGGTTTGTAGGTTGAAAAGTGGCACTTCTTTAGTCACTCAATGTAACTAAATTTTGAGCTTCTCCATGAGCTCTTGCACTTCAAAGTTTGTAATTGACTATCCCTCATAGTCTTTCTCGATCGAGACAAAATTCTATCATGAATTTATCCTTTGTTTCAAAATGAATCAACCTAATTTATTTTATAACACCTTTTTGACCTCCTTATAGACATTATCTATAATTTTTGGAATTTTTCATTGGTGAATTTGTGAGATACGATGATTTTTTTCATTAAAAACATTCTTACTTGTTTCAACCTTCTCATTCCTTTAGTCTTATTCTCTTGACAAGTGTCACCATGTGATAAGTTGTGGGGGTAAGGGATTGGCTTGCATATTGCATTTTGACTGCATACTTCCTTTCTTGTAGACTTCCGTGGACCCATCTATATTTTTTAATTATTGGTAAATTAGTTTTTTGAAAGGGACTATACCCTTGTACAAAAAAGCTCAACAGCCAGAAAGGGCAAGAGAAGAACAAAGAAAGGATCAAAATCTGATACAGAGAGGAGATCAAATGGAGCCAAACTCCAAAACGCAAAAATGAAATAGAGCAGAAAGCAGCCAAGCTGCAGTGACAAAACAACAACTAAACAACAAAAAATAGCAAACTAACAGCAACAGTCACTTAACAACATTGATCAAACTGCAAACTAACATCTCTGGACCAGGCTTATTAAAGACCCAGAAAGCATGTGAAGGGTAGCTGTTAATTTGATTTCGCATAGGGCGAAGTGACTAGTTTGCAGTGGTGTACTGCTTTTCCAAGACATAATGCATGAAATAAATCCAACTAACCAGTACGTACTAGGATTTCTATCATGCTCCAAGATCTTTCCAAGCTTATCTGAGATGGCGTCATGATAATTCCAAATGGTGAGATTTGTATGGGTGTTTCGCAACTCCTCATTCACCAATCTATTAACCTTGGTTTGTTTTGGGTATTTCACGTCCACCCGAGCCATCTTCAAAAATATGGTAGAATACTACCATATTTCCACCTCCGCCATCGATCATCGCCAAGTGGCGTCCTCAACTTGGTCCACATGTCTTTTCATTTTTTTGACGTATCTTTTGTGTCAAGTCCACCAACCATTTTTGTTGTCAATGGGACCATCTTTGTAACCAATGAAAGTTTTACATTGAATTGATCTTCTTATCAGTTGTGTACTATTTGAAAATTTATAGCCAATACAAAAGCTCCACGCACTTCACATTTTTTAGAACTTTCTTATCCTCCACTAGCCACTGGAAGAAGCAAACCAATAAGGAAGCTCCATGCCCTTCGTAATGTCGAATTTTGATAACTTATCTCTGACCAATGTGAAACAAGATCTAATAGGGAAGCTCCATGTGTTTATCAGGTTTCAGAGTGGGGATGCATAAATCATGTTGACTTATGATGCCTCGCCTTTAATATTCCTTCCCATGGACCCGAAATATTATCAACTTTAGTTGATTCCATGAACCTCACATCCGTTAAACATATCTTCCTAATAAACTTCCGAAAGTAGACATATGTCCATTATTGTTGCCTTTGATCTATGCTATATGTCCCTTCTACTAGCTAGAAGCTATCAGTTGTTATTATGTATCAAATTTTTGGTTGACTAACTTGTAAAACTTTGATGGTTATAACTTCTTCTAGAGAGCTCCAAATTACAAAAAGTTGGACTCGTTGGAAAGGTCTCCTTGAGTTCTCAAAACCCATACCTCCATGACCTCTAAAATCTCTTGCATATGTTGAAATAAGCATTTCAAACCTGTAGAGCATCTTAACCATGCATAAAACCTTCTCCATACCTTTAGTGGACGTCAACCTCAATGTTCAAGCCATAACACTCAGAAACCAGTATGGAATAATCCTAGAAGCTCAAAGAACCATCCCGAGACCACTGGACATCACTGTCAAACACCTATCTGTAAGAAATTTCACTCCTCACTATTTCCCATTGTTGGTTTTTCATGAATCCTCTACATCTCCTTGACCCATCTCATTTTCTTGTGATTACTAGGCATGTACTCACTCTGCATTTACACTACATCCTTCACAGGCTTGGAACACCATCTCATACCTGTAGGGAATCATACACCATGGCTTGGAGGTTTTTTTAAAATACTTTCAACACTAGAATATGACTTGGAGAACACTAAGAAACACTCCTCACGCCTCTATGGATACTTTAGACACATTTTTATTCATACCGAACATTACAACCTCTTTGTGAGCTCTAACTATCACTAAGAAGGCACTACCAATTAACCTTCATGCCTCTGAATGAACTTCACTTCACCATTCACACATTTTCCATCAATGCCACTTGACATTAATGAAAACACCAATGACCAGGGTTCAACAATGTCCACATGTCATGTAAAAAAGTTACACAACACTCCTATTTGTACCTCCTTTTTTATCTATGAGAATGAGGATACCTATTTTCTTTCATACTTGATTTCATTTGGGATTCGATCTCTTGCTTACTATGTGGAGCATTCACGATACCATTGGAAGTGCAATATTTTCAATGTCCATGGTGTTCTATATTGATCCTTGCAAAAATATGACAAATCTAAGCTTCAAGGAAAGGACTTACCCCTATATCAACACTTCCAACTACTTCAGCATACAAAGCTACTTTCAAGGCTTCACGTGGATCAATAAATATCTTGTGTAACAATGCTCTCCGAATGGTCTTAACAAGCCCCCAACAAACTACTACACATGTTGGCTTTGATGAATATCATAGGAGAGTTTTAAAAATAAAGTATTAAAAGGTGCATCATATTCTCAAAACTCTCAAACATGCCTTGCTTGATATCGTTAAGTGCACTAGTACTCGCTAATCAAACTCAAAGATATGAAATTAAGATAAAAAAGAAGTATGTAATGCATCATAATAAACTGCAGTCTGATGTGGATCATATTTCCTATAACAATTATTCTTGTGCTCTTGAAGTGTGGTGGTAAAATGAGTTACCTTCTAGTCGGAAGCTATTATTCCCTTGTGTGTGCTTCCTTCTCCATAGTATGTAGTCATTTTATCTTCTCAACATTACCCCACACTTGTTTCATTTCCACCCCCGACAATGGGTAATCTGATGTGTCCCTCCAAGAATAAAGAATAAATAATCTTACATTCTTAAAGAATAAAAGAACACCAAAGAATAAAAGAATTTTGTCACTATGTAAGGAGGATAGGAAAATCCTTATTCAATGATGCTTCAATTACATTCCATCCTTCCACCTCACTCGTGTTTATTTAAATAGACCCTCTCATCATTGCACTGACTTATTCAAATGTTAGTTCTTCACCCTTGGCCTTGAACATGTCAACCAAATTTTCCAACTATTTGCTAACGTCACCAAGACGTCCCTTTTGCGCATTACACTGGGATACAATTCCTTGAGCTTATTATTTATAGAGGTCCTTAAGATATCAATGGCATCACTCTTCTTCTCAACCTTTGCAAGGATCCTATCTTGTTCCACCCGATTGTCTTTGTTTTTAGCTTGGAACTCCTTTAAATCTTCCTCATGAGTGGCAACCAACATGCTTGCCACCCGATCCCTATCTTCATATTTTTCATAAACAACTTTGGTCATATGAGCTATGGTTTTTATTGACGCAAGGAGCTCAGTGTATTGGGTTATGGTCACCTCAAGCTATTCCTTTTCCTACTTTTTCTGCTAAGCCTCAACCTCTTCCGTGACTCAAGTGCTAGGGTTGCTTCTACATTGTAATCATGCGCGTTAAGTCCTCTAGAAAATATAGAGATGATTTATAATTTTGCAAGGGTGGGGCCAGATCTAGGTGTGCTAGTATGATTGAATCTGTAATCAATTCTACCTTTTTATAAACCTCACATAATCTTCCCTTTTCCTCCCGCAACTCAACCTTTAACTACGCAATAGTCTATGCTCCTTCCCTTTTATCTCCTTGTCTCTCTCGATAATTTATTTATTCTTTTCCTCCAACTCTTTTTCCAAAGCCTTTATACTATTATTACTTCTAAATAATATCATCTCTACTTCTACCAATACCTTATTCAACACATTACATGTTTGTTCATTAGTTAGTTGCTGCTAAGAATCCACCAACAGATTCACTATTACAGAGCTCGATGAAGCTCAAACATCAAGTAAGGCTTCCGCACTTACTTTTAAAATTAGGTTCATCCATGTGGGACTCAAATTACCAAGATAACATTTTTCTAGTGTATGAAAATATCCCTTCCTTATCAAAAGATGACCAAAAAAATTTGGTCCACTGCACTGCTCTCAGTAACGAGTGCACAAGACTTTACTAGGATTTGCATCATAAGCCATCAGAGGTCCTTGTTGGGTAGACGCGCACCTACCACCTATGCATGCACCCTTTGGGAACCCTACCCCTAAAATTGTATCCCCTCCTAGGATTCCACCTTTCTCCTTTTTTTCTTCTTAGAATTTGCGCTCCACCTCCTACTTAACCAAGATCATTATTATACCTACTATTTCTTTCTCCACAACACTATCTAACTCTTTCCTAGAAAGGTGCAGAGTCTCATGCACATTTGTTCCTACTTCCTCTTCATTTCCTTCTTCCTCTCGAGCTTCCTATGAATTCTCGATCCACTCCTTATTAGATTCATGCACATCATACACGGGGGGTTCTCTTGAGGCTCTTTTTCCCTCTCCTTCCCTTCCCTCTTTCTTCATTCTTCAAGATCTATCTTCTTAGACTCAAAACTCTATATTAACCTTTTCTTCTTCATAACCTCGAGACTTCTCATTAATCGGAGAATTCTCCCCATGAGTATAAGTACTCATACCTCGCACTGCCTGCTCGTGTGTTCCAGTGATCTAGCCCACATGTGCACTCGACACCCCGCTTGTCATAGGAGTTTCTTCTTTATCTCCACCTTATTTCTTCCTGTAGGGTCCTTAGGGATAGAAACATCATCTTCTACATACACGCCCTTCTCAAATTTTGGTTGTAAATGAATATACACCCTTGTTGCAGTTGTCCCTGCAATTGGTATTGTAATGGGTTTGAGACAAGGTATGTCATGAGAGACATATTTTTTCATATACGCGTGCTTCTTTCGGTAGAAATGTGTTCGGTGTAGTGTAGGATGATCATAGTCCACTTCACTTACATCAAATCTCAATTTCTTGGAATCTTTAAATATGTTGAGTATGCTATGGAAATAATGCATTGTGAAGGCAAAAGGAAATTTGCACCATAAGATCTTGGTGCCATCAGTCAATGTAAACTTGCCAATATAGAACTACTGGTAGAATAAAAACTTAGCCTCATATGCCAAAAAGGCTAACATTTTCTCTAGGATTTGCGCATCCTCTTGTACCACTTATCCAAGTGCGCCTTGTACGTCAGTGTCATAGTATCACAAGTATATGCTTCAAACCTCTTGGCAGGAGAGGGGTCTTCTTCAGGGTACTCCCATATGTTGTTGTTTGGCCCACCATGCATTCCAATTTAAGATAATAAAATTGAAATAAAGCTATTACCATACATAATATTCTCTCCATATCATGTGGCATCAATGATATATTCTGTAATGAAGGAAGATATGTTGTAGATGGTCCCTTTTGTTATTTTCCAGCAAACATTCAACCATCACTTATTAACCTGGGTCTATCACTCTTTTCTCGTTCAATTTTGTAAGACGACGTGTGACCATAATCATCACCAGATTAGTCATCTTTGCAATATCAAAGGTGCGTTTGTATTTCTTATAATCATATTCCTTAGTTGTTTCTTTGACAACTTCATTATTGCCCAAGTCATCATCAAATGAATCTCCAATGCAGATAAGTCTAGTGTACCTCAAGATTAACTATGGATTTATGCGCATCCTCCTTCCAACGAAGTAAAAATAGTATTCATGTACACACGACATAAGCCACTAGTACAATCTCTTAGGATTTCCAAAAATAGTAGTTCATATAGTAGTAAAAGTCCAACCTTTTTCAATGTCTTCTCCACTGAATCATCATATACCAATTTGTCAT
Organism: Taxus wallichiana var. yunnanensis; assembly: GCA_018340775.1. Taxonomy (NCBI): domain Eukaryota; kingdom Viridiplantae; phylum Streptophyta; class Pinopsida; order Cupressales; family Taxaceae; genus Taxus; species Taxus wallichiana. Next base: position 51,452,399 of record CM031243.1, read on the forward strand.
CTTTTGTTCTTTCACCTATGGGTCAACCAGCTCCAAATTCATATCCTTCTTAGTTAAATCGGTTTGATGGTTATAATCAATTATAACCATTTTTCACACATGGGACACCCACTCCATTCCCATTAATACCCCATCTAGGTATTGCATCTCTGAATACCATTCCTCATTGAAAATCGTTACCATAACAGGATTACCTTGCCCTTCTTCTTGGGTGAAACGGTTTCTACCTTTTGTGGTGACATTTTTGGTCAAGTAATTGATAATTATACCTTGTGCTTTAGTTCTTTTGATACCTCTAATTTAGAACCCCACTCCTTCACACAATCCTACAATCCATTCCCTAGTTTTTCAAACCCTAATTAGAGAACACTTCTATTCACACTACACCCTCCAAACCCATAGAATTTCTTTCATAAAACCACTCTTCACATGACCATGTTCATCATCACAATTTGGTTCATTAATTTCTACCTTCACAATCGATCGTTCACATAAATTCACAAGGATTCCCTAGTTCATAAGAGCTCTTCCACAAGTTATCGTAAGGTAAAAATAACTTACCTCGACCCCTATTTATAGTTTTTCACTTTTTATTACATTGATTACCATGCCACTTACCATGGTACTGCCACAATAAATATCACTTTTCTTGTCTTCCTAAGCACGTTTCCTCTATGTGTCTAATGCACATAACCTTCACAACTTGTCAAAAGCGTAAAACTACACTAACCGTAGATCTCCTTACGCATGCTTGGAGCACTAAAGCACATCAACCATTGCATCTTTTTCAATTATTTTTTCTTTCCGCAGCCTACCTCACATTACCTCTCGTGTTCATTCATGTATGTGTATTTTTCCTTGATGTCATCCTTATTATCACCATCTTCCTTAACACCTTACCATTTTTAATCAACCGTTATCACCACCGCTACGTGCACCCCTTTGATAATTAGGACTTCCATCACGTGTTTTTTTCCTAGGCCATCAGAAACATCAATTATTATATCCATGCCTCCATTTACACTCTACCTAACACTAAATGTATGTGCGGTCCTCTACACATGAATGCAATAGATTGTAATCAAATTTTGGCATGCAAGTGTGCTTATTACACAAAACATTGAACTTAATTGACAAAGAATATAAACGTTGAAAGGAAAAATAGATAAGGGAAATTGCATTAAGGGAAACCTATTCTAACTAGAAATACTACCTTATTACAAACACTAAGAAGACTTATTTATAGTAGGGCTTCACTACTCCCGTTGAAGTAACCAGGAAACCTTGTCGCATCTAGTGCATGTAATTGAAAATCACCTGAATAAAGTATGTATGTTACAACATATAGTCCCAACCAATGCACTTGGAACTTCCTAAGATGACACAAAAAATTAGAATCATATAGAAGAACCATCTTCCCAACCTCAATCTTCTTGTTCTTAATATGTCGATCATGCCATGCCTTCGCCTAGAGTTTTCTATCTGCTAGCTCCTGAGCTATAAAACACCTTTCATTCAATTGCATCAATTTTTCTATGTGCTCTTCAAGTGCCTATTCATCAACCAATCCTGATGCACATGCAATACACAGGGAAGGTAACATGAATTCTATGGGAAAAAAAACCTCTGTGCCAAACACCAATTGAAAGGGTGTGGCCTTGTTCAATCTTTTATAAGTTGTCTTGTATGACCAAAGTACAACAAAGACATTATCATCCTAGTCCTTTCTTCAACATCACAAATATTTTTACAAGTATGGTTCAATAGTTTGTTGAAATCTCTAGTAGTGACATTGGTCTATGGAGGATAGGGTGTTGTCTTGTGATGCACCACTGTAAACTAAGCTAATAATATCCTTATTGTCTCATTCAAAATTGTGTTCCCTTATCACTTGTCAGACTCAACAAACATCCGTACCTACTCATAATGTTATCAAACAAGAATTTTGTTGATGTAGCTACAATGTCATCCTTTGTAGGTGCTGCTTCCACCCACCTTGTAAGATAATTTGTACAAGCTATAATGTAGCATTGTCCAATCATGCACCTGTGGGGAAATTGGACCCACAAAGTCAATTTTCCATTTTTCAAATGGTTCTCGCACTAGTAATAGGTCATAAAGGCATATAATCTCTATGCCCAAGATTTCCAAGGCCTTAAAAGTGGTCACAAGACTTGGAATACTCTATATAATCCTTGTAAATTACTTCTTAACATATGCCTACCAATATAATCTAGCGCGAGGTGGCATTTCCTGCATAGTGACCACCTACAATTCCACCATGAGCCTCTTCCATAATGGCAGGGCACTCATGTTCAAGTACACACCAACGGTGCAAAACCTCATCATGGCCTAACTTGTAAATATCTCCACCTATCAGCATATAGGGCATGATGCATATAGCAAGTTATTTCTTCTCCAAGGCCTTCATGCCTTTAGCGCTACACCAAGTACATAGAAAGACTGCGCAATATCTTCCAAATCAGAGGGCATGTGGTTTAATATGAATAACTCTACATCTAGAATTGTATCCTCAATGCTCTATGCATCCTTGCCTGAATTAATCCTAGATAAATGATCTAGTCTTGAGTTGTTCGCTCTCGGCTTCACCACAACTATAAATTCAAATTCCGGAAAAACATAATCCATCTGCATATGTGCCCTTGCAAAATGGGCTTATTGACCAGATACTTCAATGTCATGTGATCTGTATAGAAGATAAACGGAGTTGCCAAAAAATACTACCTAAACTTATGCAGTGTGTAAATCATCGATAAAGCTTTTTGATTCATAGTTATGTAGTTCGTTGACTAGGGTTAACTTCCTACTTGCAAAACAAATAGGGTGATATACAATAACCTCTCCAGGATGTGCTAACATTGCACCAATGGCCATGCTAGAGGCATCCGCATGCACATGAAAGGGTTTGGTTCATGAGGAAAACACATAATAGGCACAAAAGTAATCCTTTCCTTCAATGTTTCAAATGCACGTTGTTGCGCCTCACCCCAATGGAACTTACCCTTACTCTTTAATAACTCTTCCAAGGGTGTGAAAATCTTGGCATAACCCTTAATGAAATTTCTATAGTACCCTATGTGTCCAAGGAACCTCGCACACTTCACTCAGTTAGTAGGCTCCTCTAAGCCCAAAATAACAACAATCTTAGTAGGATCTACTAAAAACCTTATTTACATATGATATGTCCCAAAAGAGTTCCAAAGGGTGTAGCAAAAACACATTTATTGATGTTGAGAGAGATGCTTAGCTACCTACACCTCTCAAACATAAGCCTCATATTATCACAATGGTATTTAACTAGCCCATAAATAGTCCAATCATCTAAGTAAACCTGCAAGAACTTGTGTATGAAATCCTAAAATTCTTGCACCACAATGCATGAAAATACCACGGGTGCATTCTTTAACCCAAAATGCATAACCATGTATGAAAAAATTCCCCATTATGTGGTAAAAGTGGTCTTCTCTTGATCTTATTTTACAATCCTCACCTAATGATATCTAGAGAACCCATCAGTAAAGGAGTAGATCTCATACCATGCAACACCCTCGAGACCTCTTCTATAAAATGTGCGGGGAAAGGATCTATAACACAAGAAACATTCAATTCCCTATAGTCAACACAAATACTTATCCTACCATATTTCTTGATACTTATCACCATTGGGATAACCCATTCTAATTCCTTTATGGGCTCAATAATTCTAGATGTTAAAATCTTGTTAATATCTTCCTTCACCTTGACACACATGTTAGGATTCATCCTGTAAAGCATCTTCCTAACTAGGTGTGCACCTTTATTTAACTTAATCCTCACCTCGCCTAAAGATTCATGTAATCCTTTCAATTCATGATAGCCTCTAGGGAATAAATATTGGAAGTCACGCAACAAATCAATAATCTTAGTAACCTCTAAATCAGACCAGTAATTGCCAATAATATCCTCTTTAGGTTCAACCTCCATTCCAATTTTGATTTTATTTATTTTCATAGGCTCATGGTATGTGCACGCCCATTCATTTACACTATCCATGACCTCGTGTGTACCCATAATGTGATCAATATCAAATTTCTCGACCTCTTCATCATCTATCATACATACCATCTTTCATTTTCCCTTTGCTAACTAGGCATGATCAAACTATTCTTCATCATTCTCCTTTTCTTCAAAGAGTTCCTTGACTTCCGATTCTCCCAAAAACTCCTAAATGAGTTCTTTAGCTTTTACACTATCTCCCATAGTCAAGCAATTCATTATTTGTAAGGCTTCATTCACATGTGGTTTAGTATAAAAGTAATCAAAGTTATAAACCATACATGTAGTCAACTCTATCCAATTCCCTATTGCTCTATTCAACTCTGCATATACATACCATGCACACGCGCAACCTCACAAGGTGAAATAGAACTTATGCACCCATAGTGAAGGTGGAAAATCCTCCCGCCCTTTTGTCCGTAGTCTCTCACACTTTCGAACATGGTGGGGAACATGATCCTTCCAAATAAATTCACAAATTTGAGAGGGTACATTGCTACTTAAAAATATAGTAAAGAGAACAATTCTCACTTCATGCCACTCCACAAGATTATCCTTGTGTGTAACGCTACTGTTGACCCACATAGAGTGTAAAATAACATATCTATTATTTCTACTTGATCCTTCCACTAGGATTCCATAGCACATAGAAATTTCTCGGGATTACCTTCACCAGTGGACGTGGGTACCTAGTTATTTCCCAAATGCCTAATAGAGCACGACTTGCGACGCATGAAACTACATTCTTCATTTCACCTCCAAACATTTCATCACCACATGCACCCATTTATCACAAACAACACTTATTATATCACTCATAGATTGTGAATCATCCCACTGAATTACTCCTTCCTTTGATGGCTCCAGCACCTCAGGATCCTTGATGGTGTGCACATAAATTTTGTTTATATCCTCTTCACTCAAAGGTTCTACATAAGGCACAACCTTTCCATCTATTAAAGGGATGATCATGTGCTCCTTATTATTTTCAAAGATGATATAACCCTTATTGAATCGAATTTCAACGTTATTTTCATAACACCAGGGGCACCCAAGTAATGCTAGAAAACTATTTGCTTCTGTAAGCACTAAGACTTCAAAATCACTAGTAAACTCAGCCCCCTAAATTGTAATAGTGGCATCTTTCAAAACTCCAACAGGCGTGGCTTTAGTCCTGTTTTCCATGAACAACACATTCAAAGATGGATGTAATGGTGGTCTCCCCATATGTATCCATGCATCCAAAGTGAGTACATTCACTTCTATGCCTATATCAATCAAGATGTTACTCAAAAGCCACCCATAAACAATTGCATTCAACGTAATATCTTTATCATAATCAATACTATGAGGAGGCAAGTTGGCATGCAAGATCTGTCTTGCATGCTCACCCTCAATATGTGGTAACTTCTCTCTCAACCATTTTCCTAACAACGAATGATTTTCTCTTAGTGCAACAACTTACAAACCTCCTTAATGTCATCTACATCTGTCTGGGGTAGTGCGGCTGCATTTTCCTGTTCTATCTTCCATGACTACTCCTTCAAGCATTATATCTCACCTTGAAGTTCTTGATAACCTCCATAGATTCCTAATACACTTCCTTCTAATGCACAATGTCAATAAAATTAACATTGATAACCTCCTCGCTTTGTAATAACAAGATTTTGTTTGGGAACCTCACGGGTGTGGGAAACTTCAACGTGACTAGTAACTAACATAGGCATCATATCAGGATCGGATGCTAATGCGGGAATCCAATGATCTCCCACAACACACTATAATCTAACTATCTCCGCTCCCTTATCCTACTTATGCTTCTTTCTCAGGTGCTCATACAAATCCGAACACTCTTCATAATTGTGGTTCTTTCCAAAAGGAGAAAACAATGTTATGAGGGCATTCACGCCTATAATGATCAAGAGATCCACATGTATAACAAGTTCCACAAGGGAACTCACTTCTTCCACCCCCATGACCTTGACCTCTAAATCCTCCATGGTAGCCTCTACCTCAACCACCTCCATTAGAATGCCCTTCATTATTATTCTGATTCTGACCATGATTTTCACTTTGCTCCTTGGAATTATTTGCAACAATCATCTACCACACATGCATATGAATAGCTTCATGAATTTCATAAATCAACTACGATTCTCTCGTGTCATGAGGGTGTGATTTGAAAATCTTACAATAACTAGACACATTCTTCCCGATGGCGTGTTGTAGAAAAGCAAACCTTCTTAAATCATGATCTAAATGGCAGATTTCACAATCCAACAACATGATGCACACTCATCTATGAGGGCATATATCCTTAGTATGGCCCTCCACTTCACAATTTATACACCATTGTCCACCGTATGTCTCATGTTCGAAATAGGTTGACAATTTTTCCAACTGCTTCATAAAAGAAGTAATCTACACCTCCGAAAGGGTCTTACTCTAGTGTCCATGCTACTAATGATCTCGGTGTGCAAGCTACCTCAAAAGATTCACACGGATCTGTAAAAGTTTAGTGTGAGAGTTCCCTTACAAATGGGGTTATCAAACCACTAATGAGCCATTGGGCATGTTGGATAGGATGACTATCATATTATAAATTTGATAAAAAAGATTTTAAATGAGCATCATACTCCCTCACACTTACAACCATGTGTTTGTTTAGTATCCTTCAACGCGCTGATGCTCTTCTACTTGAATTTAGGAATGCAAAACTCCACCAGAAAAGCATCATAAAGAACTATGTAATACACACAAGTATAATTCGAACAATATTCCTATACTAACTATGCGCCCCCCCCTACAATGTGGTTGTAAACTACTTTCGTTGCGCTTTGGGGCTGTAATTCCCTTGGTGCACCAAAGAATTTCACACGTATGAATGTGCTATGTGGAATATTCAATACATGTATACTTTTGGAGATGAAGGGACGTCTCATAATACACTTGATGGGGTTGGTGTGGACCATGCCCACCGATCTAGATCCTGTATTTCCTCTCATGTTCCCTCCACCTCTAGAACCACCAGATCCGCTAGATTCCAAACATCTAGATACTCCATATCCTCCTCCCATTGAGGGAATTGGACTAGAGGATGCAATGCCTTGTGTTATGATATTTATACTAAAATGAACCCCCACTGTCTCAGTGGAGTTTTGCTAATTCCAGACATAATACCAACGTTCTACACGCGCACGTTCTATGCTAATGAAACACTTGAAAATATACCTCCAAATGGACCTCAAAATCATGTAGAAGATGTATGCTCTACCATAGATGAAGAAACTACTTGATTAACTCCAAAACTTGATGGTAAATTAAATCTATCTATCGCTACTCTACTGACCACACTAGCTTGTTGAATGATAACTATCATAGAAATTGGAAAACCAAGGGCAAGGGATAGGTTATCGGGTAGGATTAGATGCAAGCCCATGGTTTTGAATATTTCTTCAGATGAACCTTCATCTAAAGATGAAGAAGGTTCTCTTTCATGATTTCTAAAATGGGGGATTTCCACATGCCACCGCTCCAAGTTTTCTATGTGAGCTCTAAATCCTTCACGATCCATCTCTCTTAAAAACCATTCTTTCCAAAATTTCACGCTTCTTCTCCAAATACCTCTCACGCACCTCATTAAAATTAAGCCTCCTTTCTTCTCTCTACCTTTCTACCACCTGGTCTGCCATATTTCACCACACCTGATCCTATCCCTGCACATGGTGGGTTTTAGCTAGCCATAGGATTCTCTTCAAAATCCAAAGTTACCATCAAGATTTTAATTACTAAAGGGATAACACGCAGAAAAGATACTTTGGGCTCAGAAAGAATTGGAACTCAACTACCTCTAGACATGAATAAGTAGACACAACGTACTCCAATATATAGCTATTCAAGACACTACTCCACTAGTGATCTATAATGCACATCCAAGACAGATCAATGTTATGCAAATTCTTATAATCTTTACTACATCCAAACTAGTGTTCTATACCTCCAATTCCTCTTTAATGCATATCCTACCAACCATTCATACAAATCTATAGGAAAATAAGTAAAGACCATCTCATAAAATTAGTGATATAGCTTCTGTTCAACCCATAGCCATGATTTAAACTTAGGTCCCGTGTTGTATCTCTATGTAAACACATCCTCCAAATTATCTACCTATCTTTCAATAGTGTCTAAATTGATCCGGTATGTTTTCATCATGTACCATCCTTGTAATGGTTTTGAAAAAGGTCCCGATAATGGAATATAAATGTTGTCTTATTTTACCCACCAAAAGCCTAAGACATGCCGACACATCACAAAGGTAAAACCGAGCGCTCACCCAAAGTGCGCAAGGGTATCAGGTGCTATTTTATGTGAGCTCTACTAAGGAGTTAGCATGATGAACATATATATATTCTATATTTATAACAAACATTCAAGTATATTGCAGAATATAAGCTAGATCTAGATCATAAGCCTAAGATTATCTCATACAAGTATCAAGATTAAATCCACCATGCAAGAACCAGTAACAAATATGTTTACAACCAATATCTAGCCATAAAGATCCATTATATTAAGTATTGGAAAACACATAAGTTGTTTACATACATAATATTGTCACCATAAGTCATGTGTGCCCATAAACTAGCAACATAACTCTACAAAACATGGATCCCTAAACCGTGCAAATCAATACATATATATAGGGGTGGGGACTTTCCCTTCACCACCCATGCATCCTCAAAATAGGCTGCATGCTAAGAATAGCCATGCACCACTACAAGATAACTACAAAAGCATGCAATCTTTCCTAATAATAGATCTACTATAGTTAACTCCTAGTTCAAATCCTATTATTAGCTCGGAACTATGCATGTCACTTGGTCTTTCTTATATCCCAAAATAGACCTTGCTTGAACTGAAAGTATTCATGTTCTAACCTTATCTTTAAAACCTTTCTTGGTTGACACTCTCAATCTATATTTAGATATGAATCCAAAAACTAGCTAAATGTTGACTCCTTTTGCACAAATATTTCTTGTCCGACTCCATCCCGTAAACCGCATGCACCTTTCTCCCGCACACTACCTTCTCCATATTACTTAGTCATTTTCTCGATCAAAATTACCCCACAATTATTTAATTTCCACTCCTAAAAATAGGTAATCTAATGTGTCCCTCCAAAGTAATAAAGAATAAAGAATCTTACATTCTTAAGGAATAAAGAACACTTTGAAGAATAAAATAATTCTCACATCCTTTGTGTAAGGAGGATACAAAAATCCTTATTCAATGATGCTTCAATCGCATTCCATCCTTCCAACTCACTCTGTGCTTGTTTTAATAGATCCCACATCATCACACATAATTCTTCAAATGTTAGTTCTTTACCCTTCGCCTTGAATGTGTTTACCCAATTTTCAAACTATTTGCTAATGTCAACAACAGCATCCATTTTGTGCATCACCTAGGAATACAATTCCTTGATTTTATCCTTTATTAAGGTCCCTAAGATATCATTGACGTCACTCTTCTTCTCGACTTCTGCAAGGATCCTATTTCATTCCGCCTGATTCTCTTTGTTTTTAGATTTAAACTCCTTTAAATTTTCCTCATGAGTGGAAACCAACATGCTTGCCACCCGATCCCCATCTTCATAGTTTTCATAAACAACTTTAGACATATGAGCTGTGGTTTTTACTAATGTAAGGAGATCAATGTATTGGGTTATGGTCACCTCAAGCTATTCCTTTTCCATATTTTTCTTCCGCACCATAACCTCTTCGATAGACTCAAGTGCTAGGGGTTTCTTCTGCATTATAATCATACATGTTAATTTCTCCCGATAATGGAGAGTTGATTCATATTTTGTGAGGGTGCGGCCGGATCCATATGTGCTAGTAAGATTTAATCAGAATCAATTTTACCTTTTTATAAACCTCACACAATCTTCCCATTCTCTCCCACAACTCAACCTTTAACTGCGCAATAGTCTGCTCCTTCCCCTTTATCTCCTTATCCCTCTCGATAATTTCTTTATTCTTCCCCTCTAACTCTTTTTACAAATCCTTTATTCTATTAGTCATTCCAACTAATATTTCCTCTACTTCTACCGATACCTTATTCAACACATTACATGCTTGTTCATTAATTAGTTGCTGAAAATCCAAAAATAGATTCACTGTTGCAGATCTCGGTGAAGCTCAAACATCAAGTAAGTCTCCCACGCTTACCTCAAACTCATGTTCATCCATGTAGGACCCAAAAACCAAGAAATTTTTTTCTAGTGCATGGAAATGCACCTTCCCTATCAAAAATATGATAAAAAGAAAAAAATTCTCTTTGCATACAGATGCTCTGGTAGCGAGCATGTAAGAACTTACTAGGATCTGCATCATAAGCCACAATAGGTACTTATTAGGTAGACACATGCCTCGCCACCTGTGCACGCACCCTTTGGGAACCCTACCACAAAACTTGTATCCCCTCTAGACTTTCTCCTTCCTCCATTTCTTCTTCTTCAACGCACTCTCTATGATTGCTAACTTAAACTATGAACCTATGAAGAACATAAGAAATCAAAGTGGATTATTTCTTGATCTCAAGGATTGAGAATGGAATCTCACCAAGAATGGCTACAAGGCCATTTTGGATCTTCCCATATTACTCAATTTTGAGTGAAAGGATGCAAGATGGAGAAGCTATTTCCAACAATGGAGAATGGCTCAAGATCAAAATGCTTATAGTATTTCACTATTCAAAGCATGGTGTAAGAAGAAAGGTAAGAAGGAGGGTTCTTTATATAGCTTTCCTAAAGAGGAAAGGATAACAAATTGATGAATGTGGGATAAAGGTAAAAAAAGATTAGGAATGGATAAGGTTGCTTTATAAAAGGTAATCTTGATTTAGAAGAGTTTAATTTGTCATTAGTAAGTCATGGGAGTTGGGGATGTTTTAATTAATCAAAGGTGATTAATTAATAGGTAGATGTAAGCTTATAGAAGCTAATTAGAGGAAAATTAGTATGATTTGCGGGATGTAAGAGAGGAATTTGATCCAATAAATGGTAATTTATTGATTTAGAGTTGCGAGTGTAATTAATTAATAATAATTAATTAACCCAAGTAGAAGTGGATATTAATTAACGAAAGGTCATTAATTGACATCTTTAATGATAGGAAGGCTAATTAATTAATGAAAGGTCGTTAATTAATGAATATGAAGAGGAATGTTAGCTAATTAGCGGAAAAGTGCTAATTATTACGAAAATGATGAGAAAGAGGATAATTAGTGCAATCTTAGCATTAAAGGTTGCGTAAGTAGATTTTAGGTGTCTACACCTTGACTTAAGACTTCTTCCTACAAGTATAAGTACTCATACCTACACTGTCTCATGTATTCCTATTGTCTAGATCACATGTGCACTAATCACCCCCGCTTGTTGCAAGAGTTTGTTCTCTATCTCTCTTTTTTATCTCTGCCTTCTTTCTTCCTGCAGGGTCCTCAAGGATAGAAACATAATCTCCTACATGTGCACTCTTCTCAAATTTTTGTTGTAAATGAATATACACCCTTGTTATAGTTGTCCCTATAATTGGTATTGTAATGGGTTTGAGAAAATGTATGTCATGAGAGACATATTTTTCCACATACGTGCGCTTCTTTGGGTAGACAAGTGTTCAAAGTCTGAACACACAATTCTTTTCCGGTCCACTTTACTTAGATAAAATCTCAATTTCTTGGCCTCCTTAAATTTGTTGACTACACTCTAGAAATATTGCGCTATGAAGGCAAAAGGAAATTTGCACCACGGGCTCTTGGTGTCATCAATCAATGTAAACATGCCAATATAGAATTGTTGGTAGACTACAAACTTAGCCTCATCCCCCACAAAGGTTGGTAGTTTCTCTAGGATCCTCCACTCAACATTGATGGAATTGCACATCCTTTTGTACCACTTATCCAAGCGTGCCTTGTACGTCGGTGTCATAATATCACAAGTATATGCTTTAAACCTCTTGGTAGGAGAGGGGTCTTCTTGGGGTACTCCCATATATTGTTGTTTGGCCCATCAGGCACTCCAATTTTAGAGAATACAATCAAAAGAAAGATATTACCATACATAATATTCTCTCCATCTCATGCAACATCAATGATATCTTCTGCAATGAAGGAAAAGATGTTGTAGATGGTCCCTTCTGCTATCTTCCTGCAAACATTCAACCATCTCTTATTAACTGGTCCATCTCTCTTGTCCATTCAATTTTGTAAGAAGATACAAAACCATCTTCATCACTTTGGGTTAGTGATCTTCAAAATATCAAAAGTGCACCCACCTTTCTTATACTCATATTCCTTAGCTATTTCTTTGATAGCCTCATTGTTTCCCAAGTCATCATCAAATGAATCTCTAGTGTAGATAAGTCCAATGTACCTAGAGATTAACTATGGAGTTATGCACATCCTCCTTCTAGAAAAGTAAAAATATTCTTTGTGTACGTGCGTTATAAGCCATTAGTAAAATCTCTCAGGCTTGCAAAAATGGTAGTTCATAAAATTGTAGAAGTCTAGCCTTCTTCAATGTCTTCTCAGTACTTAATCATCATATACTAGTTTTTCATCTTCTGTTCTTTCACCTATGGGTTGAACTAGCTCCAAATTCATATCCTTCTCAGTCAAATTGGTCTAGATGGTTATAATCACTTATAACCATTTTTCGCACATGGGACACCCACTCCATTCCCATCAATACCCCATATGGGTATTGCATCTCTGAATACCATTCCTCATTGAAACTCATTGCTGCAATTGGTTTTCCCTTGCCCTTCTTCTTGGGTGAAATAGTTTCTTCCCTTTGTGGTGCCATTATTGGTTGAGTAACTAATAATTCTACCTTTTGCTTAATTTTTTCGATGCCTCTAACTTAGAACCACACTCCTTTGCACAATCATGCAATCCATGCCCTAGTTCTTCAAACCCTAACCAGAGAACACTTCTTTTAACAATACACTATCCAATCCCACATAAATTCTGTAAAAACCCAATCTATGCACAACTATGTTCATATTCCGAATTTGGTTCATGAATTTCTACCTTTGCAAGAGATCATTTGCAGAAATTCACAAGGATTCTTGAGTTCACAAGATCTCTTCCACAAGTTATCACAAGGTAAAAATAACTTACCCCGACCCCTATTTATAGTTTTTCACTTTTTACTGCATTAATTACCATGCCACCTACCACCATACTACCATAATAAATACAAACTTTCCTCTCTTTCCAAGCATGTTTCATCCGCAAGTCTAACGTACATAACCTCCACAACCTTCCGGTGTGAAAAATTACACATTATAGACCTCCTTACATACACTCTGAGCACCTCGGTACATCAACCACTACATCCTTTTCCAAGTAGTTTTTCTTACCATAGCCTACCTCACATTACCCTATGCATTCATTCCTATATGTGGATTTTTCCTTGGCATCATCCTTATTATCACCATCTTCCTTGACACCTTACCATTTTCCAACAAATTTTATCACCACCCCTATCGTGCCCCTCGATACTAGGGACTTTCATCACACGCTTTTGTTTTTCCTAGGCCATTGTCAACATTAATTCTTATACACATGCCTCCATTTACACTCTACCTCACACTAATTTTATGCTCGGTCCTCTCAGTGCATTAATGTAAGAGATGGTAACTAGCTTCATGCATCTAAGTGCACATATTACACAAAACACTGAATTAAATTGACAAAGTATAGCAACATTGAAAGGAAACACAAATAAAAGAAATTGCATTAAGGGAAAACTATTCTAACTAGTAATAATACCTTATTACAAACACCAAGAAGACTTATTTATAGTATGGATTCAGTCTACTCCCATTGAAGTGACCGGGAAACCTTGTCCCATCTAGCGCCTATAACTGAAAAGCACCTGAATAAAGTATGTAAGTCACAAAATACAGTCCCAAAAAATGTACTTGAAACTTCCTAGGATGGCACAACAAGTTAGAATCATACAGAAGAACCATCTTCCCAACCTCAATCTTCATGTTCTTAATATGTCAATCATGCCATGCCTTATACCTAGCCTTTTCTATCTTTTGGCTCCAATGAGCTATAACGCACCTTTCATACAATTACATTAGTTTGTCTATACACTCTTCAAGTTATTATTCATCAGCCAATCCTCTTGCATGTGAAATACGAAGGGAAGGTAACATGAATTCTATAGGAAAAATGACTTCTAGACTAAAAAACAATTGAAAAGGTGAGGCCTTGTTCAAATTTTTATAAGTTGTCTTGTATGCCAAAAGTACAACAAAGACTTTATCATCCTAGTCCTTTCTTTCAACATCACAAATTCTTGTCAAAGTATGGTTCAATACTTTGTTGAAAGCTTTAGCAATGCCATTGTCCTGTGGATTATAGGGTATTGTCTTACGATGCCCCACCATAAACTAAACTACTAAAATCTTGATAGTCTCATTCAAAAAGTGTGTGCCCCTATCACTTGTCAGACTCAACGGAAATCCATACCTACTGATATTATTTTCCCACAAGAACCTTGTTGTTATAGCTTCTATGTAATCCTTTGTAGGCACCGCTTCCACCCACCTTGTAAGATAATAAATACAAGTTATAATGTAGCATGATCCAATCCTATGCGTGGTGGGGAAATATGACCCAAAAATTCAATTACCCATTTTTCAAAGGGTTCTGCACTTGCAATAGGTCGTAAAGGAATCTTGTAACATCCACTTTTTATGACTTAGAAACAAGGGATATTTTTTTACATAATGTTCTCTATTCTAAATTCATACAATTCAGAACACACATTCCATTGCCAATCCATCTCATAACAGAAAACCATATGCAACTGTAATGACTCGAGTGTAACACCAATCTCTTGTTTCATGACTTGGTATTAAACCGATCTCTCATGTTTAACTTTTTTACGTGTATACTAAGTATACTTTGGTTATTTTACCCATTAAGGGTCACTCAAGTGTTCTGTCTAAGAAGCCTATCTGAATATCTATTATTGATATTCATCTAAAATCCCACAACTTAGACTAGGTGACATAAGACAATGCAACTAGTAGTTTGCGATACTTTGGCCAAAGTTTTAACATGTTTACCATGTTTACATTCCAAGAAAACATACTCATTGAAAGAAATATGTCTTTCACCCCACTCAAACTATTATCTAGATTGGTCTTCCTTGACTCATGTCAACCAAACCCAAGTCAAAGTTTCACACTAAATAGGGGCAGCTCACATACACTAGTGTGGAAGACTACTCATGGTGACTAAGGATAAATAGACATACTCAATCAAATTTCTATCGATTGGGTGTGTTTAGTTACCCTAAGTCAACATAAGTTGACTACTACACTAGTCCATGTGTCTATCTCTATTTATAGTATAACTATGAACCAAATTTCCACTTATGTTAATCAAGTTAATTTAACTAGGTGGGGTGCTAGAGCATAGCTGGCTACATCACAAGTATCTTCGTAATGAATCTCTTCATTATGAGGGTACTTTGTTGCAGCCCCTATATTATGACAACCTACTAATTCTTTAAACTAAACTAACATACTTAAGAAACATTAGATTATTAACCTTCAAATTATTATCTTGTTTAATTAATCGTTAAACAACACACCTAAGGGTCCACTAAGTATGATTGATCCAAAAAAGGATTCAAAATGTACTTTTACACCAATTGAAGGTATGCAAATAAAATATGTGTTCATGCAAATGAACTTTATTCTCAAACCATTAATTCCATTTATCGATAAATCTGATTTCTATATCAAGTAAGTAAGATCATTAAGTTTTCTTACTACAGTTTATCAATGTAAACAATCTTGATTGAAAGCTTATACATTAGAATTGGTTTTCATAATATCTAAATCTTCTTATTAATTCCTTTAAGATTTCCCATTTCCATTTATGGTTTTCATATAAGTATAACATACAACCAATCATCATTAATTGTTATACTTATTACATTATAAGGATAACATACCTAGTTCAGATTGAATGATAAAAGTAAGTATCCTCTTATTCATAATTAAAGACTATTTTCCTATTAATGAAATCAGAAAACACAAGGTTTAGATTCATAAAAATAATGCAGAATTAATCTATATGAAACTATCCTTATTCCCTTTTTTGAGTAAGGATATATCAATCATAATCATCATAGTTATGCCATTTCCTAGAAATGAGATGAGTCGAAAATATAAGTATAGATCCTTATCCTAAGTATCAATCTACACTTTAGGTTCTATTATCCATGCATGTTATTATTTAAGAATATAACTAAAATTTAAGTCATATAAGATCCTAAAATAAATCAAAATTCAACAACCTTTACACAACAATTCCTTTATCAAAAAGAGAGTGTTCACATCACTCCAAGCTCAATAATATTCCATAAGTTTATAAGAAAACATATTTCATCATTACAAAACTAATTTAATACATCTTCATAGTTTTTGCAAAAATTCATTTCGAGATAATTTCAATACATAAGCATCGATGAGGAAAACAATTTTGTTAATAAAACAAATGCATTTTTCTATAAGTCTTTCTCCTTTCACTTTTCACAAAATCCATCTGCAAAATTGTTAATATGAGTTAGTTAACAAGAACTGAGCATGATAAGTGGTATAATGTTAAAACAATATTATTTTATTTAGAGGTTTCATAAAAGGAACCCCGCTATTTAAGAAAAGGTTCTAAGTACAAAAAAAAAGATCAATAAAAAAATAGCCCAAAAGTCGAATGTTAGAATAGACAAGAAGTCAATAATGTAACATCCACTTTTTATGACTTAGAAACAAGGGATATTTTTTTACATAATGTTCTCTGTTCTAAATTCATACAATTCAGAACACATATTCCATTGCCAATCCATCTCATAACATAGTAAACCATATGCATCTGTAATGAATCGGTGTAACATCAATGTCTCGTTTCATGACTTGGTATTAAACTCGATCTCTCAAGATTAAATTGTTTACATGTATACTAAGTATACTTTGGTTATTTTACCCATTAAGGGCACTCAAGTGTTCTTTCTACAAAGCATATCTGAATATCTATTACTGATATTCATCTAAAATCCCACAACTGAGACTAGGTGACATAAGACAATGCAACCAGAAGTTTGCGATACTTTGGCAAAGTTTTAACATGTTTACCATGTTTACATTCCAAGAAGACATAATCATTGAAAGGAATATGCCTTTCACCCAACTCGAACTATTATCTAGATTGGTCTTCCTTGACTTCTGTCAACCAAATCCAAGTCAAAGTTTCACACTAAATAGGGGCAGCTCACATACACTAGTGTGGAAGACTACTCATGGTGACTAAGGATAAATAGACATACTCAATCAAATTTCATCGATTGGGTGTGTTTAGTTACCCTAAGTCAACATGAGTTGACCACTACACTAGTCCATGTGTCTATCTCTATTTGTAGTATAACTATGAACCAAATTTCCACTTATGTTAATCAAGTTAATTTAACTAGGTGGGGTGCTTAGAGCATAGTGGCTACATCACAAAGATCTTCGTAATGACTCTCTTCATTATGAGGGTACTTTGTTGCAGCCCTATATTATAACAACCTACTAATTCTTTAAACTAAACTAACATACTTAAGAAACATTAGATTATTAACTCTCAAATTATTATCTTGTTTAATTAATCATTAAAAAACACACATAATGGTCCACTAAAGTATGATTTATCCAAAAAAAGGATTCAAAATGTACTTTTACACCAATTTAAGGTATGCAAATAAAATCTTTGTTCATGCAAATGAACTTTATTCTCAAACCGTTAATTGCATTTATCGATAAATCTGATTTTTATATCAAGTAAGTAAGATCATTAAGTTTTCTTACTACAATTTATCAATATAAACATTTTTGATTGAAAGCTTATACATTAGAATTGGTTTTCATAATATCTAAATCTTCTTATTAATTCCTTTAAGATTTCCCATTTCCATTTATGGTTTTCATATAAGGATAACATACAACCAATCATCATTAATGGTTATACTTTATTACATTATAAGGATAACATACTTAGTTCAGATTGAATGATAAAAGTAAGTATCCTCTTATTCATAATTAAGGACTATTTTCCTATTAATGAAATAAGAAAACACAAGGTTTAGATTCATAAAAAGAATGCAACATTCATCTATATAAAACTATCCTTATTCCCTTTTTTGAGTAAGGATCTATCAATCATAATCATCATAGTTATGCCATTTCCTAGAAATGAGATGAGTCGGAAATATAAGTATAGATCCTTATCTAAGTATCATTCTACACTTTAGGTTCTATTATTCATGCATGTTAGTATTTACGAATATAACTAAAATCTAAGTCATATAAGATCCTAAAATAAATTAAAATTCAACAACCTTTATACAACAATTTCTTTATCGAAAAGAGAGTGTTCACACCACTCCAAGCTCAATAATATTCCATTAGTTTATAAGAAAACATATTTCATCATTACAAAACTAATTTAATACATCTTTATAGTTTTTCCAAAAAATTCATTTCTAGAGAATTTCAATACATAAGCATCCGATGAGGAAAACAATTTTGTTAATAAAACAAATGCAATTTTCTATAAGTCTTTCTCCTTTCACTTTTCACGAAGTCCATCTACAAAATTGTTAATATGATTCAGTTCACAAGAACTGAGCATGATAAGTGGTATAATGTTAAAACAATATTCTTTTATCTAAAGGTTTCATAAAAGGAACCCTGCTATTTAAGAAAAGGTTCTAAGTACAAAAAAAAAGATCAATAAAAAATAGCCCAAAAAGTCGAATGTTAGAATAGACAAGAAGTCAATAATCTATTAAGAATCATTGGCTCATTTAAAAGTTAAATAATCCAACATAAATTTAATTCTATCTATGTTACAATATTGACAATCATTTCAACATGATAACATTTCAAACTGCAACCAATCTATAAGAAGAAAATTAATCAAAGTTCAAGATCTATCTTCATTCTTTCCAATTTAAATCATCAAACCAAAGTTCTAGTAAGTCACAAGTCGTTCCCTAGTAATCAATCAAAAGGTATTTAGGAACAAATACAAATAAATTGACATGAATAGGATGTTGTCTCCATGGATCATCTATCCAAATCTCGGCCACTACCCATAAAAGAATGCCAACAAAATAGAGACAAAATTGTGAACTTAGGTAATCAATGTATACTCCTATAGAGATTTAATCTAGCCATTGACAAGGAAAAATGATTCAAATTGAAGGTACATAACTTAGAGAGGCTTGTCCAAACAAAATGAAATGGTTCGAAACCCATTTTATCGAATATATCCGTTCAACACATATGATAGAGAGAGAGAGAGAGAGAGAGATCGTAACATAACATGCATCTCAAGTAATCAAAAACAATATAATGCCCAAATAAATTCCATTTATAAGCTATAAGATAAAGAAATATGAACTGTTCAAGAAATAAAATCACAAAGATACAACTTTCATTCACACTCAAAATGAATTCACAATAAGAGCAATAGTCTTCATTCAACATTCTAAAACAACCCAAAGATGTGAGTACAATCTCTAAGAGATGTTTTGTAAGAACATGCACATTCAACATAACATGCTACAATTCAAAGAATGCATCCTTTGAGAACAATGATGATCCAAACCACCAAAAATTCATCAAAGTAAAGACAGATTGATAAGATCTAACTCATGATGCTCACAACTAATAGAGCTCAAAGGTAAAATAAAGCCTTGAACAATAACAAAAGACCAGGGACGAACAACATCCTAAAGATATCATTATACGGACCAACCCGTAATGGGTGAAAAAGTTAAAAAAACTCAATGAACAAGAAGGGACAAAACTTACCCAGTTTCTCCCCTCCTTTCCATACAAGCTGACCCAAGATGGGTATAAATGCAATGAAAATCAAAGCCCACAAAAGAGAGAGACAAGATATTACCAGTCCTTGTTTCTCAAACATGTCCACCCGAGAAGGGTATTTAAACATCGAAATGAAAATTGAGATGATAGATAAAGAAAACTCCATTTCTCACCTATACAACATGCACTTATAGTGCTAAAAAACAACCTTTGTGAATACCCAATATGGGTCGAGGAAGATCTCTTTAAAACAACAAAAATACCAATTCGTTACCAATCTTAAGCTGAAACGAAGGTCTATAAACCAAAACAAGACTCTCAAAACAGACTTCAAGAAATAAGTCGACCAACAATATTTGTTAATACAACCAAAACAAATAAAATTCAAACCAAACAAGGGTTCGAATACAGGCTTTGTTTTATTCTGTGAATAAAGTCCACCAAAAAAAAATTAAACAAAACCCAGTTTCACGACAACCTGAAGAGTTCCAAAGTTCAAGAAACTTCAAACCAAATCCCTACAAATTTCTCTTAAATGACAAAAGGGTACAAAACAAGGAGACATAATTATCAAAACATAGAATCCCCTTGAAAAATCATACCTAGTTTCCCATAAAGCAACACATCAATTTTCCAACTTCATTCAAAACCAATAAAATGTAAAATGAATTCATTCCACGTAGTCACTATATTCGTAAGAAACAATGTCCAAAAGAAACGCATAGAAGTAACCAATCAATCACACCAGAAACAATTCTTAGAGATATTTTCATGAAGTGAAACTTTTTTTTAATGAAAACATTTAAATAAAAGCAAGATATCTTAAAGAGATAGAGCCTATCATGCTTGTAGTGCTCTGTCTTCTCTTCCTTGTTTCAATCATTCAAGAAAGCTTCCACAAAAAGATTTCTAATGAAAATGCCAAAAAAATCCAATGAAAATTTTATGACTTTCTTCTTATAGCTTCCATGATCAAATTTTGCTTGCTATTATTTCTGCAATGCAATGAATACTTTTATCATGCATCAGAAATGAAAATAAAGTTTATAAAAATGGAAATATAACATATAGGGCCAAAGAGCTCAAAAAATCCAAATGAACAATAAAACCAACCCATTTATTTTTCCTCCAACCCATTCTACTATTCCCTAGGCAATTTTCACTCAAGTCGAGGCTCATAAATGCCAACAGGACTGATAGTGTCCCTTCTAAAACTCCCACCATGTCTTATCTTCTGTTAGTTACAACTAATAGTTTAAAAATTCATTCAACCAAAAATAGTAGAGTTGTCATTGTCACTCAATATTTTCCTCTTTCTCTTTACCTTGGCCAAAATTGGCAAAAACAACATATTAAATGAAACATTTAAACCTTGCAATGCATTTGGAATGGTGCCACCACCATCCAACCACTTGCTAACAAAACCATCCACACATCCCTTAGGTTAGGTTCCCTTAGTATTAGTTTATATAAACCATAGTTTAGGACCTTACGAATAGTTTCATATAGCCTAAGATTAATTAGTATCCAAACTTAGGATAGTTCCTCATTACCCCATTTAGGGTTTAATAGCAAATAAATATAATAACCTTAACATAGGTTTATGATAGGATAAGATAATCAAAACACTTAGATAAATTATGTCCCGATAAATTAATCAAATAACATTATCTTGCAAATTTTATCAAAACGACAAATCAAGTCACTTAGAATGGTGAAATAAAAATATGCCACAAGACGCCCTTATTACCCCATTGAAATCCTGGGTTTAGAAATTAGAAGTTATAACCAACCCAATCATAATGATGGAAACATAAAAATTAATAAACATGCCTTGGATCACCATAATTGATCCAAGGTATGGTTACTCATGCACTATGCAATCAATAAACTGAAAAATAGGTTCAATATTGAAAAATAGGCAATGAACAAATAAGATTGAATTTATTTCCTTCATCCATATGCAAGAATACATTAAAATTTTTAACATAAAAAGTATATGTAATACTTCATTATAAATTCAGAATTTTCATGACATGGTGTTATCAAATTTTAGAAGATAAAACATATCATCTAAAACAACACGATTAATTAGTTTTAAAGAGTACACCGTCTTCAAAATGAGAATCACCTATCAACATTGCTACTTCATTTACAAAAGTGATTAAAGATAACAACCATGGACAAGAAATTATATACCTCCCCTCTAAAAAACATCATTGTCCAGATGATTAACTTAATCCATAATCATAAAAAAGAAAAATAACCATAATTATAATTATTTTATCTATAAAATTTTCAAACAGAATCTAGATTTGCAGAAATTTAAGTTTTTCATAACTTATTTCAGCATCAAAATTGCTATTCTAGTACTAACAAATTATAGTATCTGCCAAAAACTGGCAAAATCAAAAATAGTTTTCAAACAAAGTATTTCATTATCTCAAAAATAAGAATTAATTCTGTTCAAATGAATGAGGAAAAGTAGTTTTCATATCCTCAAAGTTTTCCCATGTTGTTCTTTCTTCATTAAATCGGTCCTAATGCACCTTGCATTGACTGATTTCATGATTTTGTAAGTACAACTGATGATTTTCCAACACTCTTATGGGTTCAACCACGATTATTCCTGGGTCTTGGACCTGCAAGGAATCCCAATTTAATACATGTGATAAATCTTAAATGTATTCCTTAAGCAAATAAATGTTGCAAACATCATGCATTTGTGATAAGGTGGAGGTAATTTTAAGCGATAAGCTACATGGCTAATCACTTCAACAATCTCAAAAGGTCCCAAAAAATGAGGTGATAATTTGGTTGCCTTACCAAAGGTAATAGAGATCTTTTTAGGCTTAACACGTAAAAAGACTTTTTAACCAAGTTCAAATTTCTTATCAATCATTTTTAGATCTACAAAAATTTTCTGCCTATTAGTATTTTCTTTTAATCGTTCACGAATTATTTTCACTTACTTGTTCCATTTTAGTAAGCATTTCAGGTCCAATTACCTCTCTATCTTCAATGTTATCCCAACTAACTAGATTTCTACATTTCCTTCCATACAATGCTTCGAAAGGTGCCATTTTAAAATAGGAATGATAAGTATTATTGTAAGCAAATTCCACTAAAGGAAGGTATTCTTCCCATTTGTACTGCTGGTCCATACAGTACATTCTTAACATATCCTCCAAAACTTGATTTACTCTTTCTATTTGACCATTTGTTTCTGGATGGTATGTGGAACTAAAATTTATTTTGTTCCTAAGGATGCATTTAGTGTTTTCCAGAAATGAGATGTCATTCTAGGGTCTCTATCAGATATAATCAATTCAAGTACTCCATGTAATCTGAAAATTTCATGCACAAATCTTTTTGCTAAAATAGGTGAATCATCTTTAAGATTACCAACAATAAAATATGCTATTTTTTTAAATTTTTCAACCACAACTAAAATAACATCATGCTTATTTCTAGACATAGGCAGCCCCTAACGATATACATTTTATTACTTGCCACTTATATTGAGGTATGATATGTGGATACAATAAACCAACTTGGTGCATATGCTCAACCTTAACATGCTGACATTTCATGCAATGTGAAACAAAATCAGTTATGTCTCTCTTCATCCCTTTCCAAAAATATTTTTATTTTACATCAACAAGCATTTTTTTAACACCGGATGTCCCCGAGTAAGGTGAATTATGAAATTGCACCATTAACTTTTTCCTTAACTCTTTTATCTGAAGGTACATACAATCACTTTTCATATCTTAAAATTACTTCATTATCAAAGTAAAAACATTTTTATCTTGCATCATTAGGATCTACAACAAGTGTTTTTTTACTTGCTAAAAATACAAATAAAAATCCATGATACACTTTAGTTCATCCTTAAATTGATTTCTCAAAGTTACAAGTGTAGAAATATTTTTCCGTGGCTTAGTGCATATGCCACTATTTTTCTTTACCTTTAATGTACTTTTGTAAAAGTTATATTGTGACAAAAACTCTAACCATTTTCGATGTCGTACATTTAGATTTGGCTGAGTGAAAATATACTTCAGCCCAAGGTGGTCAATTTTTAACTCAAAAGGTCTTCCTAAGAGATAATGTCTCCATACTTGAAGTGCATGAACTATGGCAGCAAGCTCTAAGTCATGGGGAGCATAATTCAACTCATGTAACTTGAGTTTCTTGCTCTCATAAGCTATAACATGATCATCTTGCAACAATATACCTCCTAGTCCTTCTCCGGAAGCATCTGTAACTACCGTAAAGCTTCCATTTGGATCCGGTATAGCCAAAATAGGTGCAAAGTTAGTTGTTCCTTTAGAGTTTTAAATGTTGATTCACATTTATCACTCCAAAAACTTTTTGTCTTTCTTTTGTAACTGAAGTAATCAGGGCAGCGACTTTTAAAAAGTCCTTAACAAATTTTCTATAATAACCGACAAGCCCCATGAAGATTTTGACTTCATGTACATTTTTAGGTGCAGCCATTCAGTTATGGAAACAATATTTGATGGATCAACTACTATTCCATCTTTTCTTATGACATGTCCTAAATAGTGCACTTTTGTTTCATAAAAAGAACATTTGGACAACTTACCATACAATTTTCTCTTTCTCAAAATTTCAAGTACAATTTTCAAATGCTCTTGGTGCTCATCAATGCTTTTAGAATAGATAAGAATATCATCCAAGAATACAAGTACAAACTTGTCCAAGTATTCTTGAAATATATTATTCATTAGATTCATAAAAGTTGTAGGTGCATTTTTCAAACCAAAAGGTAAAACCATGAATTCATAATGTCCATACCTTATTCTAAAAGTTGTTTTATGAATATCTTCATCCTTAATTCTCAATTGATGATATCCAAAATGAAGATCTATATTTGAATATACTTGATGCACCATGTATTTGATTAAACAGATCATCAATTCTAGGAACTGTATATCTATTTTGAGTGTTTCTTTGTTTAAATTTTTTTAATCAATACAAATCCTAAGTGTTCCATCCTTCTTTTTCACAAAAATTATCGGTGCTCCCAGGGTGAGACACTCATTCTTATCAAACCATTAGAAAAAAATTCTTGTAACTATGCCTTAAGTTATACCAATTCAATTGTAGTCATTTGGTAAGGTGCCTTGGAAATATGTTCAAGTTCCAGTTTGATTTCTATTGAAAATTTAAATTCTCATTTAGGTAGAAGACCAAATAGTTCTTCTAAAAACACACAGCTGAAATCTCTTAAGAACAAATACTTTTCCAAGAAATCACTATCCTTTTCTTCTATTTTAGAAACTTTTACTGCATATAACATGCAAACTTTGTTTTTGCCTTCTTAAGTTGCATAGCTGACAATTTCGAACTAAAATTTGTTGTTTTACCCCTTGAATGTTTGTTGTTTTCTGCAGATCATCAAGGCATTTAATATGTTTTCCAAAACAATCAAATTTTTCTTTATGATCAGCAAGCCAATTCACACCAATTATGACATCATATGACCCCAAATGAGCAACATAAAGATCTACTTCATTGGAAAAACTTGGTAACTCTAAGACTGCTCCAAAATACATTTACTAACAATATGGACAACATTATTACCATAATGTACAGTCCAAGATTTTTCAATTATTCCTTATTTTATTTTTAATTTTGCAGATAATTTACTAGAAATAAAACATTTAATAGCACCAGTATCAAAAATATAGTAACATGTGTACCAAATAATTTACCTGGAACTTCTATGGGCGTAACTTGCTTTTCAACTTGCTTATCAACTACTGCAACATGTATCTTATGTTGTTGGTTGTTGTCATCTTTGTTTAGAAGGCACTGATTTGTGTAGTGATCCTTACCACAATTAAAACAACCCCCTACATGTCCTCTTTTTGGTTCAAACTTATTTCCGGTCTTAAAATTACTATTTTGACCTCCATAAGATTTTTGCCCTATTGACGATTATCCTTGCAGATGAACTATTAGAGTCATTGGATACCTTAGGTTAGTGGGACGTGTGCCCTAAGGTAACCTTTAGATTGTAAATAATCCGAATCTTCTCTAGTGTGGGATAGGGTTAGGAGAAAGCTTTAAAAGAAACGTAAACGAACTAAGGTGATGCACCAGAATAGATCCTAACGAGATGAAAGGATACCCAAGGAGATTATCTGAAATATTTTGAAGAGCATTAAAACATGATCCACCTATTTTAGAAATACCTTAGATTTATATGAGTTTGAGGAGATAAACACACAAAAATATAGATAATAGATAATTCAAAAACCCAAGGGCGCATGACACGATAGATTTCTTAAATTATCTAGAACTACTTAGCAGAAAATAAAGATTCGAACATGAAAGCCAAAGTGCACAGAACAAGGACTCAATTTATAGAGAAAATGATACATAAGGCCGAAGTGGCACAAATTACAATTCCCTTGTATAACAGAGTCTTGCTAAGGCTAGCTATTACAAAAATCTGAACATTCAATCTACTTTGCAAACTATTTGTTTCTCTTCAAAAGATCCCCCTATTTTTTTGTTCTCTGGATCGACGTCCTTTTATAGATGTTCATGGCTCTTACTTCAATGTTCAAAATTAGAGCTTCTACTGGAAGCATTCAATTTTCTTACATGATCCTTTCTTTTCAGGGTTAATATCTCAAATACATGTTGAGATATTTGCATTTTCCTTCAATTCACCCAAATGTCCCTCCTGGAGTCAGTGATGATCCTTTCTTGCCATGTGATTGGACACTTATTTGAGGGCCTTTCTTGAGCTTGATCCCCTAAAATATGCCTGAGAGACACGTGATGGGCACACACTAGTTTGGGAGGCTTCCTCTTTTCTCTATTTGAAAGTGCACTTAGGCGACACATGGAGGCCATATTGCAACTTTGGTATGCTTTTGAATTTTTAACCCACCGGGTAAGCTTTATTAGGTCCGGGAAACGTGGACAATGCGGCCCAAGTTTGAGATAATTTCATATTTTTTTTTATGCGTGGGCCATGCCAACGAGACATGTGGACACCTTCCACATTTTAACTTCATACTTAGCCAATTTTGAGCTGAGTGAACAAGGGAAATGAGTTCTGAGGAAATGAAAGATGGTGATCAAAAGAGTTTTATGCAAAATTAACTCTATAGTTATGACGACTCACCTAGGTACTCCGTGCCACTCATAGAAGAACCCGATAATCCTTCTCTTTGAAAAATAAAAATGTGGCTCACAAAATGCCACTCAAAGCTGCTGCAATCAAAGGTGTTGCAAGGAAACCCGATATACAATCCATTCTGCTTCCACCTGATAGGTATTTCTCTCTGAAGGCCTAGAAGGCTCGATTTAGCTCGATTATCTCCTTATGTGAGAAGTTTTGGAGTTTCTGTACTACTACATGCAAGTGAAACTCCAATTGTACAATAGGATTTAGAATCGCCTCCACTTTTGCAACACTTGAGATCTCCTTTAAATACTGAAAGAAAGTCTTGTCTTGGTGTTTGACAACTAGGAGCTTTTGAATTTGGTCCTTTACGAGGAATGCATAATTATTGAGAAAGGGGGAAGGAAAGCCTAACTAAACTAGTTTGTTGATGCTCTACTTCCTCTCTTTGATTCCCTAGTGGAGTTGTGCCAAAAGATTCTGGAATTTGATGGAGGCCTTATTACAACTCAAAATATCATTGATTTTTGCAGCGATCGACACTTGTTAGTAATCCCTACCCCTTGAAGGGAAGAGTCTGAAGCATCATAAAGTTTCTGAATCAAGAGCATTGATTCAGGACCTTGGCGACACTGCACTGGTGATGGTGGAAGTTGTGGTTTCCACATTAGAGTACAATCCTTGAGCATCAGATATAAATCCAAGTGTGGGGATAAATCCATTGCCTTAGTGGAAATTCGGTCACAACATGAAGCATATAGCTCCTGTACTAATGTTAAAATCCCCCTCTTCTGGGATTGTTTCCCCAATTTATAGGTCAAGTATTTGAGAATATCCTTAGATGATTCAAGCTTTGTTTGGAGGTTTCCCCTTTCCACCTCTATGGAATGTAACTTTGCTTGGATTTTCGCCACCTCCGCCTTGCTTGAATTGGCCAACTATTGAAGTGCTCTTTTTCCATATAAACAAATTGAGAGAGGCCTTAGATGTGGTAATTTTGGCTACTAGAGTCTTAACCTCCACCTGAGAAGTCGTAAGGGCCTCCTAGGATTTGGCTCCCCTCAATTCCTTGTGGAGCTAGTCTATCTCTCTACCTCTGGCCTTAATTTTGACCATATGGCAAGCCACAGTGGCCTCCACCCTTCGAAGACTAGTTTACACCTTTTTAACTGATTCTTGAGCTCTAGGTAGTTTGTAGTGACTACTACCTCCATTTCATTCATAAATTTGACCTTATCCTGAGGTTGGAACTCAGAAAGGTTGACCACAACAACACTAATAGAATAATCATCAAGTTGCATTTGTTTAATAGGTTTGGTTGTTTGGGGAATGAGATATGTGATTGCTAAGGAGTGTTGGGCCCCTAAAATATTGACTAAGTACACCAAGGCACATGGGCGCACAAGGCCTAGGTTGATGGATGGGCGTGCAAAGAGAAGGTGCGCAAAGAAAGGTTTTAGGAGGGTTTTAGAAAGGTTGTGTTGTGCACCGGAAGACAAGGTTTCAGGAATTATCCATATTTGGCATATCGGTAGGACACGAGAAAAGCATCACTTGACTACAAATGTGAAGTGGATAAGGTGCTAGTCGATGAAATTTTGGCCTAGGAAGGAATATGCCCTACTACGAAGTTTCTAGAAGACCATCATGGAAAAAACTAGAGAGATTAGGCTTGGAGAAGCATACTCCCATGGAGGACCACATTCAGGGAACTTGGTAACGGATATGTAGCCATTGAAAGCAAGTTGGTGGTTAGAGAAACCTATATATACTAACACCCACATAGTAGAAGAGGAGGAGAATATAGAGATCGAAGCTTTGTAGAAATACTTGTGAGAACCATGTGGGATTAGGTAGAGGCTATATAAGGAATAATGTATTAAGGGGATGGGATATAAATTTTTCTTTGTATGGATGAAGGACATGATCCTTGTTGTGATGTATGACTTCGTCTAATCAAGTTGTGGTAGTCTAATGGATCCATTGAATGTAATGAGGTTACAAACATGAATGAGTATGAATGTAATTGATTCAGATTCATATCTATATATTTTCATTTCTATTCATGGATGTTATGGAATAGATATAAATCCCTATGTATTTTCCTTTTTGATGTAGTTCTATCTATTATCTGTAAGTACCCTCTATTTGGAATAAATACATTTTTCTAGAGGTTGTTCTGAGCCCTATGATGATTATATGTCTCATTTCCACCTTCATTCATTAATTTCCTGACATAGATGATGGTTTCCCACTTAACTCACATAAAAGAGAGATTCGGCACCCATGCGTGCCTCAGGTGAACACCCAACACCCGCCGGGTGATAGGCCGATGTAAATGGGATTCCCTTGTTCTTTGGTAGGTGTAAAAATCAATACATCTTGGTTCCATTGCAGGACCTCTTTTCTAAGTTGTAGTGGGAAATAACATACATCATGATCTATGCAATGAGTGATGATAGAGCATTTAACCTTAGAAAATGTTGAATTATGGTTCAAGAGCATGGAGGATGAATTTTCTCATAGATTTAGCACTAACCTTAAGTTTGATGCATGTAGATGGGTAGAAGAGAAATTCTACCATGATTTGTATGAAACTTTTTTCTATTACTTCCCAAAGAGAGCTGCATGAATGGCTCTCGACATATGCATCTAGATCAAGTGGCATTATAGATTGCACACATGGACCCAAGAAGAATACCAGAGGATGTAGGATGTAGATCTAATGTGGACTCGAGTTGTGGATCATTAGTGGAAAGGTGTGTTAGCTAGCTACACTCTATAGTACACTATTTCTACATATTCTTATCCAGTTGCTTTGAGTTTGAGTTTTGCGGGATCTTAGAGGATCATTTCTACAAGCTATCCATTTGGAAATCAAGATCTTTATTGCTACCTTGAGTTTAGAGGCATTTCCAATGGCTGGCTAAACCGTTTCGAGCGTTGGGAAAGGAAGTTAGGGTGCAGGAAGATGGTAGTTTTTATGACAGAGAGAGAAAGGGAAGAGAGGAGAATCAATTATAGTGAAGCACGTGAAAGGGAGATTATTAGATAATGCGAGGTTGCACGTGTGATGGATCTATGGAGGAATACATTGTAGGAATGAGTTGAGGTTTACACAGAGGATGTGGGACCTGAGTAGTTTGTGCTACCCCATCTTGGCAAGCGCATAAGAGAGACCCCTTTGGCTTCTGATAAGAGTTCATCACATGCAGAGAGAATATTCGTTGGTATGCATATGAACCCACCTAGTGACCAAACCCTGGCGCTTAGTTTTCCAAATCAAGGAAGGAGTATCCTTGACCCAGTTGGTATCAGTAGAAGTGACATATTTGTGCCTAGGAGATATAATTTATCATTTCCCACTTCTATGGCTACGCATACTATTCTAGTATTTGGAGGGATTTTTGGACAAGGAGCAAGTACACAAGCCTTCGGTCTCACATCTGAGAGTGATGCGGGAGTACGCTAGTGGTAGTGGGGCAATATCACGCACCGTCAACACGTAGTTTAGTGGAACTTTGGGAACCCTTTGCACGATCACTACGGGACATGGTGGATCTGGTTGGTCAAGAGGAACAGGACTCGGTGGATCTAGTGGTTTAGAAGGAATAGGATCTGGTGGATCCGGTGGCTCGAAGCATAGGACTTGGTGGATCTGGCTGGATCTAGTGGTGGAGGAAACACTATAGGAAACCAAGGCTCTGGCTCAGGAGGACAAGGGCCACAACAACATCCTTAAGTATTATTTGAGATGTCTCTACATTTTCTAGATTATAGAGGTATTGAAGATGATGCAAAACATGTTCACAAGTGTGAGTTGTTATGGTTCATGAAGGGGATCACAACCCCAAGCTGAGGCAAGCTAGTTTGCAACGATGTTGCAAGGGCACACACATAGTTTGTATAGTAAATATTACCCTCATCAAATGATGGTGGATTATACTACTTTAAAGAATGCCTTCTTAGTAGAATTCCACATCCCTGAGTTTGAACAGAAGAGCATCAGCACCCTAAAGGAGATTCAATAGGGAATGGTGGAGAGTGTGTGAGAGTATGATGCATGGTTCAAGACTCTCCTATCAAAATTGTCATATGAAATTCACCCTTCACAACATGCTCAATGATTTGTTGGAGGGTTGATAACTCCATTTAGAAGAGCTTTATCTCATAAAAATTGATAGAACCGCATGAGGCATTAGAAGTCCGCTCGTAATCGAAGTTGTTAGAAGTGTTGATACTGGTGTTAGCTTGTTTCGGAGGCTCAAATCACTGCTATGGCTAAGCAGCTGGAGAAGTTATCTGCAAACTTAGCTCATGAGACTTGTAGTGGAATGTGGTGTACAAATTGTGAAGTAGAGGGGCATGTCAAGGATAGTTTACCCTGGAGGTAGGTACGTGCCGTAATAGTAGACTGAAATTTATCATGGCGAACATGATGCAAGTAGTGTTACAACGTGAAATTTAGATGAATGTGTCTTGCTAATGTAAGATCTACACCTCTACAACCCATGATACTAGGATTATAGGCTTATTGATCATATCCATGAGGCCATTGATCTTGGTGTGCGCTAGACTATCCTTTCCAAAGTAGTTCTAAGAATGATGATCACTAGTATGAGGAGCACACGATGGAGGCACGCATGGAAGGGGATTTCACTGGAGGATTTTGTGGTCATGGTAACCGTGGAGGAGAAATAATTGAGTTCTCATGTGGAACCTATTTTAATTGTGGATCTACAGAGAATTACAAATGAGAGTGCCCGTGTTTATTGTAGTTCTCATGATGTGGGAAGAAGCACAAGTATGAAGAGTGCCCTGAGTTATTTGAGAATATGAATCAACAGCACCAGAAAGATAAGGGCATTGCAATGGTAAGCATTAAGAAGGATAACACACAATAGATGCCACAGGTGATGCATAATGTAGGCTTGGAACCTGTTATGGTAACAATAAGAGTAGAGGACACACACACAAAGGAAATACCGAGGCAAAAGATCCTAGTTTCAAGGGAAGAATTGGTATATGGGAAGTATGCAAACCCTACACATCGAAGGAGGTATATCAAGAAACCATGGATGTCATTTAGATTTTACAAGGAGAAATCCAATTTCTAAAGGAGTAGTCCAGAGGGAGGAGCAAAGAAGGAAGGTCAAGGCGCCAAAGGATGACCTAGATGAGGTCAAGGAAGTATGTAAAATGCTAAGGCAAGAGAATATTATTCCCTTGCTAGGAGCATGGTTGAGAGAGAAGGTACCATGCATTGAGAGAAGAGTGTGAGAGGTAGGTCTTGCATGCAAACCTTCCCCTCACAACCTTGACTATGATAGTGAGATCACACTAAATGCAGTCGTGGATGGATGAATCCTTAGTAATATCCTCATTGACATAAGAAAATAGGTCAATGTTATCACCTTAGATGCATGGCATCAGATGGGAAAGCATGCATTACAACCATCTTCAAATGTGTTGTACATGGAAAAAAATTGAAGGTAATTCCCATCGGTGTCTTACAGGATGCGATTATCACCATTTAGGGAGATAAGTTTATTAGGGACTTCAAAGTCTTGGTGCTCACCGAGGCGGATGATTTCCCACCACTACTTGGGTGCCCATGGTGCTATAAGAACAACGTGGATCTTTGGTTCAAAAAGGGATACATAAGCTTTGAAAATGAGGAGGAACAGGTTATCATACCCTTGGCTGATGGGAAGTCAAGACCCTATAATGAACCTTTGGGAGAAGAGGTCCTGGATAGAATATATGTGTGCTTAATCAGGGATCTAGAGATAATTCATCTCATAGAAGGAGTTATCCAGTTTGAGGATGCTCACTCCCTAAGTTGATTGTATGAGTTGATTGTATGACATTTGAGAGGATTGGTAACAAAGGTGACAAAGGCGTGTGGCCTCGGCATCTAGGAGGAAAGGAGATAACTAAGTACTCAAGAGAGGTCTTCCCGAGGTATTTTTGCATAAGACGAAAGCTTAGTGGAAGGGGGAAAATGAATGAAGAGGGATGTTAAGTTACATCCTACTGAATCGCTATTGTGTCTTTGGCAGCAACACATCGGGATAATCTCTTGGAATGACATGAGGTGAGAATTGCATTCTCTATAAGGTTTTGCTAGAGCAACATGCCCATGGCTATAAAATATTACCATGGTAAACATACCGCTTCCTTCCATATCCAAGTATATGATACAACCTGGATGGGAAGTGTAGAAGAATTGCCACCTTCATTATGGGTTCACCAATCAGTATTCCAACATACAAGGTTGTGCGTGCACATGGTACATTCATTCTAAGCCATGCCACTAGATAGGAATTGGCAAGAGTTAGTAGTTTATCTCATTTAAAAATTCAAGTATCGCAGTACAAAACCCTTAGTAGATAAGGAATTTAAGGTTATCAAGTTTCTTACCATTGGGGATAGTGCCATGGAAGAAGATAGGCTATTGGAGTTGCTAGGAGAACCTGGTCTTGAGGTGCGCTTTGAGAAAGAAGAAACAAAGGAGATAGAGCTTGAGCATGCATGTTTGGAAAAAGAAAAAGGGAAGATGGTGTATGTTATTGATGGTGAAGAAGTAGAAAACTTAGATGTTGACCATTTTCTAGGGACGCAAGAAGTCATAGACAGTGTTGATGAATGGGCGCGCACCTATCATGAGCCTTTAAACACAAAAAACGTTAACATTGTCTCGAATAATATCCTAAAGAGGCTATCATTGGAGACTATTGGTTGGAGAAGGAAGTCTCTAAGATTATTGATATTTTACGTGAGTTTGAGGATTTATTCTGTGTGGGTATCATGAGCTTAAAGGCGTCCATCATTCCTTGGGGAGATGAGAATTAATTTGAAGAAAGGTGCACGCCTAAATGTAAAAATACCATACCGGATGAATCCTAACTTGCGCTTCAAGGTTAAGGAGGAAATAGATGAGATGATAGCATCGTGAATTATTGAAACTATTGAGGAGTCGGCATGGATAAGTATAATGGTGATTAACATCAAGAAGGACAGAATGATAAGGATTTGTGTTAATTATAGGGACTGAATGCGATCAGTATCATTGATCCTTTCCCAACCCCATTCACCAAGAAATATTAGAGGGAGTGGAAGGGTGCGAGGTATATTCTTTCACGAGATGGATTCTCGGGCCATCACCAGTAAGGATTGCAAAAAGAAGACCAAAGGAAGAAAAATTTCACCATTGAGTAGGGATGTTTTCATATACATTCGTGCCTTTTGGGTTGAAAAATGCACCTGTTGTGTTCTCGTGCATTGTGGTACAAGCTTTATAGGACTTCACCCATAAATTCCTTCAAGTCTACCTGGATGATTGGACATTATATGGGTTAGTAAAGGACCACTATGAGAACTTAAGGTTGATGTTTGAAAGGTGTCGGTAGTTGAGGATATCCCTCAACATTAAGAAATGTGTCTTTGCTACCCCATTTGGAACATTATTGGGGCACATCATATGTAGGGAGGGCTTACTAGTAGATCCCGCCAAAGTTGTAGTAATTGTGGGATTGGGGGAGCCTACTAGTCAAAGTGCAGTGTGTGGATTCCTTGGACACATGGGTTACTACAAGAAGTTCATCAAGGGATATGCCAAGATTGTCGTGCCTTTAGAAAAGTTACTTAGACACAAGAGTGATTTCCATTGGGGAGAGGCGTAGTAGAAGGAATTTGACACTTTAAAGGATAGGGTTGTCACCTTAAAGGATAGGGTTGTCACCGCGCCCATACTACAATTCCCCTCTAGGGATAAGCCTTTATGTGTTCATGTTGATGCCTCAGAACCTCCATTGGAGTAGTACTTACATATCCCGGTGAAGGGATTGTTGATCATCCTTCTTTACAAGTAAGAAATTAACACCAGAGAGCAGAAATTACACTACGACCGAGCACGAGGCATTGTCGAATGATCTACGTGCTTCATAAATTCGATGCAGTATTTGTTGGCCACCCCTTTTTTATTTTACGTACATTTGACATATGACATTTAAATACTTGGTGAACAAGCCCATTCTACAAGGGTACATATGTCGGTGGGTACTATTGTTCTAGGAATTTGAGTTCATGGTGGTTGTCAAACTAGGAAAAAGTAATTCCAGACCTAATCATTTGTCTAGGATTGATTCAGGAGAGGACACAAAGAGTATTGAAGAGACTATTCCGAGACGCCAATATTTAGATTGTGGCACACACCCTTGGATTTGGAGGATATTGCAGTATTTCTCAAAATAGGTGTGGTGCCTGTCGGAATGAAGGTCTTGGAGAAGAAGAAGTTGGATATATGCGTCGCACCCTACATGCTAATTAGTGGAGATATGTACAAAATGGTTCGTGATGAGGTTCTGCACCGATGCATACTAGAACATGAACACATTGTAATTATAGAAGAAGCACATGGTGGGATTGTAGGAGGACACTTTGCAGGAATGCAACCACATGGAAGATTCTACTCAAGGCTTTGGTGGGAGACCATTTATCAAGATTGCATTGAGTTTTGCAAGGCCTGTGACCATTGCCAATGCCTTGGAAAACCTAGAAAAAGGGATGAAATGCCCTTGTGACCAATAGCTAGTGCGAAACCATTTGAGAAATGGGCTATCGAATTTGTCAGACCAATCTCACCAGTGGCGTGAAGGATTGGTTTGTAGTATATCCTCACTTACACTAATTATTTGACAAGGTGGGTAGAGGAAGTGCCTATAAAGGATTGTACAATGGCTACCACTACTAGATTTTTATGGGAAAACATAATCAGTAGGTATGGATTCCCATTGAGTTTGACAAGTGATAGAGGTATGCACTTCCTCAATGAGACGGTCAAGATTCTATTGTCAGAATTCATGGTGGCCCATCACAAAACTACTCCCTATCACCCTCAAGAAAATGGAACTATTGAGATATTTAACAAAATACTTAGGCACACGTTGACTAAAATTTTTGATGTCCAGTAGATAGGATTGGGATGAAAAGTATCAATCGTAATTTGGGCTTATAGGACAACCTAAAAGAGGTTGAATAAGGCCACACCATTTCAATTGGTGTTTGGTGTGAAGGTTGTCCTACCAGTTGAATTCATGTTACCTTCTCTACGTATAGCACACGCAAGAGGATTAGATGATGAACAAGCGTTGGAAGAAAGAATTGACAAGTTAATGCAATTGGATGAAAGACGATCACTTGCTAGGTGGAGCCGAGAAGATGGAAAATGTAAAACAAAAGGCATGGCATGATCATCACATTAAGAAAAATAAGTTTGAGGTTGTACAGATGGTCTTTCTATATGATTCTAAGTTTCTGTGCCATCTTGGGAAGTTAAAAGTGCATTGGTTGGGTTCCTACATCATCTCGTACATCCTTGATTCAGGGTGCGTGCGATTCTACAGCGGATGGGATGAGATTTCCAAGACACTTCAATGGGATTAGGCTGAAGCCCTATTATAAACAATTCTTCTTGGTGTTTGTATATAAGGCCATATTTCCAGTTAGATTAGGATTTCCCTTAATGCATTTTATTTTCTTGTGTTTCCCTTTCTCGTTGTTGTTTTGTGTTGTGCCTTGGGTGCTGATAATCTCATTAATTTTTGAAGGTTGTAACTGCATAGAGGACCATGCATCATTTTAGTGTGGGGTGGAGTTAGGTGGAATAAATTCAGGTATGAAGTGCTAGGAAGGATTGTATTGGAAATCCCGGTTGAATGACCCCGTGAAGGAGGTACATCCAAGGAAAGGTGAAAAAGATGGTTGGTGTCGGGATAAGGCTACATTGTAGATCCATGTACAAAATTAGAAAAATCGCAAACACAACATGAGGTAGGTGAGAGAAAAAATCATGATATAAGAAGTGCCTTCGACCTTGGTTACATGAGCGCAAGAGTCTCTGTCAAGATGGATTGGTTACATGCTGAAGGTTGGGAAATATCCACACAAGGTTGGGCACGTGAGTTAAAGTGCTAAAGTCGACTTTGTTGGAAAAATCCACATTAAGTGGTAAAGTACAGTGGTAGGTGAGGTAGCATTTAATTTTACAAAGTGGGAAAAACTATAAATAGAAGGTTCAAAACTTCATTATTTACATTGCAATATGAGGAAGGAAGATATTTTGTAGACTAGGGTTTCTAGAGTTGATCCGTGCAAAGAAAAATTGGAATATTTTAACAAAGAGTGACTAATTTAGATTTACAAACCGGGGAAAGTAATTCACGGGCATGGGAAGAGTTGTGGAGAAGCGTCGTCTTATGAAAATATATTCCACTTAGGGTTTGGTAGCTAGGGCACGGGTTAGAAAATAATATTCTTTGCGGTTAGATATTTGAACTTGGAAAAGATAGAAGAGTAGAGATAGGAAGATAAGTTGAAGTGAAAACCTACACAATGGCACCCAAGAAACTAGCAGTAACACCTAAAAAGGAGAAGAGAAAGTGTAAACAACAAGAAACCACCGGAGATACCAATGACGAATGGTATGCATAAATGCGAGTACCTAGATGGTGTTTTTCTCGGGATGGAATGGGAATCCCATTTGAGAAAGATGGTAGTGAGTGATTATAACCATCACACAAACACAAAAGAGAAGGAAATGGTGTTGGAGTTAGTGTGGCTGATGAAAAAAATGACACCGAGAGGGTTTGCCCATCTATAGCGATTAGGTAAAAGTGAAGTTGGAGAAGGCAGGTTATTACAACTCTATGATTTTCCCTACTTTAGAAATCGAGAGAACCTCTATCATTGGATGATTCCGCACGTATATGAAGACCAATTTCACTTCGCATGGTGCAAGATGTGCATAACCCCTTAGCTAATCTCAAGATTCACAGGCCTTATCTATGAGGGAGATAGTATAGAGGACGACTTGTGTGATAAGGAAGCAATTAAGGAAACAATGGTCGTGTATGCGTATAAAAAGGGGTCAAGGTATTTTGATATCGGGGACATCCAAGACCCAGTAATGAGGATGGCCACATGCTTGGTAACAAAACTCAATGTGTAAGAAAGATGGATGCGAGTAAACAAGTCCTGGTTGAATGTTTACGTAAGAATATCGAGGGCACCATCTCAGTAATCATCCGCATACATTGCAGATGAAATTATCGCCAGTCCACAGGAAGGAGACAAGATTCTCTTTGGTAATTTTCTCTTAACCATTGTGTTCTCAGAGATCAGAGTACTAGATGCAGCAGACAAGTTCATTTGGGAGTACCTAGAGGAAGGCCCCTCTCTTGCAAAAATATTTGAGAAATACACCTATGATAACATGACACCCATTCACAAGGTGCATCTTGAAAAATAGTATACACGTTTAAGGAATGCATTTGGATCAGAATGGAGGATACCAGAACAACTACCAACACTTACAGCAAGAGAATCTAAGTTCACTATATAACAACACTTTTGTATTGGTAGGTTCAAGTTGACTAATGAAAACATGAGCCCATAGTGCAAGCTCTCATTCACCTTCACATCTCAATACTTCCAAGCAGAAGTTACAGATTCAAGGAGTCTAGAAAGTTAAATCTTGAACTTAGAAGTTTGGACCGAGAATAAAGAGAGATGTACAAGATGTTGGTCTACCCCAACAAGTGCGCGTACGTGGAAAAATACGTATCGCATGAAGTTCGATGGTAAAACCCTTGACTCGACTATTGCAATAATTTCCATGGTACGTGTATACCTTCGAGATAAGGCTCAAGTTTGAGAATGGCACTTATCTTGAAAATGAGATAGCTATACCTGAGGACCTAACATGTAGGAAGAAGACCATGCCCAAGAAGAAGGAAACAAAAGAAATAAGGAAAAAGGCACCAAGTGTCCAAGATACATAGGCATTAGGTGCCCCGAGAACAAGTGCTAGAATGAGTACTTACATGTGCAGGAAGAGGTCCCCAGTCAAAGAGGAGGTGCTAGCACAAGAAAAGCTTATCGTAGAGGAGAAATCACCAATGGAAGAGGAAGAGAAAGTAGAGTCTCCTATACTAGAATCCCTAGTTAGGAAGAAATAAAAGGTGATGGAGGAAGTGACTTAGAGGAGATAAAAATCTTGAAGAGATACATAGGTGAGAGGGATGATGATGAAGAAGATGTTCATGAAATAGATCAAGAGCCACTTGTCTTCAACGTGCATGATTCGAAGAAGAAGAGGGCAGAGAAGTAGAACAAGAGTTCCTTTTTGTGCAAAGCAAGGGTAGCTAGGAGGAGGAAGGCACCAAGGACATGGATAAATGTGAAGAGGTTGGTGTGCAAGAGCGTAGAAAATTCCAAGCCTTACGCAGGAGCAAGTAAACGAGGTGGCATAAAGAGAAGCAATGAAAATAATCGAACCCTTGGTAGAAAAATAATTGGAGCACATCAACGACATAGTGATGGAAGAAGATATGGAGGAAAACATTGATAAATAACAACTCGGTGTGGGAGGGGGTCCCAGATAATGGTGAGTTTCCCCAAAGCCATGCGCTTGAGAAGGAAGAGCCTTGATATAGAATGAGGATATGTTATGGGTTATGTTGATGACCAAAGGAAGGTGCTACACGCGCACTTCTAGAGAACTATACCCATGGAAAAACTTCTAGCTATTGAATCATTTGACAAAGAGGGCACGTATCCTAGGACAAGGAAGATTTTCTCTTGGGTGTTTGAGTCCCATATTGACAAGCCATATTTCAAAATAAGCCGGGGGCCACTAATGAAAATGCTAGAGTCAAAAGGAGACAACCCCTCTGGTAATTACTCAACACTTTTGGATGAGCAATTATGTAACACACTCAACAAGGTCACAATCAAGGCTAAGGCTAGGATCTTTGGAAGAAATGATAGAGTAAAATTTCTAGAGGGAGAGATAGAAAATAAGGAAGAGGAGATGGCTGAGAAGACTAAGGGTTGAAATAAGAAGAGTTGATTAGCATGCATTTGAAGCACAAATTAAGGGATGAGAAGGTGAAGGTACGTGAAGTATACAAAAAGGTGGAGTCTATCATAATCACCATTATGTTGAAGCATCCAGACTTAACACTTTGCCCGGGTAGAAGTATGGATCTTCCCTTGAGTGCCTTGAGGACTTAACGCGAATCCTCACCATGGAAAGGCAACCTATGGCTTTAGAATCCGTGGAAGAAGTAGTAGTGGGCCTAGAGAAGGAGGATAAGTTAAAGGTAGTAGCAATCGTGGCTGAGTATAGTAAGGTACTTGTAGATGTCAAGATTGCTACAAATCCGCTGAGGCCGCATATGATAATTATGTAGACAACGATAGAGTGACGTGTACTCTAGTTGGCAACTATGAAGCAGAGCTTAAGGAGTTTCAAGAGAAGAATAAGTGAAATATGGTGGAAAGGGATAAAATCTTTACCGAGGTTGAAAATAAATCCAAGTCCATTGAAGCCTTAAGGGGTTCAATCAAAAACCGGTTGAAGGAACTTTATCCATAGATTACTAGAAGGATGGACACACTTGAAGACATGAGTAAGGAGTTGGAAAAAAATGTTGACACTATGAGTTCTCAAGGAGATGGACTGAGTTATGGGGAGGTAAGCACCCTAGTCGGTGACCTCTTTTAGAGAGTGCAAAATGAAGTCGATGCTTGGAAAAATTTGGAGGCCGACTTGCGAAAAGATTTTCCTAGCTTGTTGTAATAATTCCATCACTTACCCATTATTTCTTCTTCCCCAAATTCTTCATCCCCTTATTTTTTCTAAGATGTAACTCTACTATAATTATTTATTCATTGGAGAAGTGTTCTCATAGATGGAGAATAGGTGCAATGTGGGGTAATGTTGGGCCCCTAAAATATTGACTAAGTACACCAAGGCACATGGGCGTGCAAGGCCTAGGTTGAAAGATGGGTGTGCAAGATGACAAAACACAAGGAAAGGTTCTACGAGGGTTTTAGAAAGGCCATGTTGCATGCTTTGGAAGACAAGGTATTGGGACTTAGCCTTATTTGGCGTATTAGGAAGGACACAAGAAAAGTGTGACCTGACTGTGCATGCGAAGTGGATAAGGTGCCAACTTGGTGATAGGTTGGCCTAGGAAGGAATATGCCCTGTGGTAGAAGTTTCTAGAAGACCATCATGGAAAAAAGTTGAGAGCTCAGGCTTGGAGAAGCATGCTCCCATGGAGGACCACATTCAAACACTTGGCAACAGATCTATAGCCCTTGAAAGAAAGTCAGTGGTTGGAGAAACCTATACATACAAGTGCCCACATAGTAGAAGAGGAGGATAATATAGAGAGCGGAGCTCTACAGAAATACTATGAGAACCCTATGGGATTTGGTAGAGGATATATAAGGGAATAATGTATTAAGGGGCTGGGATATAAATTTTTCTTTGTATGGATCAAAGACATGATCCCTGCTGTGATTTATAACTTCGGCTGATCAAGTTGTGGTAATATAATGGATCCATTGAATGTAATGAGGTTACAAACATGAATGAGTATGAATGTAATTGATTTGGTTCATATCTATATCTTTTCATTTATGTTCATGGATTTTATGGAATAGATGTAAATCCTTATGTATTTTCCTTTTTGTTGTAGTTATATATGTTATCTGTAAGTACCCTCTATTTGGAATGAATACATTTGTCTAGAGGCTGTTCTGAGCCCTATGATGATTGTATGTCTCATTTCCACCTTCATTCATTAATTTCCTAACATAGATGATGGTTTCACACTTAACTCACATAAAAGAGAGACTCGGCACCAGCAAGTGCCTCGAGTGAGCACTCAACGCCCCGCCCAGGTGATAGGCCGACGCGCATGGGATTCCCTTGTTCTTTAGTGGGTGTAAAAATGACTACAAGGAGATTTTCTCGATGGTCATATAATGACCGTATTTGATTCATTGCTCATGTTTCCATTTATTTATTCTTCGCTTTTCCCTTCTTTGATCTCAAAGAAGCCTTGCACTCGGATTGACTCAAAAATTAGAGGAAGAAGGGACCATTCCTCCCGCGAATGGAAAGATGATTGGAATACCATAGGGAATAGTAACTTGTGATTGAGGAATTGAAGCTACTAGGGTCTTGGAAGGGGACATCACCACGTGCGGGGAAAAGGTTGGGATGGTGGAAAAATATTGCAGAAAAAAGGGAATGCCAGGCCGAGGGAGAGTTTGCGATGGGGTGACAAACAAGGGGATACTTTTATAAGGGGAAAGTGGAGGTGGAAGGGGAGTGGGTGGAGGAGCCTTAGGTGGTGGGAGGGGTAGAGGAGAAACAACAGCCGTGAATGAATTTAACTTCTTGTGTGATGGGCTTACAAATGACTCCTCTACAATTTTCTTACTCAAAGGGATGACCGTAAGCTACGGTGTTGGAGTCTCATGTGGAAGATTTTGTTGGGAAGGTAAGGCGGAGATAGAACATGAAATTAGTGTTGTTGAGGACCAGAGGATTCTATGGTCAATTTTGTGGACCACTCTAAAATTATTGTGACATTATCTTTTCTCTCCTCATCAGAAGCATGATCTCCATCCCAACATTCCTCCCACATCTCATCACTGGAGATGACATCAAAATTCGTGGGTGGTCCACCAATCTCCTACCCATATTTCTAATAAGCTTCAATTTTATCCATGTTCTAATTTTTTTATTTAGGGCTGCTCTTAATCCCTTAGTCATGAGACTCAACATATTTATACTTTACCTCGGTGGAATGCCTCCCGCACCGAGGTCGGTATGTTTTTGAGCTTGAAGAATATGTCGGGATACTCTGCCTAGGGGTTCCGCCTTGCTTCAAAAACTTCCCTTGGCTCATGCTTACAGGATTCAAGGACCCTATTAAGAACTAGAGTCGCAACCATTATCTTGTCTGGGTCATACCTCCATGAATCTCGAATTAATGCAAACCCATAGGAGGAAAAATTATTTATAAGGCTATGATCTACCTTTCTCTTAAGCACAATGATTCCTCCCTTTCTTAAGGGGAATTCATATAGTGTCTTCTTTTTCAGTTGAGCCAACTTCAATGTCTAAGAGGAATAGCTGCCTAGCAACCTCGAGACCCACTACTCAAGCCATCAACATCCTTGGGAGAATAAAGGATTTTCCTTTGAAACCATGTAGCCGAATTATGGAATTTCCTTTGGTGAAGAAATAATCGTAGCGACAAATTGGAGTCCGAGAGGATGGATTGAACAAAGGCGTTCATCTTGTTGTTGATCCCTTCAGGATCAATCTCGAGTAGGAGGATCCAAAAAGAATTAAAGAATTCATATACATCCAATGATCGAGATAGTATATGGGTCCATGCGGACACTGGAATGAGTTTTTGAGGATCTACCTCCACGTCCCATAGGGTTAGGTTCATGAATTGATTGAAATACTAGGAATTTTTATAGAGAATGAGATTAAATAGATAGGATGAATACCTGAAAGTTAAGGTCACCAAGAATTGGTTAAGCTATTTGTACATGGATCTTGCAATGACTTTAGCAAATTCAAAGTGATACACTTGCTCCTTGGTGACAGACCTCATTTGTAACAAGGCTACCATTTTCTAATCCTCGATGCCTCTATCTGAATCCTACCCAAAGATGAATTTCAGCATGGAACATGCATCTTAAGAATCTGCTAGAAGTAATTTCAATGGAAAGGGAAATCCCATGGTCCCTAAACTACATGTATCTACCCATCTCACTCTCTCTATTAAGGAATGAAGCTTTATTCGGCATTGTGCCTAGAAAGTTTAGAGTTTTTCCATATCATAGAAACTAGATTTTGGATTGTGAGTCAGAGCCAACATGTCCTTAATAGCCTATGGTGTAATCACCGCCACTAAGTTCCTATTGGGCCACAAAATATTGACTAAGTCCCACGGGCACGTGCATGCACGGACCAATATGAAGAAGGGCATGTGGGAAAAATCATGCATGTCAAGGGTTTTAGAAGGGTTTAGTAGAAACCACGATGCACACAAGGAAAAGAAAAGGATTTAAGGACATAGAAATATTCAACATTCCAAGAATCACATAAGGAAAGCATGACCCGACCAAACATGTGGAGTGGATAAGGTGCTAGCTTGGCGACTTGGTGACCAAGAAAGGAATATTCCACGCGATGAAAGGATCTAGAAAGACATCATTGCAGAAGTGGAGAGCTCAAATCAGAGTAAACATGCTC
The DNA here is from genome assembly GCA_018340775.1 of Taxus wallichiana var. yunnanensis. Classification (NCBI taxonomy): domain Eukaryota; kingdom Viridiplantae; phylum Streptophyta; class Pinopsida; order Cupressales; family Taxaceae; genus Taxus; species Taxus wallichiana. The sequence continues at coordinate 51,496,725 of CM031243.1, forward strand.
CATTGGAGGACCACATGGACACTTAGCAAGTGATCTACTCCTGAAGGAAGGCATGATGGTGGATGCTAAAGTTATAAATAGTGTTTCTCGGGTAGAAGAAAAGGGTGCGCTATCAAGGGAGAGAAGAGGGATCAACATAGAGGGAATGAAGGGTGAAGCTCTGCAAAAATAATGGGAGGTTCCAGAGGGTTGGGGTTCTCATTAAGAGGACTGTAGGAGTGATAACATACCTAGGGGGATGGGTTTTGAAAAATTTTATAATATGAAAAGTATAGCTAGGGCTTCGATGCACGAGTCTTATCTACATTGATGCATTGGTTTGTTATGGCCTTGGTGAATATAATATGGCTACAAAACTATGATCAATATGAATATATGGTTATGTTATAAGAATATAATGTTCATGGATGTAAACCCTAGTGTCATTTATTTATGTTATGGATCAGATCTATTATCTGTATGATGTTTCTTTTGATTCTAATGAATTTATTGATATAATAACTCATCCTAGGCTCTTAGAATGAATGCATGGTCCTTTACCTTTTTACATCTAAGTTTCTTTCCCTAAGCAATGTATTCTCACAAAACTCACATAAAGGAGGGGCTCAACACCCGTGCGTGCCTCGGTGAGTGCCCAATGCCCCCGGGTTATAGGCCGACGTGCATGGGATTAGAAGGTTATTCTAAAGGCATAAAAATGACTACATCTTGGATCTGTTTCCGGGACCTCTTTTTGAAGTTGTGAGAAATAACTACATCTTGGTCCCTTTGATGCATGATGATAGAGAAATTGACCTCGGAAGATGTAAAAGTGTGGTTTAAGAGCACGAAGGGTGAGTTTACTCAAAGTTTTGATGCACACATATGGGTAGAAGAGCACCTGTATCATGAGATATATGAGACATTCTTTTGCTATTTTCCAAAGAGAATTATATGAATGGATTTTAGCATATGCATCCAAATTGAGTTGGTACTGATTATGTGTAGACCCTAGATGACTACCGAGGCTTTATGATGCATATTTGGCTTGGACACGTGCTGTTGATCACTAGTGGAGAGGAGTGCTAACCAGTTATACCCTAGAATACACCATTTCTACGTATTCTTGTCTAAAGATTATTGAGTTTGATTTCCTAAGGGAACTTAGAGGATTAATTTTACATGTTATCCCGTTGGCTATGAAGATATTTTTCATTACGTTAAGTTTGAGGCACTCCCTATGGTCGACTAAGCTCCTCCGAGTGCATGGCGAGGAAGCTAGGGTGGAGGAAGATGACAGACATTACAACTGAAAAGGAGAGGGAAGAGAGATGACTCAAGTATGGTGAATCTCGTGAAAGGGAAATGGATAGACAACATGAGGTTACAGGAGTGATATATTTATGGAGGTAGATATTGTGGGAAAGAGTTGAGGTTCACATAGAGGACGTGGAACCTAAGTAGTATGTGCTACCCCATCTTAGAAAGTATGAGAGAGAGACCCATTCAAATTCTAATGAGAGTTCATCATGTGAAGAAAGGAGAGCCATCAGTGTGCATCTGAACCCACCTGGTGACCAACCCCTAATGCCTATTTTTCTAGATCAAGAGATAAGAATTGCTAACCCAATTAGTATCGGAGGGAGTAACCAATCTACACCTAGGTTATATAACTTCTCGTTTGGGACATCTATGGATGCACAAACCATTCTAGTGTTTGGAGGAATTTTTGGGAAAGGTGCAAGTACATGAAGTTTGGGTATCGCAAGTGGTGTGGGACACATGTGTGGTGGAAAGGAAATATCAAAAACAATTAGCACACAGTTCAATGGGATATTGGGAACTCTAGGAACGACCACTTCAAGCCATTTTTTGGCTACAAGAAATGGATCTGGTGGTGTAGGAGCTGGAGGACCTAGTGAGCCTAGTGGATCTAGAGGATTTGGTGTGTCAGAGGAATAGGACCTGGAGGGTCTAGTGGGTCTGGTGGTGGAGGAAACACAGGAGGAAACCAATGTTTTAGGTCAAGTTGTCAAGGGCTTCATCCAAATTTCTCTGCAAGTATTAATTGAGATGTCATCGTGCACCTACAAGATTACAAAGGTATTGAGAATACTATTGAGCATGTTCATAAGTGTGAATTGCCATGGTGCATGAAGGGGATCACTACCCTAGAGTAGAAGGTGAGTCAATTCGCAACAATGTTGCAGGGGCGTGTGCATAGTTGATACCACAAGTATGACCCCCATAGGATAGTGGTGGATTACATCAGCACCGAAAAAATGCCTTCTAGAAGAGTTCCATATCCTTGAGTTTGAGAAAAAGAGCATCAACACTATAAAGGAAATCCAACAAGGAATGGAAGAGAGTGTATGTGAGTATGACACACGTTCAAAACTCTCTTGTCAAAACTATCCTATGACATTCACCCTTCTCAACATGCTCAATGGCTTATTGGAGGATTCTTAACACCGTTTAGAAGGGAACTATCACAAAATACTTTCACAAACCCATGCGAGGCCTTAGAGGTGGACCCGCATGTTGAGGCTATTGGAAGCATTGATACTGGTGTTAGCCCTTTCCTTGAGGCTCAAATTTCTGCAATGGCGAAGCAGCTAGAGAAAATATATGCAAACTCAACGCATGAGGGTCATAGTGTTCTCTAGTGCATATATTACAAAGTAGAAGGGCATAAAAAATACATTTTCCCCCAGAAGTCAATACGCACCATGATAGCAGACTATGAAATCTTCCATGGGGACCATGATTTAAGTAGGTGTCATCTACAGAAACACATGATACACAAGAATATGTCTTGCTATTGCAAGATATATACCTCTATGACCCATGACACCAAGGATTGTAGGTTGATTAACTAGATTCATGATGCCATTGATCTTGATTTGTGCTAAAATAGTGTCAGAAGTAGTTCTAAGGATGATTATCACCACTATGAAGGACATGAGGATGGAGGAGCACATGGAAGAGGTTTCTGTGGAGGATTTTGTGGTCGTAGTAACTATGGCGGAGGAATAAGTGAGTTTTTGCATGGAACCTGTTATAACTATGGGTCACAGAGCATTATAAACTTCATTGTCCCGATATGTTGTAATGTTCATGGTGTGGAATGAAATATAAGTATGAGGAATGTCCCGGTAGTTGAACACATGAACCAAAGAACACCAAAAGGATAAAGGTGCTAGGATGGTGAACATAAAGAAGGCCAACCCATAGTGGATGCCAAGAGTGGCACATGAGTCAGGACTAGAACCTGTACTTGTGATGACGCGAGTGGAGGCCATGTGCACCAAGGAGATACCAAGGAAAAGAACACTAGTTACAAGAGAAGAAGTGATATAGGGAAAGTATATGGACCCTGCTCATCAGAAAGAGGTATATCAAGAGACTATGGATGTGATTCGGAGTTCACAAGGAGAGATCCAATGTCTCGAAGGAGAAATCAAGGTAGTTGGACCAAATGAAGAATACCGAGGCTTTACAAAAGGATCTAGATGAGGTTTTGGAAATATGTAAGATGTTAAGGCAAGAAAATACCATTCTGTTACTAGAAGAATGGTTACAGGAGAAGGTACCATACGTTGGAGGAGAGTGCAAGAGGTAAGTGATATATACAAATCTTCTTCCCCATAGCCTTGAATGTTGTTGTAGATGGATGTCTTCTAAGAAATATTTTGATCGACATGGGTGTAGAGGTCAATATTCTCACCTTGGATGCATGGCATCAAATGGGAAGGCCCACACTATAGCCATCCTTGATTGTGTTGTATATTAAAAAAAAGAAAAAAAAATGCCCATTGGTGTCTTGAAAGATGCATTTATCACTATTCAAGGGGCCAAGTTTGCTGGGGACTTTGAGATTCTGATGCTAGCCAAGGTGGATAAATTTATAGCATTACTTGGGCACCTATGGTGTTACAAAAACAATTCTAACCTGTGGTTTAACAAGGGGCATATTAGTTTCGATAAAAAGGAATAATGGGTCATCATCCCTTTAACAGATGGGAATTCAACATCCTATACTAAGCCCTAAGGAGAAGTAGTCCTTGAAAAAATCTATGTGTGCTCGATTATAGACCCTTGGGTAATTCATCCTATAGAATAAATTATCTAGTCTGAAGATGCTTAGTCTATGAGTGTTTCAACCAAAGATAGCATGTGATAATTGGGTGCACAAGACCAATGAGTTAATTAGGTGAAAGTTAAGAGGATCTATAACAAGGGTGACAAAGGTGTGCTCAGTCAAGCACTTGGGAAGGAAGAAGCTACCAAGTTACTCTGGAGGAGAAATCCCTGATGATTTCTTGTGAGAGATTGAGGCTCAGTGGAGAAATGAGGACAAAAGGAGAAGTATGCTCAGTTATAACTTACTTGGGACTACAACGTGTTGGTGGGAAACACATCATGAGAGTCTTATAGAGTGGCACAAGGTAAGAGTCACATTATCTATAAGGTTCTGTAGAACCAAAGTGCCCAGTGTTATCCAAGACTACCATGGAAAAGAACCCACCTCTTCCCATATCCAAACATGTGAGAAGGTTTGGATGGAAGGTAAAAATATTCTCCACTTTCTATGGGTACCTAAGTTGTATTCCACTTTATAGGGTTATGCGGGCATGATATATCCACTCGGAGACACTCCGTCAAATAAAGAATTGGACAAAGATAGTGGCTGATCTCATTCAAGCTTTTGAGTATCATAGTATAAAGCCATTAGTGGATAAGGCATTGTAAGTAGTCAAATTCCTTACTATGGGAGATAGTTCCATGGCAGAAGATATGATACTAGAGTTATTGGGTGAGCCTAGTTTGGAGATGCATTTTGATGAAGATGAATTTGAAGAGATACAACTTGAGCACGCATGCATTAAAAAAGAAAAAGGAAAAAATGGTAAATGTGATAGATGGAGAAGAAATTGAGATTCTAGATGTTAACCATTATGTAGGTACGCACGAATTCATGGATAGTGCTAATGAGAGAGAATGTGCATACCATGAGCCCTTGAAGATAAATAAGGTTACCATTGTTTCGGAGGCTAAACCTAACTAAGCTATCATTGGGGAATATTGGTCGAAGAAAAAGGTTTCTAAGATCATTGACCTTTTGCATGAGTTTCAAGATTTGTTCTCACATGGGTACCATGAGCTCAAAGGTGTTCACCACTCCTAGGGGGAAATGTGGATTAAGTTGAAGGAAGGTGCACACCCAGTTTGAAAGAGACCGTATCAGATGAATCCAAACTTACATGTACAAGTCAAGAAGGAGATATACAATATGATAACATCGGCATCATTGAGGCAATGGAGGAATCAGAATGGGTGAGTCTAATGGTTATAAGCATTAAGAAGGGTGGAAGGATAAGGATCTATGTTGATTACAGGGGACTTGAATGCGCAGGTGTGTCATTGACCCTTTTCCAACCCCCTTCCCTAAATAAATTTTGGAAGGACTAGCCGAGCACGAGGTCTCTTCTTTTACGATGATGGTTCTAAGGGTATCACCAAGTTAGAATTTCAAAGGAATAATAGGAGAAGAAAAATTTTGCCACTAAATGGGGAAGTTTTTCCTACACAAATATGCCTTTTAGGCTAAAGGATGCACCTCTTGTGTTCTCACACATCATGGTACAAGCCTTCCAGGACTTCATCCACAAATTTCTTTAGGTCTACCTGGATGACTGGACTATGTATGTGCTAGTAAAAGACCATTATGAAAATTTGAGGATGATGTTTGGGAGATGTTGGCAATTGAGGATATCCCTCAATATGAATAAATGTGTCTTTTCTACTCCATTTCGCAACCCTATCGGGGCATATTATATGTAAGGAAGGTTTGTTGGTCAATCTCGCCAAGGTTGTAGTTATTGTAAGATTGGGGGAGCCTACCAATTAGAGCGATGTGTGTGGATTCCTTGGGAATACAGGGTACTACAGGAAGTTTATTAAGGGGTATGCCAAGATCACTATACCCTTGGAAAAATTACTTAAACACAAGAGTACCTTTCACCGGGAGGCGCAATGTATACGTTTGACATATTGAATGATAGGCTTGTCATCGCGACCATGTTATGTTTTCCTTTATGGGATAAGCATTTCCATGTGCATGTTGATACCTCGGGGACATACATTGGAGCAGTACTAACACAAATTGGAGAGGGGATTATTGATCACCCTTTGTGCTTTTCCAGAGCAAGTTAACGTAGAAGAACATAACTACAATACTAGTGAGCACAAGGCATTGTCGATGATCTATGACCGCATAAGTTTAGGTAGTATCTACTTGCAAAACCATTTATAATCTACATAGATCACATGGCACCGAATTATTTGGTAAATAAGCCCATTTTACAAGGGTAGATATGTCATTAGGTCCTATTTTTTCAAGAATTCAATTTTTCAAATTGTGGTAAAACTAGGAAAGAGTAATTCAATACCGATCATCTATTGAGAATTGAATCGGGGAGGACATGTAGAGCATTGAGGATACCATGTCGGACACGTAACTATTTAGGTTCAGCAGAGTGCATCCCGTCACTTAGAGGATATTGCGGTTTTTTAAAATGGGTGTGGCAATCGGCGAATGAAGGATTTGGAGAGGAAGAAGTTGGCTATACGTGCCACACCCTACATGTTGATTAGTGGAGATTTATAAAAGCTAGGGCATGATGAGTTTCTATGTTGATGCATGATAGAGAAATATCACTTTGAAATTATGGAGGAAGCACATGGTTGGATTATAGGAGGACACTATGGAGGAAATGCCACCACGTGGAAAATTCTAATGGAAGGGATTTGGTGGGAAAGTATCTACCAAGATTGTATTGAGTTTTGCAAGGCCTGTGACCATTTCCAGCACCTTGGTAAACCTGGAAGGAGGGATGAAATGTATTTTTGACCTATAGCGAGTAATGGACCATTTGAAACATGGGCAATTGACTTCATAGGACCAATTTCACCTACCGCACAAAGGACTGCTCATGTTACATCATCACTTCCACTTATTACTTGACAAGATGGGTAGATGTAGTGCCTACAAAGGATTACACAACAATGACAATAATGATATTCTTATGGGAAAACATAATCAATAGATATGGATGTCTGTTGAGTTTAACTAGTGATAGGGGAACACATTTTTTGAATGAAACAGTTAGGATCTTATTGGAAAAATTTATGGTGGCCCATCACAAGAATACCCCTTATCACCCTCATGCAAATGGAACAGGTTGAGGCATTTAACAAGATACTAAGTCACACATTGACCAAAATTTGTGATGTTAGAAGACAAGATTGGGATGACAAGGTATCATCCATTCTATGGGCATACAGACAACCTACAAGAGGTTGAACAAGGCCACACCATTTCAATTGGTGTTTCACATGGAGGATGTTTTTCTGGTATAACACGTGCAAGAGGATTGGCTGATGAGAAAGCGCTCGAGGAAAGGATTGACAAGTTAATGCAGTTAGATGAAAGGTGATCACTTACTAGATGGAGTTAGAAGACTAAAAAGGCCAGAAAAAAGGCATGACATGATCATCATATCAAGAATAAGTAGTTTGAGGTTGGGTAGATGGTTTTGTTGTATGATTCCAAGTTTCTACGCCATTCAGGGAAGTTGAAAGTCCATTGGTTGGGCCCATACATCATCTCATACATCCTTGAATTAGGAACATTCTAGTTACAAGCACTAGATGGGACAAAACTACCTAGCCATTTCTAGTTACATCCTTGTGTTTGTAAATAAGGTAGTATTACCAATTAGCTTAGGATTTCCCTTTATGCATTTTCCTTTCCTTGTGTTTTCCTTTCTCGTTGCTTGTTCCCTTTTGTTTATGTTGTTTTACGCCTCGTGTGCTTTGGGTAACCACATTAATTTCAAAATGTTGTGTATGCATAAAGGACCACACATTTGATTTAGTATGGGGTGAATTAGTGTGAAGTGCAATACAAGCTAGTAGTAAAAGTAAAAGTAAAAATCAAGCATGTAAGAGTCTTAGGTCGGTAAGGATTTTTGTTGCCAGAAGGTTGTAGAAGGTTTCATGCAGGATTGGGCACGTGGGTAAGGGTGCTTAAGGATGAATTTAGTGGGAAAAATTACATTTAATGCTAAGTAGATTGGTGGGTGGCATAACATTTATTTCCAAAGAAGGTAAAAATCTATAAGTATGAATTCAGCACATTATTATTTTACCTTGCCATTACGAGATTGAAGAAGCTCTTGCAAACTAGGGCATCTGTGAAGAAAGATTTGTGTGAAGGGAGAATCATAGAGATCTAAGTACATGACTAGGCTGATCTAGCGAACTAGAGTGGAAGGAGTACATGGGTGCAGGGAAGAAATTTTCAAAGGAGTACGCCGTATGTGGAAGAATTCTTCTAGTTAAGGGTTTTGCAGCTAGGGCACGAAAGTAGAAGGATTTTTTCATGGAGTTGAGCCACAAGATTGAGTAGAGAAAGGAAGAGAAGCAATAAGATTTAAGGTTTTAACCCAACAAGAAAAAGGACACCAATTAAGGAAACCATTTCACCAAAAAAGGGAAAGGGAAAAGGAAAACATAAGACTACCATAGTAAGTTTCAATTAGGAGTAGTATGCAGAGATGTAGTACCTTTATGGAGTGTTGCATGGGAAAAGAATGGGTATCCAATCTAAGGAATATGGTCGTGAGTGACTACAATCATCACACAGGCATCATGGAGAAAGGGATGTCATTGGAATTGGTCCGTCTGATGGACAAGAAGACACCGTGAGGGAATGCCAATCTACAATGATGAGGTGAAGATGAATTTAGGAAAGGCCAGTGTTGTTGTAATCGTATGAGTTTCCATATTTTTGCAAGCCCGACAGCTTTATACCAATGGTTGATGTTGCACGTGCATGAGGAAAACTTCTATTTTGCAGCCGAAAAATATGCATAACTCCTCAACTCATATAAATTTTTATTGTCCCGGTTTGTGAAGGGGACTCCATAGATGATGACTTGGAGGATAAGGAGGCCATCAAGGAGACTGTGGAGGCCTATGATTACAAAAATGGTTTGCGCTACTTTGATATCATAGATATCCCCGACCCTATAATGAGGATGGCTGCGTACTTGGTTACCAAGCTAAATGGTCAAGAGAGGTGGATACAGTAAACAAGGCATGGTTGAATGTATGCCAAAAGATTTCAGAAGGAACCATCTACAACCTATCCACCTATATTACAGATGAGATCATCAACAATGTGCAGGAAGGGGATAAGATAATGTTTGATAATTTACTTCTCACTATTGTATTATTAGATATTGGAGTGCCCGATGGGCCAAATAAGTTCATATGGGAGTATCTAGATGAAGATCCCTTGCTCACAAAAATATTTGAAAAGTATACTTGTGATACCATGACGGCCGCCCATAAGGTGCGCTTGGAGAAATGGTACAAGTAAATGTGCGATGCATTTAGGGAAGAATGGAGAATACCTAAATAGTTTCCCACGCTAGTAGATGGAGAGGCTAAGTTTGCTATATACTAGCACTTCTGCAATGGTAGATTCAATTTGATAGATGGGACCGAAAGTCCATGGTGCAAACTACCTTTCTCTTTCACCGCACAGTATTTCCAAGTAGGGTTCAACCGCTTCAAGGAAGCTAAAAGGATAAGGTTTGACCTTAGCAAAGTGGACCAAGACCACCATGAGCTACGTAGGAAGATTGTATACCAAAAGAAGCACACATATGTGGAGAATTATTTCTCACATGATGTACATATGATGAAACCCTTAATGATGCCAATTTACGGGAGGACCGCAGTGAGGGTGTATTTGTGCATCATGCCTAAGTTTGAGAAGAGTACCTACTTGGAGAATGATGTATCCATCCTTGAGAATCCCACTAGTAGGAAGAATTCCATGGTAAAGAATGGAGAAAGGGAGGAGACCCTGGAGAAGGAAGCATGGGAAAATAAAGCACCAAGTGTGCAGACAACACAATCTATGGGCGTGCCGGAGTCAAGCGCCAAACTAAGCACCAAGTGTGTAGGAAGAAGTCTCCCATCAAGGAGAAGGAGAAGACACATGAGGAAGAGGTTCCATAATAAGAAGATTCACCCATAAGTGAATCACCTACTAAGGAAGAGGAATAATCCCCATCTAGGAAGAAACAAAAGGTAGCGGGAATGCAGACTCAAAGGAGACAGAGAGCTTAGAGGCCAACAGGGGTGAGAAGGAAAATGATGAGGATGAAGAAGTTCATAATCATCCCTTGTATGATGTAAATGATTTAGAAGAAGAGGGAAATGAAGAGAATAATGGTGATGATGAGGATGCTCAAGGAAAGGGGGTTAGTGAGGAAGTGAACACTAAGGATCAGAGGATCCCCAACATCACGAAGGAGTAGGTAGAAGAGGCCATAGAGAGAGAAGTAGCGGGCATAATCAAGAAGTTAGTAGAGCAAGAGGTGGAGTAGAGCATAGATGAAATACTCAAAGAAATAGAAAACGAGAGCATTGGAAAGGAGTATGGAAGCATGGGAAGGGATCCCAACCTAGCGATGATCTTTTCGTTGGGTACGCACACAAGAGGGAATAGTATGGTTGTATAAAAAGGGTAGGGAATAGGTTATATCAATGATCCTAACAAAGTGCTATGCATGAACTTCCAAAGAACTGTGCTAATAGAACAACTCCTGACAATGTCTTCATTTGATGAGGAAGGCACGTACCCATGAAACAAGAAGATGTTATCTTTAGCATTCAAGTCCCACATTGATGAGGCTTAATTTGAAGTAAGCGAAAGGGAACCGATGAAGATACTAGAGGAAAAATGGATAAACCCAAGTGGTAAATGCTAAAAAATTATCTGATGAATAAGCCTCTAATGCACTCAACAGGGTTTCAGTGGAAGTTGAGGCAAGGCTTCTAAGAAGGAATGACCAGGTGAGATTCCTAGAAGGGGAATCGGAGAAGAAAAAGGAGGAGCTAGTTGAAACTACAAAGGACCTAAAGCAAGAAGATCTCATTAACGCATAGCTAAGGTGCAAGCTACGAGAGGTCTATAAGAAGGTAGAAATGATTATAGATGTTATTATCTTAAAGCATCCAGACCTAGCACCTGCTCGAGTAGAAATATGAATCGACCTTGCAGTGCTTGGAAGATTTAACTTACATCCTTACAATGGAAAGGTGGCCACTCACCTTAGAGTCAATAGAAGAGGCACTAGCATGCCAAGAGAAGGAGGAGAAGATGAAGGTTATGAAGGTATTCATTTGATACACCAAACTCTGCTATAAAATATGCCACACAGATAGCCAAAGCTACTTATGACAATTACGCAAACAAAGATAGAGTGGCAAGCATTTTAGTTGCCACCCATGAAGCAGATCTCAAGGAGTTTTAGGAGAAGAATAAGGGGAATAGAGAAGAATGGGATAAGATCCTAGCCAAGGTGGAGAAGAATTCTGAAGCCATTGAGACCCTGAGAGGCTCAATCAAAAACTAGATGGAGTTATATCCCTAGATCACCCGCATGATGGATGCACTGGACGAATTTGGAAAACAACTGGAAGGGATCGTTGATACAATGGGTGCCAAGGGGGATGAGATGAGTTTTAATGAGGTAAGCACTCTAGTGGGAGACCTACTCCAAGAAGTGTAGAATGAAGTAGATTCCTGGGAGAAGATTGAGGTAGATATAAGGAAGGATTTCCCACTCCTCCTTTAATAATAAACATATTCTTCTTCTTTCCTCCATTCTTTAATTCTTCCATTCTTCATTCCTTCATTATTTTTTCTAACTATTTAGAGTCCTGCCATTATTTATTCTTTGAAGGAAGGATTTTTTCAAGGATGGAGAACAAACTTAGTGTGGGGTGATGTTGGGTCGTAGAATATTAAATAAGTCCGCAAGGGCGCATCTCGCACATGAGATCAATATGAAGAAGGGTGCATAGGGTAAAGTGCTCAGACAAGGGTTTTAGAAGCATTTAGTAGAAAACATGACATGTGTGCAGGGAAAAGAAAAGGGTTTAAGGACTTAGCCATATTTGGCATTCAAATAAGCACATGAGGAAAGCATGACTCAAGAAACATGTAGAGTGGATAAGGTGCGAGCTTGGTGATTTGGTGACCAAGAAAGGAATATTCCACATGAAGGAAGGATCTAGAAAGACATCACTATAGGAAGTGGAGAGATTCGATAAGAGTAAGCATGCTCCATCGAGGACAACATGGACATTTGGCAAGTGATCTACCCCGAAGGAAGGCATGGTGGTGGATGCTAAAGCTATATATGGATATTCTCAGGTAGAAGAAAATGGTGCTCTATCAAGGGAGAGAAGAGGGATCAATATAGAGGGAATGAAGTGTGAAGTTTGTAGAAATAATGGGAGGTTCTATAGGGTTGGGGTTATCATTAAGAGGATTGTAAGAGTGATAACATACCTAAGGGGATGGGTTTGTGAAATTTTTTTAATATGGAAAGCATAGCTAGGGCTTCTGATGTATGAGTATTATCTACATTGATGCATTGGCCTGTTATGGCCTTGGTGAATGTAATGTGGCTACTAAACTATGATCAATATGAATATATGGTTATGTTCTAAAAATATAATGTTCATGGATGTAAACCCTAGTGCCATTTCTTTATGTTATGGAAAAGATCACATTATCCGTATGATTCTTCTTTTGATTCTGAATGAATGTATTGATATAATAACTCACCCTAGGCTCTCAGAATGAATGCATGGTCCTTTACCTTTTTACATCTACATTTCTATCCTTAAGAAATGTATTCTCACAAAACTCACATAAAGGAGGGGCTCGTCTCCCGTGTGTCTTGGGTGAGTGCCTAGTGCCCGTTGGGTGATAAGGTGAAATGCATGGGATTAGAAGTTTACTCTATGGGCATAAAAATGACTATAGTTCTTGTTGTGAATGGTGTGGATTCTTGAAAAGAAATAGTCTACACACATATTTATAAGTTTTGAGCATGGGTGAGTGAGAGGAACCATGTATTGGGAAAGTATTGTACTCTAAATTCTAGAGCCGAAGGATTTCAATCTCCTGTGTTGATAAACCCGGTGAAGGTTGTCTCCCTCGAGCTTTGCTTTCTTATTGAGGAATGGGTCAATGTTAGAGTAGGTATTTACCTTAGCTCATGTTAACCTAGGTACCTTATTTACCTTTATTGTATTTATCCTCACCCACTTATGTGTGTGGATATTTCTTTTATCTTATTTATATATTAGGATATATTATCTAGTTGTTAGGTATAATTCTTTTCTTGATCTATTGTATTGACTAGATCCTTGATGTCTAGTTCTCTCCTAAATCTATGGTCTTGACTAGTTCTTTAATGACTAGTTATTTCCTTGATCTATGGATTGATCTACGACCTTGACTGGTTCTTACATTGTTATTCCTTGCCTATATAAGCAAGGCCCATTCTCATTGTATTTCATTGAGTTCCATAATAATATATGATATTGTTACTCATTTATTTGTAAAGGTTAATGTAAAGTCATTCACGAGAATTGATTTCATCTTATTAATCACGGTGTTTGATTATCATCTCGTGTTCTTGGCTTGGTACGAGTTGGTTATCGTTATTTTTATGGTATTAAAGCGGAGATTGCTATTGACATTTGTTTGTAAGTTTTATTTTGTAAATAAATTCTTTGTATATTAATATATTTGGGATTTAGTTGTATTTTTTTGTTTGCGTGATGCGCTTTATGAAAAACAAAGGATTCTATTGGATCCGTAAGGTGGGAAAACCCTAAGGTTGACTAAAAACTTAACCATTTATTGAGGTAGTCTTTTTCTTGGCTTTTTGTTAGTGTAGAGAAATGCACTAGGTCACCTCGGATCCGCTACTGGCAAGAAAAGAACGTAGAAAAGTAGTTTCGGGTTTTTGTCTTCTTACATACAACTTTTTTGGATTACGTGGGAGAAGCATTCAGACACACCCCAGAAATAGTAAGTCACACATCCATTAAAATCCTTAGCCCTTGGTCATATGGTATGGTTGTATGAGGGCTTAAATCTTGTGATGCCTACTAGTAGGTGCTTAACTCCAGCCCCCTTTCATTTTATTTGTGCGGTGAAGGAAAGAGCATTTTATTTTGTTTTAGTGGTAGCTAAAATAAATAACAGAGCATAATATTGAAAAGATTTTATCTTTTGATCGGTAACTCGGTTTTGAGTGTCATTTTTTGAAAAAGTACTTATTTTTTGGTTCTTTTTCCACTGGAAATATTTATTTTGATAATTTAACTATAATTATAAAGTGCCAAATATGGACTAGTGTTGTAATCGATTGTGGATGCAATTTTGGCTGAGCCCAATGTCCTAAAATTTTGGGACTTGCATTCTTATATCTATCATAGATACTAAGAATGATATGATTTTCTCTAAAGTGTGTGGACTTCAAGAGGATATTGTAAAATTTGTGGAAGAAAATAGATCTCTCAAGAAGAGAAATTCTCTTCTACAATCACTCATTCATGATAATAATACACTAATATGCTCCCTACAAAGAAACACTTGCTAGCCTACAACATCTCCATCATATCAGTGGACAACCATATCCATGCTCCTAGTCCACTTGAAGATATTGTTCTTGTACTCCACCGATATTGATCTTCCATTCTTTGAGCCTCACTCTTTGCTCTTGATGCTCCTAAGCCTATGAGGCTTGTTATTGCATGCTCTTCCACATCTGTGCCTATTACAGTAACACATGTTGTGTATCCTTCTTCTACTCATATGCATGGCTCTTTTGAGAATCATACCACTGCATTTAGTTCTCACATGCTCCGTTCTGTGGGTTTCATTGGCATAGGTATTGAAAGACATTCACAGGGTATTTTTTCCCTATTCCACATGTTAAGTGGAATTCTCGCCATGACATTGGTTTTCAAGCCAATAATTCATTGGGATCACACATTGTGAGCTCCTATTTTTGTTCGCTCACCTATTTCTCGAGGATCATGAACAACACATGAGTTATACACCTTCACTCGGGCTTGAGAAACCCGATATTTTAGTTTTCGAGACATGATCAACCTGACACACATTCTGATGTTCCTTTGCATGCACCCATTGTGCATTTTTCACCAAGTCATATGTAGGCATCTTCTTCATCCATCTGTGTTGATTTGGAGTGGATATCCGATCACTCGTGGCGACGACATAGGCATTCGTTGAGAGTACTCTACATGTGCGGATCCTCCACCATTCACCCTCTTGATCCACTTTCTACACCTTCGCATTGTAATGATTCTTGTTTTAAGAATTTTTTTAGTAGGTGTAGTGTATCTCTCTTGTTTGTTGAGAGATTCTGTATTTGTATTTTTGACACTTTTGGCATGTTGACAATATCTTTGTGGGGGATCTTTTTTGGTGAAGTCCAGGTGTTATTTTTCAATGTTCAAGTAGTTGATTTTGGGCAACTCATACAGATTTGTAAAGATCACTCCACCCATTGATCGGTATGGGAGGGTGTAGTGATGATCCCGCTTCTTCTTCGGTTTTGTGTAATTACCTTGTTACCTTGGATTTTCTTGGATTGTGACACTCTAGAGTTTGAGTCCTTGCCTTGTTACTTTGGTTATTATTTATGGATTGTGGCACACCTATTTGCAGCGGTTAATTGAATTATGTTTGGTGTTTTTTTTTGCACTTTCGACATCACTCCGTTGATAGTCTCCTTGTATGGAGGTATTCTAGTGAAGCCCAACATCAATTGTTTTTTAGTTTTGTGATCAAACAGTGGATTTAGACAATAGTGCACACCAAACTTCTTCAACATTGTACATTTTTTTTGATCCGAGCTTCTTGGGATGCCTTGCAAAGTGGGTTTTTACTCTCTTTACTTTGTTGTTACTAGTTTTGGGTACCTCATGGTGTCTTTTGTTTCCTAGTTATTGTACATGAGTACCTCATCAGGCCTAGTTTATGGGACTCATACTTTGCACATGCCACTTATATTTTTGGCCCCTAGCTTCACTTGAGGGGGTGTTAGAGTAGGTATTTACCTTAGCTCATGTTCACCTAGGTAATTTATTCACTTTTATTGTATTTATCCTCACCCACTTATGTGTGTGGATATTTCTTTTATCTTATGTAGATATTAGGAGATATTATCTAGTTGTTAGGTATAGTTCTTTCCTTGATCCATGGTATTGACTAGATCCTTGATGTTTAATTCTCTGCTAAATCTATGGTCTTGACTAGTTCTTTGATGACTAGTTATTTCCTTGATTTATGGCTTGATCTACGACCTTATGGTTCTTAGATTGTTATTCCTTGCCTATATAAGAAATGCCCATTCTCATTGTATTTCATTGAGTTCCATAATAATATATGATATTGTTGCTCATTTATTTGCAAAGGTTTATGTAAAGTCATTCTGGTGAATTGCTTTCATCTTATTGATTGTGGTGTTTGATTAGCATCTATGTTCTTGGCTTGGTATGAGCTGGATATCATTCGCTTTATTCAAAGATGTTATCAACGGGTCATAAATCATAGTAGGGTCACTGAACCAAGACCCTCCATCAGGAAATTCAATTTTTACCGCAGAGGGTGAGGGGGAACAGGTTTTCCCGAGTAAGATTTTATTGGTGGTACAGAAGTGAGGCTGCCATGGCATTTTTTTGAATTAGGAGAAAGCTAGAATCCTTTTATCTCTAACACTTAATTACTGATTCGAGAGACTCTGGCATTTGAAATAATCTTTATGGATAGCTTCCCTCACTTTTAGGAGTAATGGCTTACACGTAAACATGGTCACTTATTACAATGACCACTTTCTAATTAATGACCTCAAGTGCCAACTTCTGCATTCTTTGAGAGATTTTGTGTCAATTCAAAATATTTTTCTCTTAAGTGTCAATGCAGTTCTTGGATCATTAATTTCAGAAAAAAATAGGAAGGTACACTCCCTCCAAAATTCCAAAAAGAGGCAAGGGGCATCTGTGAAGGACACATGTTTAAGACACTTATTAAAAGGGAAACAACAGGAAAAGCAAAGAACAAAGAAAAGAAAAATATACATATGATACAACCCTTTACAAAGGGACTCATAGGAAAGGATTTAAGTGAATTCCGTTCACTAGAATTGCTAAGGGATCACCTTCCATAGTTTTGAGTTCAAACATGTTGTGTTGCTTGCATGCGCTGATCTTGAAGGGTCCTGTCCATAGTGGGTAAAATTTTCCATGATTCCCAAGCTTGGTGGCTCTTGCGTCCCACTTAAGGACTATAGTTCGACTTCAAAATTTGGTTATGACATCTTATGATCAAACCAAGTCTTAACAACTTGTTGAAGACTGATCATGGCCTCATTGGTGGATTCATGTTTCTCCTGGAGCTCTACTAGCTCGGCAAGTCTTACTTGCATCGCTCCATTCTCCTCTATCTCATCCTATTTCAATAGTTTTAATGCAGGAGGATCTCGAGGGAAATTGGCATTACGACACTTTTCCCATAGACTATTTCATATGGTGAAGTTTTAGGATCTTCTTTGGGGTGATCTGATCAGCCCATAAGGCTGTTTTGATATGTTCATGCCATAATCTCTTATGCTCATGCCCCATTCACTTTATGAGTTTGATTAAGTTTTTATTAGTAGACTCGTCTAGACCATTTCCCTGTGGGTAATAATTGGAGGATGTTTTTAGGTAGATCCCATGTTTTACCACAAATTCAGATACCTTGGCTCCTAGATCGGCCTTAGCATTATCCGATATCATAGTGTGGGGGTAGGGGCGAAGCATCTTGTTATATCCTATAGGATCCCTAAGATTACATTCTCGGTGACTGTTTAATGGGGACTTCCTCCACCCACCGGGTGAAGTAATTAGTTGCTATGAGGATCCATTTGTGGTTGGCACTATAAGTTGGATTAACCATCTCGATGAAGTCCTTACCCAAATTTGTGAAGGGTTCCTTAACTAGGATGGGGTTGAGAGGCAAGGTAACGTTTCTCTGAAAACCCGTGTAAACTTGACAAACCTTGCATCATTTTACCTTTGCTTGGCTATCAGCAAATAGGTTTGGCTAAAAGTATTCTACTTGTAAGATTTTCATGGTTGTGTTTTGGGTAGAAAAGTGGCCTCCGAGCTCCTGTCATGTAATTCACGTAAGAATCTTTCGGTGTCTTGATTTTCCAGAAATCTTAACATTATTCCATTAAAATTACTCTTAAAAAGGAAACTGTTGATCATAGTAAAATTGGCCCCTTGTTGCCTATAATATCTCCTCTTTTCAAGGGGAGATGGCTTGACACACATTTGGTCTGCATAAAATGGACCCTGTTTGAGACCCAGGCTATTTGAATTACTTTCCCGGAGATAGAATATCTCCTCATGTTCATCTTCATTAAGGGCATGGGGTCCTATGTTAAATATTGACATGACCCCTATCCCTTACAAGCTTTTTGGGATTTACCACAATGCCATTATCAAGGATATTAGTAATATGATTTTCTCTTTTATTGGTTATATTTCCCTATATTATGTATTCCTTGATGCAAGAGTGAACCACCATGATATGGAATCTACTATGAGTGACAAGGTGTCATAATTTCTTCAGCCTTTAACTATGGCATAAGCATGTCTTTCTAAAAAATTATACCTTATTTCATAGTCATAGAGGGTTTTTAAAAGGAGGTGATTAGATTCTCCTCACCTTGTGAATCTTCTTTCTACATTAGTATAGATGCCACACTATGCTTTCCTTGTAAACATACATAATGAAATCTTTTGAGAAATCTAGGTTACGCAAAGACCCGGGCGGATGCAACGACTTCTTTTATCACCTCAAAGGCCGATGACCTTCAAAGGTTCATTTGAAATTGAGGTCATTTTTAAAGCATGAGGGTGATCAGTTGGATTGTCCAGAAAATTCCAAAATTAACTTTCTTACAAAGTTTATCTTTCCTAGGAAAGATTGGACCATTTTCTTATCAACTAAGAAGGGTAGCTCTAGGATGGCCTTTATTCTCTCGGATTAATGGAGATTCATTTATTTGACACAATATGTCCTAGGAGCTTACCTTAGGGAAATTTGAAGGCACATTTCTTTGATTCAAAGAGATTCCAAAATAATGGAATTTTTGAACACAAACCTCCAAGGCGTTAAGTGCTCCTCCATTGTTTTGGTGAACATCGTGAGATCGTTGAGATATATAAAGATCACTTTGTGTATAAGTGATCCG
This sequence comes from Taxus wallichiana var. yunnanensis, assembly GCA_018340775.1. Classification (NCBI taxonomy): domain Eukaryota; kingdom Viridiplantae; phylum Streptophyta; class Pinopsida; order Cupressales; family Taxaceae; genus Taxus; species Taxus wallichiana. The sequence continues at coordinate 51,515,924 of CM031243.1, forward strand.
AACGTAGAATCCATGGTCCTTTGAAAGGTAGCCCTAATGTTTGTTAGTACAAAAGACATTTTTATAAGAAAAAGTTCTAAATTTGTTTATGAACATAATCTTGTGTTGATCCCTTTCTATGAGCCATAATTGATTATAGCCCAAAAAACCATCCAAAGAGAGAAAAATCTCCAAGCATGTGACTTTCTATAGTATATGCTCTATAGAGGGTAAAGAGTAGTGACCTTTATGGAGGATCTATTTAGGTCTCTAAAATCTACACAAAGCCAAATCTCTCTGTCTTTTTCCTTACCAAAACCAGATTGGAGACCCACGTTGTCCGCTTAATAGGAAAGATGGATTGTTGGATGGACTTTTTACTTAGATTACCATACTTTTTGAGATAAAATAAAATGGTAAATAATTATATACGATGACAATGAAAAGGAACTTGTTTAATACTTTAGAGAATTGTCTTTGAGTTCTTATGTCTTGTCTAAGGTGATTCTTATTTTGCTATCATTAAATCAAACATATTATGTCGAAGTATATCAAAATAAATAATCTATGTAGAGAGATGTAAATCCATGCCGCTTCTCTTGAGGTGACCATGTATAAATTATTGTTTTTAGATTACAAATTTTGAAAAGTAATACGAAATGGTAAATAATGGAATATGACATACTTGATTAAAATTGTACATATATTTTTACGTATTAAATGTACTTATTTTTTATTAAAGGAGAAAGATTGCTTTGCGTGTGAATAAGGCATTTAAATTCTTGTTGTATTTTATAATTGATTAAAATATCATTATGTACTTTAATAACGAGGTTTTAACCTCCATTATATGAATTTTTTTGTTGTTGTTACAACGTACTTGCATTTTAGGGAAATTTTATAATGCCAAAATTATGAAAGATTGTGAATACAATATTATAAGTACAATATGATGTTTTCTTTCTTTATGAATTTTTAATTAAATATGATAAAATACCATTTAATGAGATTTTGTTATGATCTAATAATTGTGTAGTTAAAACAATAAGATAAAAATAAATATGAAAGATTATTTAAAATACTTAAGTATATATGATGTACCCGTTAATCATCACGGAACTAAAATTTTATAAATCGGTGACTATGTTTGAGATAATGAGAAATCATACTTTGCTTCCTTTTTATAGCATCAAATTTCACATAAAAATAATTAAGTTGTATCATCATAAGACCATACCGATTCTATTATATCACTACATGAAAGTAGTTACGACGATATGAAACAAAGTACAAAGGTACATTGTAAATTCTTGAAATAGTACTGTAGTATATATTTGGCTTGGGTAAACTAAAATAAACCTAACATCTATTAATAAGAATTAACGATGTCTAGTTAATACCATAAAATGGTTTAAGTATTATACTTGACTAAACCTAATTAATTATTGTAGATCGATATAGTTAACAATCATTTGATAAGAGCTACAAACATCCTTTAGTGACTCGATGGAATCACAATATGCCTCTAACGTGAATCAATAACGTAATGAAACCTAATTAACCTATCCTTAGGATGTACCTTATTGAAATAAATAAATTAAAATAGTTAAATGTAAAATCAATACTAAGACCACATAAAAGATTCCAAACAACTATGGGTAATGACGATGCGGTGATAAGACAAGTTTTGAGTGACTTATGTGTGGTCACAAAACTAAGCACGTAAAGAATAACTTGAAAAATTTGGACTAAGTAGCGTACTTAAATGGATACATTTTCAGATCACCGAGTTCCTAGAAAATGGTGTGAGATACCATATGAAATTTAGTAAACCAATTTTCAGGTTGATACTTGGAACTACATTAGTTTATATACCTAAATAAAATGGTTAACCAGTTACATACAAGTTATGTACACTTGGATAAAGTGATGATTAAGGAGATCAAGTAGATCTAATAATTATGCACACTCAAAAAAAGTGGTGATAAAGGGGATCAGTAGATCTAATGGACCTTTATAACTACACATGGTTATGATGTTATCGATGGATTACGGAATATTAATTTATGTTGAATTACTTAGTGTTGATCTAGGTAATGATTTTAATCATCAGAAGATAAAAAAATTAAGGGATTTTATAAAATTAATTAGTATGCTAGATTAATTTTTGTGTGATGATAATCATTGAAGGCATCGTGATAAGTAAAGTTAAAATAAAAAATTTCCCCTTAGTTTGATGAAGTGTATTTTCATTGTTACATTTTGGTATCAGAGCTAAAGGTTGAAATTCTTGGAATTAATGGGTCCTTATGCTAATTAATCATTTTACATTTTTAATAGTATAATATTGATATGTGAAGGGTGTACCATGGAAAATGGAATTGACCAAATTATACTTTTGTAGGTTCATATGTTATGGAGTTAGATAAAAATTCTAACAATACTTTAGGCTACCAAAACTCGGATAGTTACCTTTGAGCAACTAGGAATGAGTGGAAATGATGAGTTAAGGTAAAATAACTTCAACTAATTAGTGGTAATCAATGAGGGAATTGCTAGAATGCTAAATTTTCTTTGATGGTAGGTTTTGGAACTATAATCCAATATGAAATTAAACCCAAAAAGGGTAGATGAAGTAGATAGGTGTGGACTTTCTACTGTGGAAGAAATGTTTAGAAAATCCAAAAGGAAAGAACAAAATCTGCAATCAATTCCAACTCGTAATAAGAGAATATAAAGAGCATTAGCTCTTCTTCACCATTAACTATTAGGAAAAAAGTGATGGAAAAGATATGGTAGTAAACTTTGAATTTCCAAGAATAAAGAAACAAGAAAAACAATTCTGCAAATAACCAAAAATAATGCACATAACAACACTACTTGTGGTAAAAATGAATGCGGTCAAAAGGACATATTAAAGGATTTCTCAGATGAGAAGGATACCACTATTATAATGAAAACAATCAACAACTAATGATGTATGTTGTAGTGGATAAACCACCAAGAAAAGGAACCAAGTTATTCCTAACTAGATGTTAGGTAAGTTATGTAGGACTTCTTGTTGTTATTTTAGTATAATACTAGTACAACTGAGTTCTTTGTATCTAGTGATTAGCTGAAAACTAAATGAGAAATATGGTCTTTTCACATGATTAATTTTTGTTAGAAACAATAGGAGACCTATTTCTGTCAATACAACATTGACGTTATTTAACTTCATCATGGAATTGGAGTTATACTTAAGATCATTTAGGGGCTTATGAGTCTTTGACTAACATTGACTACCCCAACGTAAATCAGTAGTTTAATGGTTTGAAAATAAAATAAATGCTTTAGAGGTATGCAGAAAACAACAATAATACGTGGCATAGAAAGGAACTTTCTCTTAAAAATGTAAGACTGATTTTACCAATGATTTCAAAATTTGGAACTAAGTTGTTATCACAAGTCTTATTTGAGATTTTAGGGATCAAATTAATGATTGTGTTATCATTAACTATTATTGAATATCTAACTTAAAATATGATTTCTGATTTAGATAGGTAGATTTGATATTTTTTTCTTGGGTTACAATTCTATCAAATGTGAACTGGGTTTTAGTTAGGTGTTTGAATAAAATATTGTAATCCTTCCCCGAACGTAGGATTGTAATACATGGTTTTTATTCTACACTATTTTTAAGATATATGTTATTCTTGTAAAAAGGCTCATGGATCCTTACTCCATTTGTGGTGTGTAAGTTAAAGTTTGACACTTTGTTAGTATCTTGGTCAACTCATTTAACAAGATGCTAGTGTGAGTATCTGAAACCTTTACCAGTGTTCAACCGAGTTAGTCATCGGTCAAGCTATATTATTATATGATGATAAGATCTGGCTTTTCCTGTTAGGAAGTCTCTATATAACTAAACCTAACTGGTATCACTTTTTTTTATCTCAGTTGGGAGATAATGAGATAAACTAAATCCTTCAAATGTTTTCAGGTGGTAGAAGGTTTTTCATTTGCTGACATAGATTGAACAATTGAAAGTCTTTATTTGTTAGTTTAAATGAAGGAACTCGTCTCTTCTTTTACATGTATTTTAATAGGTGAAATATGTGATGATTTATTTATCAAGAGGGTATTAAAAAAATTTATTTTATACTTGGGTAAAATATTTGGGAGACTCGAATAGCTCCAATGGATTTGGCCGAGTGACCTTCCCTTGAAAATACTGATTAAGTAAATAGTTGAGATGTCTTTATTAAAGTAATTGATGATTTTGTACATCTTGTGAATGATTTTTTTATTTTTGACTAAATTAAACCTAATATTGGGTATATGTATCATTAGTACATGAATGAAAGGATTTGTTTGAATGATATGATACTTAGGAATATTGATTGATTGAGGAATTCAATTTAGTTTGTTAAGGGATGATACTCCTTTTTTAAAGTGTTTCCTATTGTTTGCATTCTTAGGTATCATGATCAATATCTATTTGGGAATAAACCATGACTTCTATCTAAATATAGATGCATTTTATATTACTTGACGTATCATGAAAATGGAAGATAATTTGGATCAAACAACAATAGGGATATGTGCTATAAATTGACATATGCATCATGAGTAATGAGAAAATAAGTTGTGTTTCTTCCCAAATTTAAAAAAAAAGGAGGAGATATATATAGATTAGATGAGTGTTTCATATGAATTTATATTCCTTTAATAGCTCATTTTAATCGTTCGCAAAGTTTAGACCTCTCACGAGCTCGCAAAGAAGATTTAGAGTGTTTTGGTAGCTCATTTGAGATGGGTAGGAAGTTTTTTCTCATTAAGGAATTTTTAAATAAAATATTTGAGATGTGACTTAATGAATATAAAATCCTTGTAGGAATTGAAAACTATTATCAAGTAAAATTTGTCTTGAGTAACAAATTGTTATTAAATATGTTTTCATGAGATCATTATTATTTTGAAAAGTGATTTCATAATTATATTGATTTTAAATTAGTAATGATTTTTGATCCTTTGAAATATAATGAGAAAGGATTTTATTTCGTATGAATTAAATGCACAACCATCACAAAATGTTACTTATTAAGGCTTACTTAGTTGTAATGGGATATATGACCATAGTTGTTCAGAAGTAAGGATCACCTCATGATATTTTGATCATTTATTTAATATTGAATAAAATTTCGACTGTTTGAAGTAGGTATGAATAAACTACTTATAAGTGGTTAAAAGAATTGAGAATACATGTTCAAAGATGCACTGTTTATAAAAATATGGTGTGGAAGGTGTTTGTGTTAACTGAAAATTTAGAAATGTCATTTCTTATGCTAAAAATAAACTAACAACAACACTTGTTTTGAAGGTTCTAGATCCCAATAGGAACTTTGCTAGGGTAATGGAATTCCTTAGGAAAGGGGGTTGGGTGGAACACTTCTACAAAATAATTTGGTTATTTCTTATAAAAGTAGGAAAATTGAAAGAGCATGAATTGAATTATGCTTCCCAATACATGAAACTTGTCATAACGTAGGAATTGCAAGACTTGATTCAATACCTATTGAGAAAGCTTCCAAAATTTGGAAAAAATCTAATTGTTATTGAAATATATCTTCATGCAACATAAATTTGATGCAATATAGCATAGATTGTTGGATATTTTCCCCATAATGAATTGGAAATGGTTATTTTCAATACAAGTAAAATTAATCGAAAGGTATGTGGAATGACGTTATGCAAAGATATTTTGGGCTTATGGGAATAACAAATTTTGTGACTAGATAAGTTTTGGAAGAAAATGATTTTTTCAGAATGGTATATCATGGGTAAAAATCGAAGAGAGAATTGTATTATGCAAAAAGGATACCAAAATTAGCACTGGGATGTGTGTAGTCCTTTCAAAAATTAGGGAGCAACAATCCTCATAGTTTGTAAGCTTAGCTTTATCACTCAAAATGCCTAGGATGCATAATGTTCCCATACTCTTGTGTAAAATATGTGTTTTGGATGAAACATGGTTCTTCTAAGTAAATACTTGGTAAGGGTAAAAACCAACATGAGAGAAAAAAATTCTTTATTATAACTTAAAACAAAATTAAGAAATTGTATGAGGCAAGGTATAAGAATACAAGGGTTGTAATGAACTATGCAACTTAGGAAAGCTTGGAGGAATTAAAATTATATTTTCCTTAAATATTTAAAGGATGAAATATTTTAAACTATCTCGTTATGTATACTAAATAATATTGTATATTATAACTGACTATATTGATAAAATTTGGTCATATTCTTTGAGTGTTTAGCAATTTTTATTGGTTGAAAGGATGATACAACCAATAAATTTGAATTCAAATCTAGAAAATTAGAAGTTTTTGGATGAAAATATTGATTTTTCTCTTTAGTTGTATGATATTAATTTGTGTTTGATTATTATGATGTCGATTAATGAGTAAAATCATCAAGATGACAATTTATTAAGGGGGAAGTATGTCACATATCATAATTTCATTTTATTTATTAGAAATGATAATTGTAAAATGATGAGTGGTTTACGAGAGAAAGGGGATAAGCACTATTACATAGTATGTGCCGAGTATGTTGATATACGTGCAAAGTCTCAAGGACAATTAAATTCAACTGATAACTTTTCCCATTATAATAATTACTAATTCCACATTATAAAGCAACAAGTGTAATAAGTCCACACCTAGCTCAAATTTCCTTAGGGATTAATTTAATCACTGATTACATTGACATTAAGCTAAATATTCCTTGATTAAAATTTTAGGGTTAAGGGACCAAAACAATTAAATACCCAAGGTATTTAATTCTACAAGATCTAAGACAAGAGCAGGGTTTGATTACAGTGGGGAAAGGAATACATATTTAAAATCATCAGAGTAAAGTCTTACTTACCCACTCCCAGAACTCAGTTAAGAGTGTCTACAACTAGGTTACAAGACAAAAGTTGTCACTAACAGGTTCCAGAACAATTCTAGTTTACTAGAACATACTTTTCTTTTATTAACAATTATTAGAGGTCACAAGGTCCAAAATTTAGGGTTAGAAGTTTTCAATTAGGTTCAGAGGGTAAATTATCACCATACCCACTCTCTAACAAGCTTAGAGTTTTAACTTGATTTTTATCACACTTAACACATTCAAAATTTTCCTAAATCATTCCCATTGGATAGGAAATTTCCTCACCTTTCCAATGATATAAAGAAGTCCTCCTAACTCCTTATAAAACTCAAGTTATGGGCCGGGCCTTAGGGTGAAAATTTTCCCCAAGAGTGGGCCCATGGGCCTAGGGATGAAAAATTGCCCAAAAGGGTGAGTTGGCGGGTCGAAGGGTAACTTAGCAAATTTTTCCTTTGCACGGGGTGAAAATAACTTTTTCACTTGCCTCCATCCCTCCGCTATCTTGCAGGGACACGTGTCGAGCTCCAAGCCAAAGCGGGGAGGAAACGAGGGAAGGGCAGGGCGGTGAGAGGTATTGAGGAAAATTCGCCAAGGAGGGGGAAAGGGATGAGTTTGACGCATGGGCCACGCATCCATGTCAGAAGAGATTTCTCCAAAGCAGGGGCGGGAGTGTGGGGCCGCAGGAGGTTTTCACAAAAAATTTCCAAAAAACAAAATTCCAAAAAGGATAAGGTTGTGAGGGTTCTGCCCCTCCATCGTGCCACATGGCAGCCTCGATTGGATCAGGTGGGGGGGGAAATTTAAAAATTTTCCCAATTTTTTTTTTTCCCAAAAAATTTCCTAAGTTTTTCAAGGGAAAATTTTGGGCCATGGGCCACGAGGAAAATTTTCCCAAAATTTTCCCCCAGGGAAGGAAAACTTCGAGGGCCATAAATTTTGATAGAAAGTTCAGTTTTGGGAAAATGAGGACTTTCTAGAAATCTCTCGATGCCCTCTTTGCAAAAAATCATTAATTTTAGATTTTGATAAAGTTTAAGGGGTCAATTTTAAGAAAATGGCCTGCAAGATTTTTAAAAGTAAACTAGTAAATTTTAACTTATAAATTTTGTTCAATTTGATCTTCTCCTTCACTCCACATGCCAAACAGACATGGAGGATTGTTCTAAGAAGGATTTAGGATGTTCTAGGAAGGTAATTTTACTTGATTGATTTTCCAATTCAAATTTTCCAACAATTGATAGAAAAAAAGACTGCAAAATAACTATGAAAGGTTTGGGCCCAATTTTGCAATGTTTTTAATTATTTCCTTAAGTGTTTTTTGTCAAATTGAGTTCATGGATATCATAACATGCTAAATTTTAATGTTTCAATGTTGATTATTGTTTGCAGGTTCGAACTATGCATTTTAGAGAAATTAATTGTCAGTTTTACAATTTAAAACAGAGATCAATTTTCTAATGGATCTGGTTATCATTGTTTTCATCTTCCAAATATGAAAATTCATTTCTCTTCTAGTCTAATACATTTAGTGGATTCAAATCAAACTATTATAAACCCAAAATGTAATTCTGATTCCACTTTTACACATTTCCAAAAGAGACAAAATACTGTATTTTTCTCACACACATTTCTTCCTTTCAAACAGAGATTCCAAAACATTGATATAATCAGTTTCAATTTACAATACAATTTGGAAAAAGCATTTCATTCATTCATTGATTTCCAAAGGCAATTTTACAACTTCTTTCTTTTATTCCTTCCAAATTTCATCATACAGATTTCATTTCCTTCACATTCCTTCAAAGCAAAAACATGGTCTGTTTCTTTTCATTTCACTTACAAATTTCATAATCCATACAACATTTTTCCATTCCAAAACATTTACAATTTCATCCACTTCAAAGTGGGAAAGGTTACAAAAGAATTTATTTCACAAGGGACTGTCAAACTGTCTTTCTCCTCTACTCCAGAACCACAACATGCAAAGTTCCCTTTTCTTCCAATTTGATCACAACAAAAGTGGGGGAAGGGCAAACACTCTCCACCCAACCAAGACATCCAATGAAAGGAGAATCCATCCTTCATCATTGGCCCCGAGCCCCAACCACAATGCAATAAGAAATGTGATCCAACTCATGGCAACAACAGGCTTCCACAAAACATACACACAACAATATTTCAACATGCACATTCAAATTAAAACACAGTCCAAAAAAAAAACAGTTTTTCAACCACATGAAAGACAACAAAAAAACTCAAGCTTCTTCATTGCAAGCCAAAGGAGAAAGAGCTATGGGGAAGCTTGCTTATGCCTCCCAATGGGAATTGGGCATCCACCTGTAACAAACCACCAATATAAAACATCACACATATCCTTATGCCCCCACAATCCCTCCTTATGCCCCCACAAATTTCCTTATGCCCCCACAAGTAAGAAATGCAAGCTATTTCTTTTCCATGGTGGATCCCAATCCCAAACTCCCTCCACAAGAATTTGATGCCACTGGCATTCCCTTATGCCCCCACATGGATTCCCCATAGCCTTCTCCTACACCACTCCTAGGAAGTCTACCCACAACCCACAACAATAACAACATACCAGCATTTACATATTCATAAAAGGGAAAAGAAGAGTATTTCCAAGAGCCAAGCTCTTACCTCTCCATGATGGAGTTTGTTCTAAAACAACAACTTTCAATGCCAAAATATAGTCCCAAAATCAACAAGCTCTATCCCAATGCAATCGATCCAAAAGCCAAGCACAAACATGTAACAATCTTCCCAAAAGTTCCTCCAAAGCAAAATCTCCAATCAACAAGAAAATTCACCCCAAGGAAGCATTCCCAAAAGTTCAACAACCCAAAACAAAGCAAGGAGTTCTAATTTTATAGAAGAGGGAAGAGAAGAGGATGAGGTGGATCCATGTAGGATGCCACATCACACATCCTCAACTCCAACACAAAATTCAAATTCATTCTCCAATGCACAATAAAGAGGTGGGTGAATAATATGACAATAAACTTACACACTCCAAAAATCCCACACCCCAAAGGACTGAATTTAATAAAATGTAAGAAGAGTGCAATTAAAACTTACAATATGATTTATAAAAATGCATTAAAAAGGTCTAAAATCAACCCTCCAACCATAGGTATGGTTGGTAAATAAAATTAAGAGGTATGGGACAAGTTTTACTTGTCCCACAAGCCTCCAAAATAGCCTCCAAGGACAAATTCGAGTTTCCAAGGAGGTGGAGTGTTTCATACTCCAAAATCTGACTTACACAACTCTTACACATCACTTACATATTTAATACAAAATCCAACAACTTCTATAATTACTTTCTTACATCCCAAATTGATTTATTTATTTATTTTAACAATATGATTACTCACATTAATTCTCCACAATTAAAAGAATAATGAAAGGGGAAATGCATCACAAAAATAAATACATGCAAACAATAATAAAAAGGAACCACATAATAAAATACACAAAGCCCCTTGGTCACATTCAAAGGTGATCCCCCCATGGGAATCCCTAACACTAACAAACACACACACACAAAAAAAACATGTTGCCATGGTGACCTTGTTGAATTCATCTAGAATTCCAATGTGGTTGGTCTCCAATCCCCGATGTTTGTTGTGATGTTTTAACCTGTAAAACACAAATACCTCCTTCGGCCTCATGGCCATATCAGAACATCCAAAATGAATATAAATATAATTCCAAAATCATCTATATAAATGGATCACAACATCATCAAAGTAACAACTATATCATTTGTAATTTAATCAACAACTATATCATCATCAAATAATTTCCATTTTCTAGGTTTACTCAAAATATCAAATATCACATGTCCGAACAACATTCATAATATATCCATGTCAAATAGTATATCATCATCCACATATGAAGTGTCTCTAATAATCGTCATGCATCATAACTAAATCAAGATCAACGATAATCCATGGTCCAACATCTAACATCATACTAAATCAAAACCATAATAATGTCCATCATATAGTCTACAATATCATGATCAATAATAAAAGGTGTCAAAGGGAAGTGGGCACTACATCCCCCTCCCCTTAGACTCGACTTCCTCCTAGAAGTCACAAGAATAGATGTGGAAAACAATGCAATAGAGAAAGGATCATACCCTTTTGGAATTGTTTTGCTTCAAACAAGTGTGGGTCTATAGAACTCAAGTTTGGTCCAATGTAATTTAACAAGAAGAAGGAAGATTGCAAGGGATGAATTCTACACTTTCTCCAATTAAGGTTGTGGACATTCAATTCTAAGGAGTAACTCTACGTGGCCAAACAAGTTACAACACATAGCATCAAAACATGAAAAGGTCCAGGGAGCCCCAAGAATAACCACCAAGTAAGGGAATTACATGGAGAATTTCCATAAACTTGAGATGACCACATAGTTTCCCCTTGATACAACATACTACAATAACAAAAGTTAAGGTTTCTACATGTTTAAGCCATGATTTCAAAGTTCATTGTCTAGACAAGGCTAGCAAAATCAACTATGACCAAATTTGCACGAGGAACAAGTCTACTCAAGGTCCCACAATTTGAGGATCACACAGATGAGGTGGATCAACAAGGACACCTAAATCAACAAACATTTAAAATCAAGGAACTATTCCAGGAAGGCACTTCTATAATCTCGAGAGGGTACAATTAACTTTTCATGGTAATAAAGTGAAGTCAAGACCATAAGTTTTCCTATAGTCTGATTTTTACACTTTTGTTTTAAGAATCAAACACACCATACCAACCAAATCTAAGAAGTCAACCATTTAGCAAAAGAAAATATATATATATATTATATCTCCCTAAAGAACTAACATATCAATACAAGTACCATACATTATAGCACAATGGGATTTATTTATCTTATTTCCTACTCAAGCTTGGAATAACCATAAAGAGAGCACAAGAAACACCAAGGACCACTCAAGGTCACTAGGGAGAAGAACAAGTAACACGGGGTCCAATTACAATCCAAGGGTGCATCGTATCAAAAGTGAATAACATCATCTTGCACTTTCCATCCTAGTGGAAAAGGGGCAGCAACAACAAGGTGACCCAAGAAAATATGAAGAAAAGAAGACTTCCCAAAGTTATTTTATATCCTTAACATATGTTGCCTTAAAATTACAATAACTTAGGTCTCCAAGGACAAGACAACACACAAGGAGGTTGCTTCTCAAACAATAGATAAGTCTCAATCCAAAAGGACCACAACTCACATTCATCGAGCTACGGGACGATAAGGGTATGATGACCCAAAACTCCCACAAGAAAGGAACATACATCTACGAACAAGAAGTAATAAGCAACTAGAACACATTACTATCCACCGGGTTTCACAATTTTAGGTAGGTGACAGAACTACAGGTTCAACTATACATTGTACTCAATACACATAAATTTTACCCATTTTATAAATCAACTCATTAAGTCAAAATTTATAGCTTTTCTTGTTAAGAACATTCCTTTCATGTTTCCTTAGTTACAAACTTCCTTCTATTATGACATCACCAGTTTACGTTATAAAGAGCACCACTAAGGTGGGCATGATGTCTTACCATTCTGTAAAGGCGGAAAAGAGAAAAAGTATTTATTTTACTCCTAGGGGAGGTAGATGGACAAAGTTTTTTTTTCCTTTTTGTTCTTCTACATGGTTTTTATTCCTTCTATTAATCTACTAAGGTTAAAGCAAGGACCGTTTTCTCTTTCTATGTTCCAGTTTATTTGTTTAAGCTTCAAGGCCAAATCTCCTCAATTTTAGTTTTATGATGTTTTGGTTGAGTCATCTTATCAATCAAATTTTAATGAGAAGGAAGGTTCAACATATCACATAATTTCTTTTATGGGAAAGAGATATAAATCAACACACCACATTTTTAATTCTAAAGGAACAAGAGACATTCATCATAGAAATCACATCATTAATTTTTGTAAGAACTAGGAAACAATGAACCAACATGAATCACACCAAGATTTCAAAGATTCACCAAATAATTTCAAGCATCATTAAACATTCTTAGTGGGTCTCCACAAGTCTCACAAGAAATTTTCAAGGAAGGCTCATTAAAGAGGTATAATCTTACTTTTACGAATCTATTAAGGTTTAACAATTTTTGTTGTTTAGGGTGGTAGCATTTTACTCCCTTAATAACCAAAGAAGGTTTTCCAATCAATTCTCATGTCCCCACAAGATGCCACCAACCAAGCAACCAGATGATAATGCAACTTTACTCCAAGGACACCACTTCCACACTAGAAAGCATCAAATGCCATGGGGCAACCAAATAATTTACCAAATCATGGACTTTACCACCAAGAGTTATAGTTTTTAAAAGAGGAAGTACAATATAAGCACCATCGAGATTAACTATTAAGATCTACCAAACTAACATCTCTAAGAGAAAGGTCCAAAAGACCCAAAGCATCCATAAGTGTTTCCAAGTAACCCAAAGATTAATAGGTCATAGAATGTTATTCATAGTAAAGGAAATTTAAGGTAAGGGTAGACTTATTTATAAGTCAAGAGAGTAAAACAAGTACACTTAAATAAACACACTTCTGAAAGGGCTTAAATCTATCCATAATTACCAAGATGCATACATTCCACGAGTCAAAACTTTCTATGATGCAACCAGGAACCCATGATACAATTTAACATGCCATCGATGAAAAGTCACTATCAAAACAAACACTTTTCCAGTAACATTTATAGTCAACCAAAAAGGCAATCCAATCCTAACAAAATCTAAAAGCCCATAATTAAACACTTCTACTCCAATGAGGGTCAAGCTCTTACTAGATTGTAAGAGAATCACCACTACCACTATGTCGACTGCCATCTAGACCACACTACACAACAAACTTCCTTTCTAGCAAGGTCAAGCAATGAAAGGGTCACTCTAAGATCTTAGACACACTCAAGGTTCCATGCATCCATAGCCAAGGCATAACTTAATGCACCTAAGAAGACATTCTAGGCACCTAGGGTGTACCCCCATATGACAAAATATTACGAGACAAACAACATAGAACCAACTCAACAACATGCAAGTGAGAATCACGTAACATTTGGCTAAGTAGCCAACAACATAATGAGCTCTCGAGTCACTAATCAAAATAAAGTCCAAGAAATATCGGCAATCAAGAAAAGTGGCTAAGTAGCCACATTGCAAAGTTTGAAAATTCTTGCAAAAATTATAAATAAATAAAAGATTCTCAGAGCTTCTCAATCCAATCATAAAATAAGATGCTGGTCCTTGATAAAATAATCACAAGATTATGAATGTAAAACACAAAAATTTAACACCACATTCACTCCATAGCCCTTCATGGCCGCCAATAGGGGTACTCTGCCTCGAGGTTAGTTCCAAGAACACATACACAAGATTGGGTCCTAAACGACACCCAGACTTAGTGTCCACTCTCTCATGGGTAACAAAATGGAAAACTGACAACCAGACCCTCTTCCCTAACCACTGAAGGAAGGAAGCTCTAAATAAACTTCTAATTAACTCTTCCCAACCCAAAACACAACCACTATTGTCCAACTACAAAAATCACACCATATAACTTATCATTCCAACAACATCAATAAAGAAGGGTCTCAACAAAGGGCTTAATGCATCATACAATTAAATCAAGTTTTAGGACTTGTAAAACAACACATTTTCAAAGGGGAACCAAGTTTCCATTATACTAGAAGTTCACAAAAATCAATTTAATCTGACATTCTTAGTTACCCCGGGTTTAGACAAAATGCCACTAAGCAAGCACAAAAACTCAAACAACTTGTTATTTTATTATGATTTTAATTCTGGTAGTTCAAATGAACAGAGTAATGTAATATTTCTTCATACTTATTTCTTTTTCAATTTTCAAACAAGGTTGTTTTCTAGTTTTAAAAGTGTGCTAGGTTTATAGTTCATGTCTCAAGTTTTCTAGTGTGCCCAAGGGTCCAAGCTTTTGAACCACTTCTTTGATACCAAGTGTAACGCCCACAAAAACAACCCACTTGAGACCCATGAACAACCTAGGTTTAGTTACAAAATTATGGAGTAATTTTTTTTAGGTGTTAACAACCAAAGTCTCAAGGACAATTAAATTCAACTGATAACTTTTCCCATTATAATAATTACTAATTCCACATTATAAAGCAACAAGTGTAATAAGTCCACACCTAGCTCAAATTTCCTTAGGATTAATTTAATCACTGATTACATTGACATTAAGCTAAATATTCCCTGATTAAAATTTTAGGGTTAAGGGACCAAAAAATTAAATACCCAAGGTATTTAATTCTACAAGATCTAAGACAAGAGCAGGGTTTGATTACAGTGGGGAAAGGAATACATATTTAAAATCATCAGAGTAAAGTCTTACTTACCCACTCCCAGAACTCGGTTAAGAGTGTCTACAACCAGGTTACAAGACAACAATTGTCACTAACAAGTTCCAAAACAATTCTAGTTTACTAGAACATACTTTTCTTTTATTAACAATTATTAGAGGTCACAAGGTCCAAAATTTAGGGTTAGAAGTTTTCAATTAGGTTCAGAGGGTAAATTATCACCATACCCACTCTCTAACAAACTTATAGTTTCAACTTGATTTTTCTCACACTTAATGCATTTAAAAATTTCCCTAAATCATTCCCATTGGATAGGAAATTTCCTCACCTTTCCAATGATATAAAGAAGTCCTCCTAACTCCTTATAAAACTCAAGTTATGGGCCGGTGGGCCTTGGGGTGAAAATTTTCCCCAAGAGCGGGCCCACGGGCCTAGGGATGAAAAATTGCCCAAAAGGGTGAGTTGGTGGGTCATGGGGTAACTTAGCAAATTTTTCCTTTTAGGGGGGAAAGTGAAAACAACTTTTTCACCCCCGTGCCTCCACTATCTTGAGACTTAGGGACATGTGTCGAGCTCCAAGCCAAAGTGGGGAGGAAATAAGGGAAGGGCAGGGCATGGGGTATTGAGGAAAAATTCACCAAGGAGGGGGAAAGGGATGAGTTTGACACATGGGCCCGTGCGTCCACGGAAGAGATTTCTCCAAAGCAAGGGTGGGAGTGCGGGGCCACGAGGTTTTCATTAAAAATTTTCCAAAAAAACAAAATTCCAAAAAGGATAAGGTTGCGAGGGTTCCGCCCTCCCCATGCCACGTGGCAAGCTTCTGATTGGTTGGGACTGGGGGGGGAAATTTTAAAAATTTTCCCAATTTTTTTTTCCAAAAAAATTTCCTAAGGATTTTCAAGGGAAAATTTTGGGCATGGCACCCGCTACCAGAAAAATTTCCCAAATTTTTCCACCAAGGAAGGAAAACTTCAAAGGGCCATAAATTTTGATAGAAAGCTTAGTTTTGGGAAAATGAGGACTTTCTAGAAATATCTCGATGCCCTCTTTGCACAAAAATCATTAATTTTAGATTTTGATAAAGTTTAAGGGTCAATTTTAAGAAAATGGCCTGTAAGGATTTTTAAAAGCAAACTGGTAAATTTTAACTTATAAATTTTGTTCAATTTGATCTTCTCCTTCACTCAACATGCCAAAAGACATGGAGGATTGTTCTAAGAAGGATTTAGGATGTTCTAGGAAGGTAATTTTACTTGATTGATTTTCCAATTCAAATTTTCCAACAATTGATGTAAAAAAGACTATGAAAACAATTCTGAAAGGTTTGGGCCCATTTTGTAAATTTTTAATTATTTCCTTAAGTGTTTTTTTGTCAAATTGAGTTCATGGATATCATAGCATGCTAAATTTTAATGTTTCAATGTTGATTATTGTTTGTAGGTTCGAACTGTGCATTTTAGAGAAATTAATTTCTAGTTTTACAATTTAAAACAAAGATCAATTTTCTAATGGATCTGGTTATCATTGTTTTCATCTTCCAAATATGAAAATTCATTTCTCTTCTAGTCTAATACATTTAGTGGATTCAAATCAAACTATTCTAAACCCAAAATGCAATTCTGATTCCACTTTTACACATTTCCAAAAGAGACAAAATACTATATTTTTCTCACACACATTTCTTCCTTTCAAACAGAGATTCCAAAACATTGATATAATCAGTTTCAATTTACAATACAATTTGGAAAAAACATTTCATTCATTCATTGATTTCCAAAGGCAATTTTACAACTTCTTTCTTTTATTCCTTCCAAATTTCATCATCATGATTTCATTTCCTTCACATTCCTTCAAAGAAAAAACATGGTCTGTCTTCTTTTCATTTCACTTTACTAATTTCATAATCCATACAACATTTTTCTTATTTCAAAACATTTACAATTTCATCCACTTCAAAGTGGGAAAGGTTACAAAAAATATATTTCACAAGGGACTATCAAAATTGTCTTTCTCTCTCTACTCCAAAAACCGCAACATGCAAAGTTCCTTTTTCTTCCAATTTGATCACAAAAAAAGTGGGGGAAGGGAAACACTCTCCACCCAACCAAGACATCCAATGAAAGGAGAAGCCATCCTTCATCATTGGCCCCCGAGCCCCAACCACAATGCAATAATAAATGTGATCCAACTCATGGCAACAATAGCTTCCACAAAACATACACACAACAATCTTTCAACATGCACATTCAAATTAAAACACAATCCAAAACAAAACAACAGTTTTGTAACCACATGAAAGACAACAAACAAAACTCAGGCTTCTTCATTGCAAGCCAAAGGAGCAAGAGCTATGGGGAAGCTGCTTTATGCCTCCCAATGGGAATTGGGCATCCACCTATAACAAACCACAAATATAAAACATCACACATATCCTTATGCCCCCCACAATCCCTCCTTATGCCCCCAAAAGTAAGAAATGCAAGCTATTTCTTTTCCATGGTGGATCCCAATCCCAAACTCCCTCCACAAGAATTTTGATGCCACTGGCATTCCCTTATGCCCCCACATGGATTCCCCATAGCCTTCTCCTACACCACTCCTAGGTAGTCTACCCACAACCCACAATAATAACAACATACCAACATTTACATATTCATAAAAAGGAAAATAAGATATTTCCAAGAGCCAAGCTCTTACCTCTCCATGATGGAGTTTGTTCTAAAACAACAACTTTCAATGCCAAAATACAATCCCAAAATCAACAAGCTCTATCCCAATGCAATCGATCCAACAACCAAGCACAAACATGTAACAATCTTCCCAAAAGTTCCTCCAAAGCAAGAGCTCCAATCAACAAGAAAATTCACCCCAAGGAAGCATTCCCAAAAGTTCAACAACCCAAAACAAAGCAAGGAGTTCTAATTTTATAGAAGAGGGAGAGAGAGAGGATGAGGTGGATCCATGTAGGATGCCACATCACACATCCTCAACTCCAACACAAAATTCAAATTCATTCTCCAATGCACAATAAAGAGGTGGGTGAATAATATGACAATAAACTTACACACTCCAAAAATCCCACACCCCAAAGGACTGAATTTAATAAAATGTAAGAAGAGTGCAATTAAAACTTATAATATGATTTATAAAAATGCATTAAAAAGGTCTAAAATCAACCCTCCAACCATAGGTATGGTTGGTAAATAAAATTAAGAGGTATGGGACAAGTTTTACTTGTCCCACAAGCCTCCAAAAATCCTCCAAGGACAAATTCGAGTTTCCAAGAGGTGGAGTGTTTCATACTCCAAAATCTGACTTACACAACTCTTACACATCTTACACATCACTTACATATTTAATACAAAAGCCAACAACTTCTATAATTACTTTCTTACATCCCAAATTGATTGATTTATTTATTTTAACAATATGATTACTCACATTAATTCTCCACAATTAAAAGAATAATGAAAGGGGAAATGCATCACAAAAATAAATACATGCAAACAATAATAAAAAGGAACCACATAATAAAATACACAAAGCCCCTTGGTCACATTCAAAGGTGATCCCCCCATGGGAATCCCTAACACTAACAAACACACACACAAACAAAACATGTTGCCATGGTGACCTTGTTGAATTCATCTAGAATTCCAATGTGGTTGGTCTCCAATCCCCGATGTTTGTTGTGATGTTTTAACCTATAAAACACAAATACCTCCTTTGGCCTCGTGGCCATATCAAAACATCCAAAATGAATATAAATATAATTCCAAAATCATCTATATAAATGGATCACAACATCATCAAAGTAACAACTATATCATTTGTAATTTAATCAACAACTATATCATCATCAAATAATTTCCATTTTCTAGGTTTACTCAAAATATCAAATATCACATGTCCGAACAACATTCATAATATATCCATGTCAAATAGTATATCATCATCCACATATGAAGTGTCTTAATCCATGGTCCAACATACTAAATCAAAACCATAATATGTCCATCATATAATAAAAAAAGGTGTCAAAGGGAAGTGGGCAATCGTAAATAAATATTGATGTATTATTCATTACTATTGTTTACTTAATGGTCATTGATTTTATGGTAATGTTAAATTGGAATAGATAAATTATGGTTGTCAAGGTAATGTAATTGTTCCATAATGTAAAATATTGATTAGATAGTAAGGTAAACTAATAATAAATCTATTGATCTTAGATTGTTTACTTAACTAGTTAATGGCATGACCATAATGTATATTGTATGTATTTGATGATTTTTATTATCACCATGTATTATTTATAAACTTGTTTGTTTTGATCTTGTCTCCAACCAATCGTGAGCCATGTCGAATGATATTGATTTTAATGATCATGTTATCCATAGACCATTTGATTGATCATTTTAATTTCTTCATAAATAATTCATAATCCATTGAATTTATAAGTAAGATGAATAATGGTGAAGTAATTAGCATGATTGATTAAGTTTATTTTCATATTCCTTTTCATTGTTGAGTAAAGGGTTAAAAGGAAAAGGGATGGTTTTGATTACCATTGCTAGAAAATATTCGACCATTTTCGTAGGTCTTTATTTCTTTGGGAAATCAATAATAAATCGACCTTAGTCGAAGGGAAATTTGATTGTTAATATATTAAAATTTGTACATGAAAGACCCATCTATAGTGACTATGTGGTTTAAACTCAATGGGACCACTTAACCTAGCTCCACCACCATATTTAAAGGGAAGTAATTGCAAATTAAAAATAGACAATCGTGGTGGCACAATGAGAAGTTATGCATTCAATGTATTTCTAGTTTCTTTCAAATATTGAAGCTTCTTAGAGAAGCTACCAATATTGCATGCTTGTTATTCTATTTTTATTGTTTTGTTTTCAACTTTGAGCTCTTTCTCCCTTCGAGATCCAATTACGATAAATTTGTGCATGACGATTTTAAGCTATTTCTACAGAGATTTTAGAGGAGAAAATAGGGAAAATATAGTTATATATAATGTGCAATGGTGATTAAGATTTAGGAGTTCGAATATATAAAGGAATTAGTTAGATTTGGCATGGAAGAGGAGTTAAAAAGTCCCTAGAATTTATCAATCTGCAGCATGTATATATTTCTCTTTTCCTTGTTATTTTATTTCAAAATAGTGGAACATTATCTAGGTGATTTTTAAAAATACTTGCATTTTAGCTTAGTGTTTATTAATATTCAAATCTTGGGAGTCTAATATGATTTTTCTTGGGGTTATAATGCGGGATTATAATATGGGACTCGCTTTCAACTTGGTTCCACCGCCATATTTGGAGGGAAGTTATTGCAAATTATTAATAGCTAGTACGTGGAATGGTGAGAAGTTAATGCATTTAATTAATTTTTATTTTCTTGAAAATATTGAAGCTTTTGGAGAGGCTACCGATCTTGCATGCTTGTTATTCTATTTTTATTGTTTTTTTAACTTTGATCTCTTTCTCTGCTCAAGCTCTATTTATGAGAAATATGTGCATGATGATTTTAAGTTATTTCTACAGAGATTTTAGAGGAGAAAATAAGGGAAGATATAGTTATATATAATTTGGAATGGTGATTAAGGGTTGGGAGTTTGAATATATAAAGGAATTGGTTTGATTCAACATGGAAGAGGAGTGAGAAAGTCGCTAGAATTTACCGGTTTGAAGGCATGGTTATATTTCTCTTTACCTTGTTATTTTATTTTGAAATAGTGGTATATTATCTGGGTGAGTGTTAAAAATATTTGTATGTTATCTAAGTGTTTATTAAGCTTTGAATCTTGGAATTCTAACATGTGTTTTCTTACTGTTCTAGTTACTCATTTGTACATTTGAAAAGTCTTTATCTATGATTTCTTTTTAAGCAAAAACTTTGATGGTGTTTCGAGTTTCAAATAACTATTGTGAAAATAAATATGTTTTTGGTACCGATACCCCATTTATTTGATTCATATTTGTATTGGTTGTAAGGAAGCTATTATTGTTTGTGTGTGTAAATTGATCCCGAAGGTTTTGTTTTCATTCCTTGAAGGCTTATTAAATCAAACTTCCTTGGGGTCTATATGAATGGTTAACTAGTTTCCTCTTAGAGGGACATGATATACGAGTCATTATACTTAAACAAAACTATTTCGATACGAACCCTACCCTTTTATTTGGTCTTAGCTATTTTGCGGTTTTAACAAGGTTGATTATGGATTTTATTGTGACTTTTTTGCCCA
The DNA here is from genome assembly GCA_018340775.1 of Taxus wallichiana var. yunnanensis. Classification (NCBI taxonomy): domain Eukaryota; kingdom Viridiplantae; phylum Streptophyta; class Pinopsida; order Cupressales; family Taxaceae; genus Taxus; species Taxus wallichiana. The sequence goes on from CM031243.1 coordinate 51,537,483, forward strand.
AATACTCTTTCTTGAATGAGTTATTAGCAAATTGATAATTGTGGAGTTCAAATGGTTGATAGGATTTTTATATTGGTCTCAACTCTTTGTGATATAGTGAATATTTTCCCTTCTACCATTATTTTTTTGATAAACTTCATCCCCACATCACCTCCTAATCCACAATCTAATCTCGCCACTAATTCCACTCCACAACATGCACCATAATTCAATATTGTCAAACAATTGGAGAAGACTGCAACACAAATTTCCATCATGGAATTACTTAATTATTCTCCCGCACTACAACACATCCTTATGCAAACATTGAATAAAAATCGTGTCCCTGAGGACATCAATTCACAACAATTCTAGGATTTAGTTGCACATCTTACGCTTCTAATCCTATTTTATCTTTTGGTCCCACTTTGACCTTCTTAATCCCAACATTGCTAATAATCATTCTTTATACGTCAAGAATTATATAACTCATTGTAACATCAAGCACGTATTAATCAACAATGGATCCGCATTGAATATTTGTTCCATGCAACTTTTATGTTGTATAGGTTACACTAAAAATGATTTTAAAAATAGTATCATAACCATTTGTGGGTACGATAATAGTGAGTGAAAGTTTGAAGGCACAATCACGTTGCCTCTCCAAGTTGGACCCATCACCTTAGACATGGTATGTGATGTGGTGGATGTAGAATTTGCATATACCATTCTCATCGGCTGACCATGGATTCATGCCATGAAAGCCATCCCATCAACGTTCTACAAATGTATTAAATTTCCTCATTTGGAAAAGGAATTTACATTACGTGCGGATCCCCAACCTTTTGAGTATTGTAGATTTTTTGAAGGATTGTATCGATATGATCACTATTTTCCATCAACAGATAAGTATGCTCCACATTGCATATTCCCTAACGAAACACACATCGATCCTGATACACTCCCCACAATGATCCGAAACCATCATCTTCTAACCAAAACACATTTTCCAATCCATTATCTTCCACTAGTCAACAATCTTCCACCAGTCCTCCTTCCAATAATCAATCATCTTCTTCCACTAATCAAGCTTCTTCTTCTAGCAACAATTATTCTTACACCACACCATCTTCTTCCTCACCTATCCAACCTTCTTCATCCAACCACACCTCTTCTATTAAGATACCTTATCTAGTGAATAACCAAACTTGATCCTTCAATCCACCCCCTTCTTCTACAACCCATTCTCTTCATCTTTTAAAACTACCAAAATGAATTCCCACCACATTGTTAACCATTTAACCTACTCGAGGAAGGATGTATGTCAAAATTATGTTTTTGGAAATCCTCGCATAATGAATTTTGCTAAAAACAAGAGTATGAAATTTTTTAATTTTTAGACTTTAGGTTTTCCTTTTTGGAGTTTTTAAGCTAAATTTTGGAATTACATTTGAGATTTTCCAAATTCCGAAACTCAAAGTCTAAATTTTTGGAATTTTGGGTTTTTGAAATTTTGAAACTTTTTTGATTTTTTTTTAAATCTAACTCGGACTTCAGAAATCCAAAATTTTGAAAGTCTAAAATTTGGACGTTAGGGTTTCGTGTTTTGAGTTCTCCGAGTCATTTTAGGATTTTTACTTTATTTTTTTCAAAGTCTGAAAGTCTGAAATCCCAAATTTTCAAACTTTCTGGTTTTTAGGTTTTAGAATTTTAGTTGCCAATTTATCCTTTTACTTCCTTTTTTTCCAAAGTCCAAAATCCTGAATTTTCAAATTTCAGTTTTTCAGGTTTTGGAACTTTAGAGGTTCTAAGTGTGATTAATTCTCACCTACCTCCGTATGGATTCAATTTTTACCATTAATGTCAGGATTTCTATATAAACGTGGATTTTTACTTTTCATTTTTCCCTATGACATTCACTTTGACATCTCATTCTTGTCCTTTTTGGCATCCTTTTCAAGGTATGTTTTTGGTTTTACTTTCTTTTAGTTTTTAGGTCTTTTCTCCCTTTTCCCCCATTTGGGTTTCTTTTCATTTTCCCTCTGTATTTTCTTGTGATGTCCTTCTTTTTCACCTTGTTTTTTTGTGGAAATTTTTCCAAGTTTTCAAGTATGGGGATCTTTCTGAGTCCCTCATACTTCCTCCTATTTCCCAAAATCCACTTTGGTTTCTTAACACTTATTTTTTGCAGTTACTTCAGAGACCATTCAAAGATTCTTTTCAAAAAATTCATTTCGATAATTCCTTCAAAAGATCACAAGGTGGGAAACTATTTTGGAGAACTGCTGTTTCGCTTGATATTTCTTTGGACTTTCAAATTTTGGAGAACTAGTTTTTAGAGATTCCAATTCTGTGTTTTTAAAAATTTCAATTTCGTGTTTTCGGAGATTTAGACTTCGGGTTTTCGGAGAATTGGAAATTTCAGGTTTTCGGAGAACCGATGCTTCGTAGATTTCTTTCAGATTTAAGAATTTTGGAGAACTATTTTCAGAGATTTCGCTTTTGACTTTTTGGAGATTTAGACTTCGGGTTTTCGGAGAATTGGAAATTTCAGATTTTCGGGACCCCTGACTTCGGAATTTTTTTGGAGATTTCTTCCAATGTTTTCTTTTAAACCTTTTTGGTTCGGGTTTTTGGAGTTTTTCCTACTCTCATATTTTTGGATTTCTGTAACATTCAAACTCCCGAAACACAGGTTTGATGCCTGCCTCTACTTCAAAGGAGAAAGAAAATATGAAATACACATTTCTTGGAGTAGCTCCCCAATCTTGCTTAACCTCGATTTAGGAAATATCGGGACACCGATCTTAGGAAGATTAATCTTCTTGATTTCTGGGAAATATTAAAGGCCCCAAATAAAAATCCATGGATGCAGGCCATCTTTGATAGTGGTCTTGCTCTTGCCATTGGTTTTCCCACATCCATGCAATGCCCAAAATTTTCCTAGCTACAGAAGCTCACTACGACGAGGACTTTATGTCGATAAGAGATAGTGATAATAAGGTGGTAATCCGTTTGGACCCGGTTTCTTCAAGGACTTGTTCAAACTTCTAGACGTACAAGATTATGCCACTATCTCACTTGAAATTATAGTTGAGCACTGGGATAAAAAATAGGAAGTATGCTCGAAGGTTATGATGAAGTCTTACCTAACTAAGAATTTTTCCAAATTTCCCAAGACTATACATCGATCAAATTTCATTTAGGAGGTCAACAACCTCATTATACTCTTGAGCAGAGTTTCAGGTCTTCCTTCAGTTAAGGATTCCAAGAATGGATGTTCTTGTACATAGGAATGATCAAGAAGAATGATGAGTTTATCTGATGGGGTGAACATATCGCAAGAACATCATCGCTTCCAGGTTTGGCAAGGTGGTAGAAACTAAATCGTTCTACATGACATCTTTCCTAGTGTATGCAACTATTGCTATAGGGGATTTTGCAAGGTTAAACACTAGGGGTGTTTGCACCACATCCCAAATCTATGAATTTTATCCTGGCTTACTCTAGATGAGGCGAAAAGAACTTCAAGAATCAACGATGATTTCTTCGTTGTCGTCCTCTATCAATTTGATAAGGAGCTATATAATCGGTAGATTTCTGATGAGGCTTTCCAAGAGGTGTGAGAATGGGGAGCAATCTACCTTTAGTTTCCCACATTCACCTACCTTTGAATTCCGGGTTTCATAGGTGCCCCCAGAAAGTTGCCAAGGTGCCCCACTGACAAGTGGGTTCTTCTAGAATTGGTTTGGTAGTTGTTGGATTACCACAAAATCCAAAATAAGCGTCACAAGGTGGGAATGCATTTCCCTATTACAATTGGCAGGTATTCTTGCCCAACTATCCATAAGGAAAGAAACGTGGATGCTAAAATGGATGAGGTAACCTCAGGACCTTCCATCCATGAACTAACTTTGACTATTGGGGTAAGTTCAGGGAGACAAGGAAATCCAGTGCTCATATGCCCCAATTAGAAGATATATGGATCCATTGTCAAGACAAATTCATCGTATAGAAAAGGGATTATGAAAGATTAACCCTTAATGAAGTGCGGCAGTTTGGGTTGGCTGATGTGCCAAAGGAATTACAAGATAATGATGAGGTCCTAGATGCATCATATAGGGATGATGATGTTTCCAATCAACCACTGCCATGGGTTGACTGGTATGTAGAAGATTGCAGCAATACCAAAGAAAGGGTGGGCCCCATTCTGAAAAGAACTGTTAGTTAGTTGGCCACTTTGGGAATCTCACCCAAAGGGGAAAATCAACCTTCAAATACATGGCCCACATCAGCAGTAAACCAACCAAGACCTATAAAAGGCAAGAGATCGATTCAAAGGGTTCCCATGGTTCCAAAGAAGATCTCATTTGTGGTTAGTGGCTCATCTCTTTCTAGGTCTACTGCTTCCAGGGTTACAACATCTACAGTATCAATTGTTAAGGTTGTGGAAGTAAGTGATTCCCCAAGTACCGTTTAGGATCCATCCCATCTTCCCCTTCATTATCACTTCCAATACCAGTTCCTCCATTCTACTATTTCCTCTTTCCCATCTCCTTTTATGGCCTAGGTATTTTTGTCACTTCTAGTTTTATCAGCTGGGGAAAATATTGGGTCACCCATTTCCTCCTCACTTCCTTTGACACTCCCATTTTCTTCAATCTCAACCCCCAACATCACCTTGTCAATTCCCATGGCTCTCCTCACTCCCACACCTTCCATCATTGCCACCTCTACTCAGATATCATCTGGCATGTCTAGCGATATTGCCTTAACTGGTACTTCAGGTATCGGATCTACTACTCCATCTTCCTCAGCTCTAGCTATACTAGAGTGGATGTTTAGGTAGACTCCTAAGAAGAAGAAAAAAGTTCCTCTAGGAGATGTGATAGATCTCAGCATATTGGAGTCCGTGCCCAAAAGACAAGCTAAGAGACCATGAACCGTATCAAGTCTAATGGTTATTCCATCAGGAGAGCGCATGATAAAAGTGGCTACCCCTATTTAGGGGAAAACTAAAGATACTATCATAGTAGTCGAATCTTTGGATCTTGAAGTTCTAATTGGGGAAGGCTACACATGAAGGAGCCAAGCAGGATGTACATACTACTCTTAGGTCCCTTTTGAGAAGTACGATAAAGACAAGGCCACCAAGGATGAGCTTAAGGCCAAAGTCGAACAACTCACTACACTGCTGCGTAGAGTAACTCAACCCACTCCATCCACTGACATCTCAACTACTATGGCCATGATAATATCATCTACAATTGATGATATCTCTTATCATGAGCTCAAGAAGCTAGGCTAGAAAGGGAGAACAGTGAATGGATGGATGGAGAGAATCTTGCAGGAGGCCAACCCTTGATCAAGGAAGTTGTGGAGATTTATGTTGATTTACAAATTACAAAAACCACCATCACTAAGATGGACGAATCCCTCTCCGAAGATAATAATAACTTGAATCTAACCTTGGCGACATGGAGTGACATAAGAGAAGAATATTTTGACTTACTTTTGTAGGAAGAGGTAATTGATGATGCCTCAAAATTGTTTGAATATCAAAAAGCTATGGAATTCTAGTGTCAGTTGCTACAAGATCTAATTAAGAAATTAGAGGATAAGCGGGTGGAAATTATAGATGCCCTCAATGATATCTCTGAATATTTTGACAACACCCACTACAAGTTTTTCAATGAAAATATCGATGCTCTTCCCGAGGACCAGATCAAAGAGAATTTCAAATACTTGGTGAATCAGGACGACGATGTTGTGAAGACTTTCAACAGTGAATCTATTGATCGACTGGTTCTATGCCAAAACTTTATAGGGAGACTAAAGAAAGTTGTAATTAAGCTTCGAAGGTTGCTGGCTAGGATCACAAAGGAGATCAAAATAATGAATGTGGTGAATCACTATGCATGTGGACCTAGAGATGAAGAAAATTAGGGTATTGTCAATAATTTCTTCAAATACAAACACTGCATGGCCATATGGGAAGAAGGGAAATAAAAGGATGTAGAGAAAGGAGAGGAGGGTGAACTAGGCCAAAGCTGAGCGGCCATGAAAGGACAGGTTGAAGCTCTGGAAATTGTCAAATTTACAGGGTTTACTTGGTCAACAACCATATGCAACAAATTTTCTATTTTTATGGGAGCCTTTTCCCTTTCATAAATGACATTACTATTTTTAGTTAACTATTAGTTAAGGCTCAGCTGTAATGGCTCAGCTTAGGAACTTATAAATAGTGGATTTCTCTCCATTATTTGGGAGATAGATTTTGAGAGATTTGGAGGAAAGTTGCTCTTCAAGCTTGGAAGAGTGCTTTCAAAGTTTTGTTGAAACCTTTTAATTATATTCAAATTTGTTCCTTGCACTTGAAAATATGTCTTATTGTGTTGAATGATTAATCATTGCATGCCTTGTGAATGAGATTCCTTAGCATTATTTGATTAATTTACCTTTAGTTTAGGTTATTTGTTTTCATATTGAGAAAAGAATAGTGTGATTTCTTCCCATCAGTTGTGAGAAAATATTTTCCTTTTGTTGATCAAGAGTTACATTATTATTGTCATTTAAGTGAATAATGGACATGTGCTTGTGATTATCCCTTTGATAAATTACCTGTGTATCAAATCAAAGTTGATTCCTCTATTGTGTATGTTTAAGGTTTAACAAAGGAACATGTGCTTCTAGTATGTGGTATTTTATATCCTTTCCAAGTTGCAATAGGTGAGGGTGGTTAACGGTGAAATCATCATACCCACATTAACCCTTCTAGAAGTTAAATCTCCCTTTTCTTGGTGCATCACCACTTCTAGATTAGATTTATTTCCTTGTATTCTTCTTCCCTAGATCCCATGAAATGTTAGTATAGGACTAGTTAGCCATATTTCTTACATTAGAAGTAGTGTTGTGTTTAGTCTAGGAATTGGAAGTCAGCCTTCTCCGGAGGTTCACCTTGAGCCCAAGTCCCACAACTTGAGAGGTGATCCCATGTGTCCCAATCACACCGAATGTCATGATTCATTTTAGGCCATTCGGGGTGCAAAGATTTGGTGACAACACACATGAGGTACCTATTGGTCCCCATCCCACAAATTTAAAATCATTGACATAGGATGTGCTGAATATCAATTTCAAAATATGGAAAAATACTTTTATATCAAAAATCTCCACATAGCTATGGAAAACCTAATGCTCCACATTTGATAATCCATCCCACTTACCAAATGGGATATTCAATTTGGAAAAAAATCAGCTTATCTTGACAACGGAACATATTCCAAGTTCTTTAGGATCTTGGTTATATAATGACAACTTTGCTCCCTGTTATGAGTCCCCTCAATTTACCAAAGCTCATCGAATAATGAAAAACATGTGATGGAAGGGTAAAGGACTCATTCCAAATGAACAAGGTTGTTTAGACCCAATCAATTACACACAACATCATAGTAAACATGGTCTAGGTTTCAAGGTGTTTGATGTTGCTCCCATAATAATTTCAAGTGATAACAATGACACTAGATCTGATAATGACACCAGGTCTCCATGTAGCCTTTTTGAAGACCTCACTGAAACACATTTTTACTTTGAACATTTATCTGTTAATGTCATCAATTTTGATCCTACACATCTCGACTCTCATAGACCATGGCCAACCACATCATGCGGCACATACATGTTCCAAAAATAAAGCCATCAAATAATTCCTTGGAACTCGAATCCCTACTTACGACCATAGAAAATGATTTGAAATAAATCTAAATGAATTGGCCTATTTTGGTGAAGAAATAAAATATTCGGATCCTTCACCCTCGAAAATTTGGATCAAAAGTAAACAAAAATTTCCCATAGTCAAAATCTCACCACCACCCTATCAAACAATCATGTCAATAAAAAGTCTCAAGATTAGACACAAAAATCTTGTACCAACTCCCTAAATCACCCAACACCAAAGGCACTACATTAACCATTAGCATCATTCTCCAAAAAGGATACATCTAAAATGCTTGTAGAAGAAACTAAAGACATAAACATTAGAACCACCGAACAACCAAAAATTTTATAGCTTAGCATTAGTCCTGTCTCGACAAAGAATGCATGGAATTCAAAACACTCCTTATTGAATTCCAAGACATATTTACATGGACATATAAGGACATGCCATGCCCGACCCATCTCTTGTAGTACTCCACCTTGTGGTTCATCCGAATGCAAAGCCCAGTAAAAAAAAACTACGCAAAATGCATCCCCAAGTTGTATTGCTTATTAAATTCGAACTCTAGAAACTCTTGGCAACTCGACTTTATCTCGACCTATTGATTATTTGGAATGGATATCTAACATAGTTCCCATAGCCAAGAAAATGCCCGGCATCAAAATATACACAAACTTCGAGACATCAACAAGGCTTCTCTTAAAGATGACTTTCCCTTGCCAAATATAGACATGATTGTTGATTCTGGAAAGGCCATTAAATGCTCTCCTTAATGGATGGATTTTCTGGTTACAATCAAATACGTATTACTAAAGGGGATCAACATAAAATGGCATTTACTACACCATGGGGCACCTTTTGTTATAAGGTCATGCCTTTTGGCTTGAAAAATGTTGTGCCACCTATCAATGAGCAATGACAGTCATCTTTCATGATATGTTACATGATATCATGGAAGATTATGTTGATGATATATTAGCAAAATAAAAACATGAATAGGACATCCAGTGTGTTGAGACACATTTTTGATAAATTACGCCAAGATAAGGTTCGTATTAACCCAAATAAATGTGTGTTCGGGGTGACCTCTGGTAAATTGTTAGGGTTTATTGTCTCACGGAGAGGCATAGAAGTGGATCTTACAAAATTCAAAGCCATTATGGAAATTCCTCCTCCTCAAAACCTAAAACAATTATGTAGTCTTTAGGGAAAGATACAATCTATTCGATGTTTCATATCATAGTTGGTGATAAGTGCCATCACTTCAACTAGTTACTCAAGAAAGATGCACAATTTCATTGGAACCACGATTGCCAAGACTCTTTTGCTAAGTTAAAAGAATACCTCTAGCCCAACCGTTCTTATGCCACCAATTGCCGATAAACCCATGTTGCTTTATACATCCGCCACTGAACATGCCATAGAGCTCTGTTAGCACAACATAATGATCAAGCAAAAGAATAAGTTGTATATTACCTTAGTTAAACACTTATTGAGCACGAAGTACATTATTACCAAATCAAAAAAGTATGCTTAGCGGTCACCTTTTCATTCCATAAGTTATGTCATTAATTTCTCAATCACACAACTAAGTTGATTTCCAAGATTGATCCTCTCAAGTATCTCTTATCCCGACCAATTCTCACGGAAAAATTTCTAGTTGGGTCATACTACTTAGTGAATTTTATGTCAAGTTTAATACGCGAAGGAAATTAATGGACAAGACCTTGTAGAACAACTTGCCGAGGCACCCCTTCCTGGCACATAACCACTTCATTTTTCTTTTCCTAATGAATATCTTCTACACATAAACATCGCACCAGCTTGGACTCTATTTTTTGATGGATCTTGTAATCTCCATGGCTTAGGGGTTGGTATTTATCTTATCACACCTAGTGGACACATTATCCCTAAATAATTTTGATAAGCATTCCCATGTACCAACAATATTGCAGAACATGAAGCTCTAATCGTAGGATTAAAAATAGCTATATCTTGGAATCTTACATAATTAGTTGTATTTGGTGATTCTTTATGTATCATCAAGCAAGTTACTAATCAATACCAGGTCAAGAATGAAAAAATTATCCCATATAAATGCATGGTGGAGAGTATTCGAAGATATTTTTGATTAATTAGCTTTAATCAAATCCCCATAATTTTTAATAAATATTCCGATCTTTATGGAAACCATTAGATCCATGTTAGAAATAACATCTAGTCAACCAAATACACATTTTCTTGTAGAACATCTCTTAATGCATGGCCATGATATTCCTGACAACACTATGATATGTGAAATCATGTGTCTAAATAACCCTTGGTACCATGATCTTTATACCTTCATTCATGATAAAACATTTCCTATCGACATGAAACCAATGCATAAACATGATTTAGCACAACGTGCCTCTTGTTACACCATTTTAGTAGAAACTCTTTATAAACGAGGATATGATGACACCCTACTCCGATGTCTTAATCAGAAGAATCCTTGAGTTTCCTAACTGAAGTCCATTCTGGTATCTATGGAGCGCACACAAACGATATAGCCTTAGCCAAGAAAATCTTGTGAGTTGGATATTATTGGCCCACCATGGAAAGTGACACATGCCATTTTTTTAAACGATGTCAAGCATGTCAAAAGCATGGAAATCTTATCCATGCACCTTCCCAAGCATTACAATCGATAACCACACCATGGCCCTTCTCTCAATGGGAACTTGACCTCATTAGTAAAATCAGACCAACATCATCTGATGGGCATTGTAGTGCCCACTTTCCTTGGACACTTGTTTAGATACTGATCCTGACACTATTGATCATATTTTGGACATAATTATGTTTTGATGTAGTATGATGTGTATATGCTAGATCATGGATTCCTATGGACATTATTATGTTTTGCTTAGTATGATGGTTAGATGTTAGACTATGGATTAATATTGATCTGGATTTAGTTATTATGCTTGAGGATCATTGAGACATTATTATTATTATGTGGATGATGATATACTAGTTGACATGGATAGGTTATTGATGTTGATTTTAGACATGTGACATTGATATTATGAATAGCTCTAGTATAGAAATCTATTGGATGATGATATAGTTGCAAATTGAATTTAAATGATAAATGTTAAATTCTTGATAATGTTGTGATTTGGATTTAATAATTGTATGTTGCTTATATCATTTGGATGTTCTAATATGGCCACGAGGCCGAAGGGGTATATTGCATTTTGCAGGTTAAAAATCACAACAATGTCGGGGATTGAAGACTAACCATATTGGAATTCAGTGTGAAATCAACAAGGGTCACCATGGCAACTGTGTTTGATCGGTGTGTTATGTTGTGTTAGGATTTCCATTAGTGTGACCTTGGGGTATATGTGTGTGTGGTTATTATGTGTTCCCTTTTTATTTATTGTTGTGTGTATTTTATTTTGTAATGTGCTTTTATTTTAATTATTTAAATATGATAGTATTATGTGGGAGACATATAGTTAAAATTTAATTAAATTAAATGGGATGTGGAATGTGAAATTAAATGTTTTTGCTTTGGTTGAAAATGAAATTTGATATATAGATATTTTTATAACCTTATGGTGATTAAATAAATGTTGTGTCAAAAGATTTTCATAAATAAATGTCATAGAAATAAATGCATTTTAAAAAGAGTGTGTAAGTTACCAAGTATAGGTTGTGTAAGAATTTGTAAGAGGTTGTAAGGCTGATTTTGGAAGGTCAAACACTCCTTCCACTTTGAAATTCGAATTTGGCCTTGAAGGACAAATTTGGAGGCTTGTGGGACAAGTTAAACTTGTCCCACACCTCTCAAAATCCTCCACCAACCATGTTTATTGTTTTGGACTCAAAATAAATCTATTTTATTATGTTTTGATATGAATTTGTGTAAGTATTGATTGCACTTGTCTTGTAATTTTAAATGCATTCCTTTTGGGGTATGGGCTATGTTGTGTGTGTACGTGATTTTTTCATTTTTCATTAATGGTGATTTGTTGTTGATGTGGATTACACTCTTGGGGAAGGAAGAAAAATGATGTGGCATCCCACTTGGAATCCACATCATCCTCTTCCACCCTCTCCTTTAAAATTTGAATTCCTCCTCATTTTGAGGTTGTTGAAAGTTGGAGATTTCACTCTTGGGTAAAATTTCTCTTGCATTTTGGAGCTTGCATGGTGGAAGAAGTGGATTTACTTTTGCATGCTTTCCTCTTGCTAATTTGGGACTGGTTTTGTGCAATAAAGAATCTGCTGTTTTGGAAACAAGACTCCATTATGGAGAGGTAGGATCTCACCCTTTTAAAATTGTTGTTTTTTCCCACTTTTAGCATGAATTTTGAATGTGTTTGTGTTTGAAATTCTTAGAGGGATGGGTAGAATTCTTAGGGCATGGTGCGGAGAGAAGACTATGAGATTTATTAGAGGAGGGATAAGGGATTTATCATTGGAACTTGTCTTGTGGAGGGAATGTTGGTTGGGATACACCTAGGGAAAAGAATATACTTGCATTTCTTACTTTGGGGAGGTATAAGGGATAAATTTGGAGGAGGGATAAGGAGGGGTTGAGGAGGGATAAGGTTTATGGGATGGTTATGTTTTGGCAGTTTGTTTTAGGTGGATGCCCAATTTCAACATGGGAGGCATAAGGAGACCTCCATAGTTCTTGCTCTTGCTTGGCTTGCTTTCTTGGAGAAGGAGCCTTTGTTTTGTTTGAAATTGATTGTTGTAGTTGAGAACTACATATTCTTTCTTTGTGTTTCTTTGTGATTGTGAAATATGCTTGTATGTGAAGAAGCCATGTTGCCATGTGTTGTATCATCATGCTCCATTTCAATATGGTTGGGGCTCAGGGGCCAATGGGGAAAGATGGCTTCTCTTTTCCCATTGGATGTCTTGGTTGGGTGGAGAGCATTTCCTTTCCCCCTTCCTTGTTGTGATTAAAATTTAAAGGATGAAGAAATCAGCATGTTGCTGTTTGGAGCTTGGAGAAATCAGTTTGACAGTCATTCCTTTGAGAAGTTTTAATGTAACCCTACCCACTTCAAGTGGATGAATGTAATTGATATAGATATGTGAGATGTTTACCTTGTTATTGAAAGATGTAATCAAATTTGAGGAATGTAGAGAAGAATTGTAATTCTCTGTTTTACTTGTAAAGAAATGAAATTGAAATGATATACTTGTATTCTTTTGGAAATTGAAAATTGAAAATCCAATCAACTGGAAGGGAGTTAAGTTGTAATGTGTTGTTTGAAATCAATGAAAGAAATATATCCTTCTCTCAATTGCATTGTTGTTTTGGAAATCACATGGTTGTTATATTATACAAATTCTATTTTAGAAAAGAGAGTACGTATAAAAGAAATGATAGAAGCTTTATATTTTGAAATGAGTTTTGAACTAGAAATCAATCTTGCATATTTAATGTATAATCTAAGGAGCATTGTATTTGTCTGAATTAGAACAATATGCACATTCAGTTGATAAATTGTAAAATCAGTTTAGAGGAATAAACTCACTATTTTAAAGTTAAAATTGGTAATATACATTTGAATAAATGAAAATTTCACATTTATACTTCTTAATTAACTTAAAAATGTCATATGTTACTATGCCAAGATTACACGAAACTCAAATTGACAAAGTAAACTTGAGGAAACAATCCAACAAATTCAAATTTTGAAACAATCCCTTCCTAGGTCATTTTTCTGTCCCTTGTTGGAGAAAAACACAACTTAAATAAATTGATCAAATTGACACCCTTAAAAATTATAATTCTTCCCTAAGTTGATCCCCCATGTCTGAATGGCATGTGGAGTGGAGGAAGGGATTCAATTTTATAAAAATTGCAAGTTTGAAAAATTGCCAATTTTAAACTTATAAACCCCGCAGATCGATTTCTTAAAATTGACCCTCAAAATTTACCAAATTCCAAAATTTATGTTTTTTTTTTAAAAGAGAACTCCAAGATATTTCTGGAAAGTCCTCATTTTCCTAAAATGGAGCTTCCTATCAAAAGTTATGGCCATTTGAAGTTTTACTTTAAAATCTCCATCCCAAACCAAAAATGAAATAATTCGACCTTAGAAAAATTTAAATTTTAAACTTTGGAAAAATTCCTAAAAAGTTTCGTGGCCTGCTACCCTCTCATCCTATCAAAATTTTCCACATGGCACCTTGGAGGGGTGGACCCTTAATAAAAACTTAACTTTTAAAAAAATTTGCCTTGGGAAAAATTTCCCAATTTTCCCCACAACTCCACGGCTCACAACCAATCACGTGATGACACGTGGTAGGGGGTGCATGGATCAAAATGGAAAACTTAACCATTTTTTCCTTTGGAAAATTTTCACTTTTCTCCTATGACCCCACGGCCCCGCACCAATCACGTGCTGACACGTGGCAGGGAGGGCTTGAGGATTTAGAATTGAAAACTTAACATTTTACACTTTTGGAAAATTTTCACTTTTTTCTCTATGGCCCCACACCCCGTAGCCAATGGGGTGATGACATGTGTCCCCATGGGTGTGCGGGTCCATGCAATTCTTTTAACCTTTTAACCTCATTGGTAAAAATCTAAATTTCCTCTGCCGGCCCGTGGCCAATCACAAAGCGCCACGTGGCAATTTGGGCAAGCGCGGAGGCACGAAGGAAAATTTTCCTTCGAAAAATTGAAAACTTGGTTTTGGGAAAAATTTCATGTTTTTCCCCATGTGACCTGCCGTCCCAAACGAATCATGTGATGACACATGGCATTTGGAAAATTTTCCCAATTTTCTCCCTAACCCTGCGGACCTCCATGGGAAAATTTTCCCTTAAAACTTTGCCCGACCATAAATTGAGTTCTACAAGGAGTTAGGAGGACATATTTATATGTTTAGAAAGGTGAGGAAATTACCTATCCAAAGGTGAGCTTACTTTATGAAAGTTTTGATAAATCTAAGTGTGTTAAAAATTTATTTGAAGTTCAGGGCTTGATAGAGAGCAGGCTTGGGGATAAATTTCTCCCTGAACCTTAGTAAAACTTGTAACCTCCAAATTGGAACCTTGTAAACTTGTTATAAGATAAAAATTGAAATCTTGTGTTTGGTTAATCAGAATCTATTCCGGAACCTATTTAGTTTCAAACTAGTATCTTGCTACTTGTTTGTAGACCCTTCTTACAAAAAAATTATTCCATAATTTTCCTAGTTTGTTTCTTGGTCTCAAGTGGTAGTTGAAGCGGGCATTACAGACATAATTTCATCATTACCACTACCAATTACTTCACCAAATGGGTGGAAGCTATGCCTCTCACCTATGTTATCGATGCACCAAATATTAAAATTAATTTTTAATAATCTCATCTATGGATTTGGTATCCCATCTGTACTTTAGTCGTAGATAATGGAAAATCATTTTAAAACCAAGATGTAAAAGGCCTAGCCAAATGTTTTCTCATCAAAATTAAGTTGTCCACTCCATACTAACCTCGGGGTAATAGTCAAGCGAAGAAACCAACAAGACTTTAAAATCCATCATGGAAAAAATTGTCAACACCCATGGACATAATTGGCATACTCAAATTTACCCCATTCTTTGGGCTTACCGTACATCTTACCACACGCCTACCGGAGCCACCCCATTTTCCTTTGTTTATGGTTGTGAAGCCATTTTACTTAGTAAGATAGAACTCCCATCCTTGAGAATCTCCATTAAAGATGTAATTAATGAGGATGAATACCGATAGTCACCATTTCAAGACCTTGAGATTCTCAATGAAAAATGAATTAATGCTCTCAATCATCTTCAAGTCTATCAAACCGACTACAACACAATTATCATAAATAGGTAAAACCTAGAGAATTTAAAATTAGTGACTTTGTTTTAAAAGAAAATCAAAAGAATAACACTAAAGAGTGAGAAAAACATGGAAAATTTGTGCCTAAATGGTTAGAACCCTATGTAATTACAACTAAATTTAGCTCTAGAGCCTATAAGTTGGCCACTTAAGATGGTCAAGAATGTGATGAACCAATGAATGCAGTTCATTTAAAGAAATTTTATCCTTGAGGCATTCACTATTACTCGAAAACAACGACATGTACATTGTTCCTTCCGTCTCGCTTACCTCCAATAATTTAAAGTTATTCATTTCCATTGGCAGGTATTTTCATTATCAAAATCACATCTTCATGTTTATCATCATGAGACAGGTGCTAACATCAATCCTATTACATCTTGTGAGTATCATACTTCTTATAATATCTCCCATTTTTAGTTACTTTCACCTATGGTCATACCTAGAGTCTTATTGATGGTAATATATTCCCTTCAAAGAAATTCTCTCTTTCATAACAAAGCTCTAAACATATTTACCCAGTTTGTTTGATCATCCATCTCAGTCTTCAGTGTTGAACCCGCACGTCCTACTAGTCATGTGGGGATGATATTGGGGGTAGAATTTCCTTCCCAAATACAAAGCACTATTGTCAAATTCCATCAATACAGATAAAGTATGAATAATTAATAGTCACATCTTTCTTCCTTCAAAGTCTTTGGTGTTGAGCCTACACTTCTTAGTAGTAGTGTGAGACTGGGAATGGAGGAAGGTACTCTTACTCATCTATGTCTTGTCTTTGGTGATAAAACCTTACCTCTTATAGGTGGCATGGGGTAAAGTGTAGAGGGTCATTCTCATAAAAGCATAAAAATATTGCAAAAACATTGGAAAATTAAAAAAAAAACATTCACTCCCCTATGTTTTGCCTTTGGTGATGATCCCTCACTTCTCATTGGTAGCATGGAGCAAGGCATAGGGAATCATTTCAAGAATAAAAATCTTACAATTCTCGCAATTATAGAATCCCCAAATAATTCATTTAGATTCCTAAGTGAAGAGAGAACTATCTCTTCACTTCATATCTTACCAATCAGCAAGCCACGTAACTACGTAAGTCTAGTACGTGACTCATAGAGTGAAATCCATTCTTGAAAATGGTTCAATAACATTACGAAGAATTGAGTCATAATTTCCCAAAGGGATTATTGTTAGTATTTCTCTCTACATTCATTATCTACCTCCCATGTCCTTCTTGATTCTCGGTGATGAGCCCTTGCATCTTACTAGTTGTGTGGAGTCAAGAATGGAGTTAGACTTCTTTTCATCATATCATCACCAACATATCCTACTAATGGAATGAGAATTTGTGTTATTCCAAGCATAAGTTACCACGAGGAACATGGTACATGTGAACAATATATTGGTTTATCACCTCTCAAAATAAGTCTGCACTTTAGTCCATAAATTGCCAATAACAGTGTAAAAATCCAAGAATCCAAAAACATTCAAAAATCATCAAAATTCTAAAAAAACAAATCTAAAAACATTGGAAAATCTCTAAAAACTCCAAATATATATATAATAAAAAAATAAAAATATTGTAAACTCCATAAAATCGTAAAAATCTAAAATAATCAACACAATTCAACCTTTTAACTATTATCCCCAACGAATGATCCAATCACCTTATGACTACAAAATTCAAACCACTTCTCCTCGCATGACTCCTCACTCGGGAGAATCAGCGCTCATTGTTTCCTTGTTTGAAGACAATGACATAATCCTTTTCTATATCCTTGTACCTGGCTTGGGGCACATCCGATCAATTCTCATTGTGGAACATGTTAGGGACATGTTTATTGGTTCTTGTGTTGCATTATTAAATTATTAATCGCTTTCTTGTATCTTGATATATTATAGGGGGCATCTTGATTTTCTGTATCATGATATTCTCTCTAATATATTTATGTTATCTAATTGCATATCATATTGGGGCATCATAATTTCTGGATGGCCTCTGCTTATGCTCTTTTCCACTTGCATATTGTCTTTGGGAATTAAATTTTTTTGATGGCCCTTGTCTATGTTATCACGCATATTACAGGTCTAGTCATCTTGATATTTTATATCATGATGCATCATGTTGTGTGCCATATTAAAAATAAGATGCTTTTTTCACGTGAGTATCTTCCTACATGATCAACATTTTAATTTTCACCCCATCCATTCACCCGCACTAATACATTCCCATGTTTGGGACTCCTACTTGATCACCATTGCAGGTTTGTGAATCATACTTGAAGATATTTCTCAAGTAGAATTCACTATCCAACAGCTCCTCCTCCCACACCATGATCACCCTATATTTGATCCATTCATTCTCACTCCACATTTCTTCTCCTCCACCACTTATCCCCATATTACCCTTCTCACCATTCATGTCCCCTCTCACCCATTTGTATTCTTTCCTTTCACTCTTATGTTTCCCACTAGAAAATATTACTTAATAACCCCTTCTATATGGGATCCTCGGTGGAGGTTTACCCTCTCCCTAATATATTTCCGTTGTAGAAGCTTCTTCACTACCTCCCCTCTCATCAAACAACAAACACCACCACACACATCTTCCCATTCCACCTCTTCTCGCTTCTCATTCTTGCATTACTACTCTCATGATGTGGTCATCCCAATTAAGGATTCCCCTCACACTCTCTGCCTTCCACTACATATATTCCTTCATCCATTCATGTTACACTCCTTTGTTTCCTTTCTTCCTTGTTATCACCTCATCTCGTATCCTCTTCCGCTCAGGCATACATCACTCACTCTTTTCTCATCCTTCCCCAAATTCGTCTTATGTATGGTCATCCTACTTACATGCTCTTGTCATATGGAAAATTCACTTGAGGGATCCCCTTTAGTCCATTTTGTCATACCTTATTCCTACCAATTCTATCATCATTCTTATTCTTCTTCAGCTTGGCGATATTACTTAACCATTCCGGCTACATGGAAATATTACTTAAGAATTCATCTTAAGGTTGATCTGCCCTATAGCCTTCCTCTATCCCATCATATTTCCCCATCTTATTCCTCCCGCCTCTCTTCATGATCATCTTCTTTAACCAACCATTCCACCCTTGTACCCAATAAATTTTTGTCTTTCTCCTTGCATATCATCCTGTTAGTTTGGCGATCTTATGAAACCACTTCGAGGGGCATGAAAATCTTAGTTAAGAGTCTCTCTTAAGCATGCTATGTCATCTTACACTCTCCCATCACTCTACATTCTCACCCTCCATATTTTCTCTTCATTCCCCATATCACATCATTTTACCACCATTATCATTATCCTTTGCTTGAAATCTTACTTAACCACTTACACGACATGACGATCTCACTTAAGAGTCCCTCTTAAGGATGATCTATCTTCTTGCCTTTCCCTATCACTACACATCCTTCACCCTTCAATTTTTCTTGACATTCCCCATTATCACATCCTTTCACCTCCTCTTCCATTCTCATAAACACCACTTCTCATTTTCCCATTTGTCATCTGCAGATGTCGCTCGTTTGGAAATATTACTTAACCACTTCCATCGCATGACATTCCTACGCTAGGGTCATCCCTACATTAAAAATCATCATTGTGAAATTTTCCCTTGACTCATTCTTCGTTTAATTTGTTGATCACTTTTTCCACTTGGTCTCTCCTACCAACCAAATTTTCCTCCTACCATTATCTTTTCTCCACCTATCATCTTACAACATATGACTAATATCTTCCACCTATAATCACATTCTTTTCCCCCATTTTCCCCTTGTTGATCCATCATACTTCATACCATTTATTCCCATTCTTTTCATATCTTGTTTCTTCATCCTCACCTCATTCGTTCTCATCTCCCACATCCTCTCCTCACTTTCACCTAGTCCCGAATCATCCCTCCCATTTTATTTACTCTTTCCACTTCATCTTCTCAAATTCTCCCACATTTCTACCCACACACTTGTTCACCATTATTGTTAACATTCCTCTATCATTCTTTCATCATCATATTCTATTCCCATGCTAATAATTGTTAGTGGACTTTCCCTAAAATCAGCAATCCTCATTCCGCATGTCCTTGTTCACTCCCTTGTACCTTCTAGAGTTTCCCTTCATTCCTTCCTCTAAGCCCACCACTCATTATTAGTGGGATTTCCCTAACGTCCCTTTGTTGGCGTTACCATTTCCAATCCTTATTACCTTTCCCCTTTTCTTCGCTTTTCTATCACACTTCCTCACAACTCATTATTAGTGGACTTTCCTAATGCCCCCTCATTGGCATTGCCTCTTCTATCTCCCAATCTATTTTCTCTCTTAATATTTTCCCCTAATCCCACCCTTTCTTGTTGCTTCTTACCCATCTCTCCATCTTCCCTTCGACCTCTTCAATATCTCGTATTGTCTTCATCATACATCCTTTTTCTATTTTCTCATAATCCTAGTATCCTCATTTCATGCATCTCTGCATCTTTTCCAATATGTGTCATTCCTCCCCTCTTTCTTCTCTTTACATTCCTCATACTATTCAATTTCCAGTTCTTATCCCCTTTCGTATTTCCTTCCTTCTACATCATTTTATCTATTATGCTTTTCTCTCTCCCACCCTCATATTATTTCCCTTCCCTGCCTCATCTTCTTCCCCTTTTTACATCATATTTCCTCCTTACTTCCCCATCGATAACCTGGCTCTTTAGTGTTGTCCTATATTTTTATCATCCCACCCTCCACATGCATCTCCATACGGTTTGTTCCATATTATTTTCCTTGGTCTTCCTCGCAACGACATGGTTCCTTCAATATTCTCCTTGTATTCACTCTATCTTCCTTTCCTCTCCCCTAATTTTCATGTTTCTTCTGACCACTTCTCCTTTTCTCTACCACCCCTACCTTTTCATTCATTTTGTACCCATTTCTCTTATTTTCTCTACTCTTTTTCACACTTTCATCACCCCTCATAGTTTATTTCTTCTTAATTCTACTTCTTCTTTCATCCTCTTTCAATTTTCGATGATTTTACCCCCTACTCCCACCTTGTCTTCTCCTTCTTATTTATCCTTCCCCGTTTCCTGCTTTTCTTAACTCTATCATTTCTTTCACTTTCATGCATCCCTATTTATTATCTTTGTTTCTTCCTTCATTTGGCACATCTCTCTATTTCATACCTTCACCCTCTACTCTATCACTTTCTTGTCTTCTCTTTGTTTGTCCTTCATCATTCCCTTCTTCCCCTATCATCCCTCTCTCTTATTCTCTTCACTCTCTTTCATTCCTTTTTTACCCCCCTTATCTCCATAACCATTCACCTTTCTTACTCTTCTCATAATAAACCCCTAATCCTATCCATTCCCTTTTCTCTTTCCCATTTAATCTTCCCAAACACCCTCACACCTAGCATTTAAGGTCGATTGAATCCTTTATCCATTTGCATCGTACGGTCATTCTAGTCTCTTCCACTACATTTTTGTCCTCTTCTCTGTGGAATTCATCTCTCCTCTTTTTGAGAGCTCTGTTGTATATTCCATTCTCATCAATCCTCTCAAGGGGCATCATCGATCTGTCCATAATCACATCTTCTCATGAAATTTTTGTCTTGGAGGATACCACGACATCACCAATCACCACCTTCTATTCTCCCTAAAAATATTTTCTCTACTTTTTCTTAAGAAAAGTAGATTGAATTCTTCCCCATCTCATCTAATTCCTTCGAATGGACACTACTTTGATAGTACCATTCCAAAGAGGGGAAAATGTAGACACCCTAATTTCACATCTATCCTAAATCAATTAATTCCCTTGCCTCATTTCCCACAAAAATACACTTCGAATTAATCAAATATAATTTGATTAATTATCCATTTTAAAATCCAAAAAATAACCCAATCCTCACCACATCTCATTATTCTCCATGTTTTTCTACTATTGAATTAAAAATTCAATATCAAATCCTCACCCACTCTTTGTGGTCCCCACTCACCTAAAATCCTCCACTTATGAATTAAAAATACAAAATCAAATTCTCACCCATTCTTTGTGGTCCCCACTCACCTAATCTTGCCCACATTTTCAAACAATGATTACTTAAATTACTCTAAGTTAATCACTCCCCGGCTATAAATACAACCTTACCCCTCCCCTCTAAAGACACAAGGAATAAGACTGAATGCCCTATCTAAGTTCTTGCATCCTTTGAGAAAAGAACATCCTTCCGACTCATCCTAAAGTACCCCATTTCCATAATCCTTTTACCCATCTGGTGAAAAATAAGTGGATCATTTTTGTAGGAAGGCCTTGCTTCATCTTGAAGAAAATCACCTACATATCACACAATCGAGGCTCAATCCATGTTTCCTAGCCCATTATGATGTTTTCTAGGGAATGTGAATGAGGAGGTATGATTTTTAGTATTTTAATTCCTTGTTAGTAGTGTATTTTTCCTATCTTACACTTCCTCGTCACGCATATAATACCTAGAGATGAGTTCTTTTTTAAACAAAACACTGTCAAAATTTTAGTGAAGATTTATATAGATGAAGGTCATAAATAAATCTGGTTATGATTGACAATGTTTGAATTTTTATGTGTTCCATCATAGATAAATATTCTAATTAATGTTGGTTTCATTCACATTAGGAAGTGATTGTGGAACATTCTAGGGAAATATTTAAGCTCTTAATTGGGTAGGGTTGAGAGAATAAGATGGATTTATTCACCCTAAGTTAGGGATTGAGATTACTCATGACTGTTGAATATTTATATGATTTTACTTTATGAATTGTTCCAAAACTTGGAATTTTGAAATATTATGAAGTAATTTTATGAATTTCTTTTGATTAGTGTTAACATGTAAATATTTTAAAAGACTATTGAGAATAACTAATTTAACATTATGTCGTTAATGAAATAAAATGGAATGTTGGATGGAATTTGTACTTAGATTACCATACTTTGTTGAGATAAAAGAAAATGGGAAATACATATATATGATGACAAAGAAAAGGATCTTGTTCAATACTTTAAAGAATTTAATTTGAGTTTTTATGCCTTATCTCGAGATGATTCTTGTTTTTCTATCATTAAATCAAACATATTACGTTGAATTACATCGTAGTAAAAAATATATGAAGAGATATGTAAATCCATGCTAGTTCTCTTGATTTGACCATGTATAAATTATTATTTTTAGATTATAGGTTTTGAAAAGTAATACGAAAGGGTAAATAATGGAATATGACATACTTGATTGAAATTGTACTAATTTATTTGATGTATTAAGTATATTTCTATTTTATTAAAGGTGAAAGATTAATTCATGCGTGAATAAGGATTTTAAATTTATGTTTTATTTATGTTTTTATATTAGGTAAAATATGGTTGAGGGGACCCTGCCCCATATAGTAAGAAGATCCTATATAGAGCAGATATTTAATAACACAACAATCAAAATAAAATAGAGTACAATCAAACCAATACCAAAACTAACAAATAATAAACTATCAACAAATATGAACATAGAAAAAATAGAAAAAAAAAAAATAATAACAACCATCACTCATAATTATTCTCAAAGTTAGCCAACAAAGTGAACCATTCCTTCACCAAAGGTGAGTGAATGTTTTTACCTAGACTAGTCACTCGACTCGGATAGTTCCCTCTTCCTCTTATTCAAGGTATATTGGTCTTCAAACCTGTCTATATGCATTGGCAGCTACCTCTCAATATGGAGGTGTTGTATCGTAGTCTTGACATTTAGGATACTCCATTTAGTGAAGTGTTGAAACATGGCCTTTAACTACTCCACATCATTGTCTAGTCCCTTGCATTTTTCTTTCAGAATCTCAATACTTCCACCACTTAGAACCTGAGCCACATATTCCACTTTCATCTTCATAGCATGCCAATCATTAAGGATAAATTGTATAGTAATTTTTGTGAGATGGGTATCACTCTTCACATTCTCAAGGTCTTCAAACATTTTAGCCAAAACCACTCCCTGCTCCACAACATATTTTCCTTGTGTTTCAACTTGGGGTTTTCCTGTTATTACCAAAGATTTGTCTCCCATGTTGACTAGTATCACCCTTCTCACCTCTTCCACATTTTATTACTTCACCTCTTTCTTCTAGAGGTCTTGAATACCTTACACAACTTCAACCTCTTCAACATCTTGCTCTTCCCCTTCACTTAAAGAGGAGGGGTAATTTGATTCCTCATCCTCCAAATTTGTTTCATCATCAATAATGTAATCCTCTAGGGATTTCGATAGCACACTCAACCCTTTAAATTTTTTTCCATGTCCACAACAGATATTTTAAAATTTTCTATGATAAACCCTTGGTGTAAGGGAATATTGATTATTCATTTTTTAAATTGACAAAGGGTTTCATAGAGAGAACATAACATATAATTTGGGAAACTATAATTGTTCTCGTTCCTATCAATACTTCACCTCATCTCCATATTACTTCTTAGGCTTGTAAACTTCATGCCCTTCCTTTTCCATGGCCATTACATAAGCCATCGTGTTGATAGATAGGTCAATATTTACTCCACAAAACACCATATTGTCCCCCATCCAATTCTTAGCAGCTCCCTTGCAAACCTAAAATATTTGTTAAGATGTATGTTATGGCCTTCAAACAATTTTAGGAAAGGGGTAAGTCCCATTCTTTTGAAGACCTTTGTTGCCTTGGGTTTGATACAATAGGTATCCCATGGCTCATTACGTACTGATCTCCCCACATTTTCCTATTAGCAATCAAGATAACCTAGAAGATACCTCTCTTTTCTTGACTACGTAGTCCATGATCCAAAGAAATAACACCTCTATGATTATTAGAATCAATTGGGATGATAAAAACCGGCATGAGAAAATCCCCATCTTATAATTATTAAAACAAAACCTACGCAAGTTACCAAGTTACAAAAATATTTCCCGAAATTAGGGTTCATTTTAAGACCCCCTTCTAAAAAATTAGTTTAGAATGGGTGGAGAATCTCCAAATTTGACTTTTGTATCGATGTTGAATTTCTGAAAAATGCTTCATGGTAAAGGAAAATTGGCAATCAGAACTTTGTTAGATGAGGTACAATGATAAGAAATGTTGGCGAAATACATGCATAAGTTAATTTAACATATAAATAGTAGGTGAATTCACCCATATAAATGACTTATCAGTGGAAATTTTAGGCGAATTGGGTGGGAGCCAACTGCTGAAAATTAACCATTTCCAATTTCCAAAATCCCTAATATTCATGAGTTTACGAAAAATTGCTACTAAAATTTTCCCCGCCATAAATGCATAATTATTCAGAGTCACCTTCCTAGTCTTGTCACAAAGATCAAGTAATGATGTTTTTATCACCATATTATTTTTCCAATTGGGTTCTCACTAAAGGATCAATATCAACAAAATTGGAAATCAATTTCATTCCATCACTCAAGACCCCTTTATTAGAAAAATGATCAACTATACTATTAGCTTCACGATAAATATGTCTGAAATTAATACCTTCAAAGTTAGCTGCCATTTCCTTAATGCTAGCAATAGAGTCTTAAATTGAGATAGAGGTAGTACCCTTATTTAAAATTTTATTTATAATATTAAGTGAGTCACCTTCTACCTCCAACCTCTAAAATTTTCTTTGAACAAAAATTGTGACTCCCCAAGGCAAATGCGCCAACTCAACTATGTGGTTAGATTGGTCCCCAAGTTGCAGTAATAATACCCAAGAATGAATTTACCATTATGATCTCTAAACTCTCCCCACAACCATATTTACCTAGATTTCCTTTTGATGCCCCGTCAAATTTCAATTTGATCCACTCCTTTCTAGGTTTTTGCCAACCCTTCAATCTAGGGTTCAGTTTAGGGGCTCTTTTTGGGCAGTCATCATACCCCATTTTTTAGATATTTTACATTCTATATCTAGGACTATCTTCTTGTTGGTCTAAATAATAATAAATTTAGAATTTATTAAATTAAAACAATGAGATATAATTATATTCTCTCGACTCCTTCTTACCCTTAAATATGCACATATTCCTCTCCTTCCAAATTTCCCAACAAAGGTGCATGAGGGTTAGAATCCACAATTGCTTCAATCCCTAGATTTTGAAAGGGAAACACCACTGATTCCAAATAATTTTTAAAGAGGAAGGAAAAATCTAATTTATCTCAAATAGATTTAATAAAGTGTTTATGACCTTTTCAAGAAAAGAGCATTCAAGGAACAAGTGGATTGAGTTTTCAACTTCCTTTTCACACAACACACACCTATTAACCATATGGAAGTTCCTTTTGTTGAGGTTGGCCACCGTTAGTATTTTGTCATGTAGTACCAACCACCAAAACATATTTAATTTTGGAATGACTTCCTTGATCCAAACACTATCCCACTTGAAGCTTCCATATTCAATCTCATTTTCAAAGTAAGTATTATAGGCACTCTTAACCAAAAAAGTACCATTTACCTCCTTTGACCAATATATGTTATCTAGTTCATTCTTCCTAGAAAATATTACCCCACACAACTAATTATTAAGAGAATCAATCTCATTGTTGTTTAGGCCCTCTAGCTGTATGTTTTTCCATAAGATGTAAGGATCCTCCAAATTAAAATAATTGTTCACCTTAGTTCCATACATTTTCAGTAACAACCTTTTGGAGATTGGGATAGGAGTATTTGAGAGGAAAATATCCCAACCATCTATCTTCCCAGAATTTAATAGTGCACCCATCACTAATTTTCCATTTTCAGCCCCCTGAAACAATGTGCTTGGCCCAATTAATAGATTTCCAGAAAGTAGATCCTTAAAAATTAGCTATACTTTGAAGCACAAATCAGCAAAACTTAGGTTCCTCCAATATTTATTCCTTATAATTGAGGTTCATACTCTCTCTTCCTTAAAAGTCTCCATGACATTTTGGATAGGAGTTCTTCATTCATATTTTCCCAAGATATGATAGGTATTCTAGGTTTTTCTTCTGATATACTCCATAGAACCTCTTTTGAATACTTTCCATCTTATTTTCAATTTATCTAGGAATTATGTAAATAGACATGGTATAAATAAGGATATTTTGAATAGAACATTTAAGGAGAGTGGCCTTACCTCGCTTGAGAAAGTAGGGATCCCTTCCATCCATCCAATTTTTGATAAATATGTCAATTAGGAAGTTCTAATCTAATTTTTGGGTCTTTCAATCCCGATGAGCATCCCTAAATACCTGGTAGGAAAGGTTTTTATATCACAACCCAAGATATGTGATATCTTCAAACATCTCTCCTCAGGGGTGTTGATAAAAAAATAAATTTTACTAAATTTTATGAGTTGATCAAAGACTTCTTCATAATCTAACAACATGATTTTAAATTCTCTACCTTCTAGAACCATAACTTCTCCAACCAATATGGTGTCATCTACAAAGTGTTGATGAGCCACATCTTCACTATTTTTTTGGAAAGAGGGTAAAGTGAGGGTTTTAGAAGGTCCCACAACCTTATACAAAGAGCCCAATGACTAGATTATACTATGAAGCTTACATATAGAAAAACCCGTGAAAATTTCCAAAAAAAGATAGGCAAGCAAACAAAGCCCAAAGCACAAATAAAAATATCAAAGGAGCTTTTTTCACTTGATAACAAAATTCTTGGCTTGGATAGAGTTTGACTCATTGTAAGCTAGTTTTCCAGAGTTAACAACTCTGTGCATTCTTTGGTAATGGTTGCCTTAGTGTTTTCAATGAAGGTTTCCTAGGCTTTGAGAACCAAGAAGGAACATTACAGCTTGGCCAAGATGGAAGTCACCAACTCGACATGGCAGTCTTCCGGTTGGTTCTTGGTGTCAGCAGTGGATTCAGTGTTGTCCTTCTCAATGTTGCCAGACGCAAAGTCTTTCCAATTAGGGATAGCTTCCATCTGCACATCCTAAGGGTTGGTGTCACGATCCTCTATAATGATATTGTCGACATTCAATTGGAAATTAATCCCCTCCTCAAGCTCCACATCCAAGCCAATTGGGCCAGACTCTGTGGAATCAAGATATAGCTGAGAAAGACCAAGTAGAGCATCTAAAAGGTGTATCTTTGAGCTAGAAGTAGGAGAAGAAGTAGTGAGTGCCACCAAAGCCACAGGGTTAGCAAAATAGGTCTGGCTCAGGGAGGGCAGCCGAATAAGAGAAACAGGGGAACAAAACCCGTGAAGGAGGGACCCAGGATGACAACATTAGAGTCGAGTTAGAGGAAACTTGTCGGTGGTGACGGGCCGGAGGAGGGACGGGAAGTAGGGGATGGAATGGGGGAGGAGGTGGGCGTATGACGGGGCCGACCATGTTTGGGAGAAAAAGGTTCAACTCAACAGGGGAAGCAAAAATTTGAAAAGGAGGTAGAGAAGGCCTTGATGTAGAATGGGCCCTTCTCCCTCCCTAGCTAGGTTAATGGAGTGTTCAAGTGATTGGAAAAGAAAATGTAGCTAGGTTAATTTTCTTCCCCTAGCATAAGTACGAGAGGATGAAGAAGTGGGGACCATAGACCAACTTGTAACACCCATCAATGGTGAAGTACCTCATGATCACCTCAGTGAATCTGTCCTAGGGAGGAAGGAGGGATTCCCAAATATAACCAGAGAGATATTTTTTTGGCTTCTCCCCTTTGGCAATAAAATCTGAAGCTCCTCTTGTAGAGTTTTCTTGAAATATATATCCCCCGAGGCAAGAAGGCCAAAGAACCGAGGCGATGGAGTTTGTGGAGATGGTGAAGCGGGTGTTGCCAATATAGACTCTACCACATGACCAGGTGGCCAAGGTGCCATACGAAACCAACGCCAAGTATCCGGACATCCTTTCAAGGAACGTAGTTATGCCATTATCCCTAAGGATGTTCCAAACATCTTGGTCCTCCTGCAGACAAGTGCAAGAAGTAGGTTCAATTCTCTTGAGTTGCCCTCCCATGTTTAGAAAATCATGAATGTGCGTCGAGGTGAAGATCCATGACTCGACTTTAATAAGTTCGCCATATCTATGGGAGCCTTCCACGTCATCCATCCTTCTGAAATGGAAATAATTATGATGTGAAATGGTGTATCTCAGACTGGATCTGCACAAGTGTAGTAATTCTCATCCCACATGCTCGGCTCCGTAGAGCAACACTTCAAATTAATGTGGAAATCATTACCGTCATCAGAAGTGAGGATGGAGTGATTTTTGCCGGGTTTGCTGACATAAGGATCGACTCCCATCTCCACACATTAGCTAGACAATGAGTAATCATTATGGGAAATTTGAAGGAGATTTGTCAAGAAATTATCTAACCATATTTGCTGAGAATCAAGGAGGACACCAATGTTAGCCAAACAATCTGCCACCTTATTTCCTTCCCAAAGAATGTGCTAGAACTTGATCTGCAGAAAGTTCCTTTGGAGGAGATGGATGTCGGCAATAATTTTTTTAATAGTCCATTGACCTGGGTCATCCGATCTGAGGAGAGTTATAATATTGAGAGAGTAACTTTCCACAATTAGGGAAATGTTACCAAATTTAAGACTTAGCTCCAGCCCTTTAAGATAGCTAAGGCTTCAACACGGTGATTGGTACCCAGGTTAAAATTAGCTGCAATAGCAGCATGAGGGGAACCATCAAAATTTCAGAGGATCACCCCCCCAGACCTCCCTAGGTTACCCTTAGAAGAACCATCCATATAAATTTTCAACCATCCCATTGGAGGAGGGATCCACCTAACATAAGAACGAGCCTGGGAAGAGGGCTTAGCTATGGGAAGGATTGTCATCTACTCACACTAGTCCTTGTGATTGCATAGCTAAATTTTTGCTGATATTTCTTCCATAAGCAACTATTGAGATTATCTTGGAAGAGAATAGCTATATGGCTAGCCACCCTCTCCAGATCCCAACATTGGTCTTTGAAGATTCTCCTATTTCTCTCTTTCCAGATGCCCCATAGGCCATGGGGGAGGATGAGTTTCCAAGCTAGGGAAAGGGTCGGGTGAGTGAAGGGGGAATACCATTGAATGAGGGTATCATGAATAGAATCTGGGAAAGTCCAGACAACTCCAAAAAATGACAAAATCCCACTCCAGATAGCCTGGGAAAAGGGGTAGTGAAGAAGGAGATGAGAGGAGGATTCCAAGGCTTTACAACAAAGAACACAATGAGTGGGAAGCAAGAAGCCTCTCCTCTTTAAGTTCTCTCTCAAGAGTAAATCATTCTTGAATTAGAGCAAAGAAAATAATACAATTTTGGGGATAGACTCTTTGGGCCAAATTTTGAAGAGGGGAGGGCCAGAAATGGTCTGGGGCTTGGTGTTATAGGAAAATTTAATTGTGAAGGAACCATAGGGGGAGAGGGGCCAGATACATTCATTAGTAGGAGAGGAAAATAGACTATAGAGAGAGGAAAGGGAAAACCTCAACTGAATCAAAAGCTGACTCTAAAGTTCACTGATGCCCATCCAAACCAGAATATGCCAAGAGGGGATTGAATTCTAAATTCTCCAGTAGCCAGAAACTTTCCTACCATGACTATTGATGAGGTTCCTTTTGATAGGGTCCCAAACAAGGTTGAGACTCAGAGGTTTATCACCAATCCACCAATCCGACTAGAAGTCAATTGATCTACCATTACCCAACCTCCACTTGGTCCCGGTACATAAAAGAGGAAGAGAGCTAGTAATCGAGTTCCAGATAGCTGAGCCACGAGGCGGGGAGGAGAGAAGAAAGTCTTCATCTTGCGTTAGATATTTAGATCTCAGCAGCTAATCCCAGTGCGAATTACCTTGAGCAACTTCCCAACCAATTTTAGCTAGCAAAGCAACATTCATATCAGCAATCTATCTAATACCAAGCCCACCTAGAATGGTCAGCTTACAGACTTCATTCCAAGAGACTAGGTGAATCGATTTTTGGCCTCCACCCCTGACTAGAGAAATTTCTTTTGGATTCCCTCAACAACAGAAATCACTGAGGAAGGAATTTTGAGAAGAGACATGAAATAGATAGGTAAACTTTGAAGAGTAGCTTTGACCAATTGAAGTTTTCCAGCCTGACTAAGAATTGCACCTTTCCAAGCAGCCATTTTTTTTGGTATCTCTCAATGACAAGATTCCATAGATTCTTGGTTTGTTTGCCTTGGAAAAGGGGAATGCCAAGATAGGAGGAGGGTAAGTCCACAATTTTACAACCAAATATGTCAGTAATCCTTCTTTGAGTTTGAGCCACGATGTTTAGGAAGGAGATACTGCTTTTGTTGAAGTTAATCAATTGTTGAGAGGCAAGTTGATAGTCTTCTAAAATTTCTTTCAGGGCACGAGCTTCAATCACCAAAGCAACACTCAAGAGTAGAGTGTCATCTACAAATTGGTTGTGAGTGGTAGTAGGGGAGATGGAAGTGATTTTGATGCCAGAAATGACTGATTGACTTTTGGCTGCCTCAAGAGCTCTGCTGAGGGAGTCTTCCATTAACAGGAAGAGGAAAGGAGACAGAGGGTCCCCTGTTGAATACCTCTACTATTTTTGAAGAAGCCTACTAGGATTCCATTTATAAGGATCAAGATGTAAGGGGTTGCAATGCAAGAAAAATCCAATTGCACCATCTATTGTCAAACCCATAACTTTTTAGCACTCGGATCAAAAAATTCTAGCTAACTCTGTCGAATGCTTTTTACATGTCTAATTTGAGGATCATCCCCGTAGACTTCAAGTGATGGGTTGAGTGGATGGCTTCATGAATGGTGATGATACCCCCTTGAATAAGGCACCCACTGATGAATCCATTTTGATTCATCGTGATGAGGTCATTCATTAGGGGCTTAAGTCGAGTGGCTAACATTTTGGTGATGATTTTGTAGGAGGTGTTGTAGAGGCTAATTGGCCTAAAGTTGGAAACTGATTTAGATCCAAGAGCTTTGGGAGCAAGAGCTATGAAGGTGGTGTTCCACTCTTTCAGGAGGGCATTGCTGGACTGGAATTCCTTAACCACCTTGTAAAGATCTTGCTTGATGATTTCCCAGAAGATTTGGAAAAAGGTAGCAGGGAAGCCGTCGGGGCCTAGGGCTTTGTCACCTTTCATAGTGAAGATTGCTTTATGAATTTCCTCCATAGAGAAGGGTTTCGTTAAATTTTCATTCATGTCCTCCAGAGATTAATTTGGGAATGTGTTGGAGCATCTTGGACATAGCTTTCTCATTGGGAGGGTCCTCTTCCTAAAGGAGATTAGAATAAAAGGAGACTAATTCATTAGAAATCTCAATGTCAGAGGTTAAAGTGTTACCTACCAAAAGAAGCAATTCTTTGATTTTGTCCCTGATTTTGCATTTAGAGGTAATAATGTGGAATAAATGGTGTTGCGGTCTCCCTTCTCCAGCCAAAGTACCTAAGATCTCTGCTTCCAATAGGTCTCTTCTTCCTTTAGGGTATTGTGGAAGTCACTGAGAAGATGCCTTTCTTGTTTATGGAGTTGTTTCATTCTTCCTTTAACCTCCATCAAAGCAGAAATGTTAGCAATTTCCTGAGTCAGCTTTTGTTTATGAATTTTGATGTTTCCGAACACATTGTTCTTCTAGATCTTAAGTTGATTTTTATTTCCTTAAGTTTTCTGGAGAACTTAAACATTTTAGAGCCCTGAATTTTGATATCCCACCAACTCTTAATAAGAGGGTCTAGTTGATTATTTTCCAGCCAGGCAAGCTCGAATATGAAGGGAGGATTTTTTATGTTCATCTTATTGTTGGCACAGAGGATTAAAGGGTTGTGGTCTGAAGCTGCTTGGGATAAGGAGCTGAGAAAGAAATCAAGGTAAAGTGAGATCCAATCCAAGGATCCTAAAGCTCTATCCAATCTGCTTTGTATGTGATTTCTGCCCACTCTACGATTGGACCAAGTGAAGGAAGTACCATGAAGGTCCATATCAAGAAGAGTCTCCCCGTATAAAGTCAGCCAAAGCTTCCATGTTGTTAGGATTAGCAGGGGCTCCTCCTTGTTTTTCGGAGGGGTATAGAGTATAATTGAAGTCTCCCATAATGAGCACAAGGATATTTCCACAATTTTTTATGAAATTTGAGATGTCTTGCCAGAGTCTTTCACGCTGTGATTCCAAGTTTGGGGTATAAACATTGATTGTAATCTAGGCAGCATTAGAATCTACTTCCTGGAAGAGAGTGCATAGAAAATTGGGGTGTTGCAGAAGGCAGTCACCTTTGAATTGTTTGGGGTCCTAGAGAGTGCATAAGCCTCCCAAATTATCCTTTTTGAGTTTGGTTTCCTGAAGCATGATAATGTCAGGAGAGTGGTTAAATTTCATATCCTTGAGGACTCTCTATTTTTGCAGAGAGTTCAGCCCTCTAATATTCCATGAGATCACCTTCATTTCTTGGATTTAGATTTGTTCCCCACAACCATGGGGATGGTGCTCTATGTTCCTTGGGCCACATTTAGGGCTGATTCTTGTTGTAGCTTAACATTTCCTGGGTACACCCATAGACTTTCTCGATTCGGTATCGTGTTTCCTACTACCGCTTCAGTCATACGGGATTCATACTTTCACCGAGGATTAAGTGTATGGGGAGATCAGGGTATCAGAGAGGGGAAGGAAAGGAGGACAAATGAAAGTGGAGTTAGATGGGGAATCTTTGTGTCAAGCTTGGGGAGAGGGGGAAGGGAAAGGAGGAGGTTGGAGGGCGAGGAGCAGGAAGGAGGAGAGGAGGGGGATGCAGAACCACCGAAGGGGGACCACAAGGAGGAGGGGGAAGGGAAGGCCAAGGAGACCTCCATGGGAATAGATATCAAGTATAAGGGAGGTAGGGGGTCAAGAGAGGGGGCCAAGTTGGAGTCGGCAGTGATCTCTCCTTCTTCTAGGAGGGAAAAGGGGTTAGATGTGGGGATGACCGGGGTCTCTTCAGGAATGGTCTTAGGGATATATTTTCCTTTCTTTTTGGGAGAGGTAACCAGGGTTTTGGGTTTAGGCTGAGGCTTAGTGGGACATCCAGAGGCTCTGTGGCCTATGCTTTTGCAGATTGAACATGCTTGTGGGATATATTCATATTCAATGGATTGAGACCAGGTTCCAAAATCTGATAAGAGATCAATCAATTTCAGGAGAGGGCAACTTACATCAGTGTTAACATAGAAATGAGCATGAATGAATCTAGTCTTGGCCTTAGTGGCTTGGTCTATTGTGATTAGAGAACCCATAGATAGAGAAATACCTTCAATAACCGCAGGGTGCCATAGCTCTAGAGGAAGGCCTGGAAGACGAACCCAGATTGGAGCCTGTGTCATTTTTTAGTAAGCGGGTTGAATCCAGGAGACCATTTCTTGATATAGAACCCTCTTCTACCAAAGAACCATGGACCACCTAGTAGAGCTCGAGAAAAGTATTCTTTCATGCTGAAGGAGAAGAGGACAAATCTGTTTGGCATCACAGCTATTTCCAACGCACCACAAGGGTTCCATTTCAGCTAGGCCCATTTTTTGATGTCTTTAAGGGGGATCTCAGGACCCAACAACTTGCTGATAATTGAAAAATCCTGAGGTAGCAGATCGTTCGTGATGTGAGAAGGGATGTGAAGAGAGAGGGCCCCATCAGAAAGCATGGGCGTCAACTTCTCCGAGGGGGACGCAGAAGAGGACCCCTCCACAATTTTCTTCCAAGCCTCGGGGACGCGGGAGACAGACCCCTCGATTTTGTAGGGAATTACTCCCGATCCGCACTGAGAAGGGTCCGACATCAAAACCAGCACCAGGGAATTTAGAATTCAAATATTCGAGGGTGGCAAAAAAATTTCCATCGATGAAATACCGTCACATCTTTACTTTGTTAAAAATAGAAGATATTTCTATAATTATTCCTTCAAACTTTTCTTGATTTAAAGATCTACTCATAGTTTCTACAATTAAGATAGATAGAGAAGGAGATATGGGATCTCCTTTTCTTAATCCTCTTGTGTTGTTAAAAACCCACATGGAGTGCCATTAACTAGAACTAAGAATTTAGTTATGGAGATGCAAGTTTGGATTATGCTCCTAAAGTCTTCACTGAAACCAAACCTCTCCAAGAATTTGTGAAGAAAATTCCACAAAACTCTGTCATAAGATTTTTCCATATCAAGATTTATCACCATGGTTTCTTTCTTATTATGCTTGATAGAATGCAATGTCTCCTAAATTGTAACTATGATGTACTAAATTTTACTTCCCAAAAAAAAACCCTTGTTGATGAGAGATAAGGGAGGGAAGGAGAAGTTGAATTCTTAAAGCTAGAATCTTAGAGCACATCTTGTAGATACAATTACAAAGATTGATTGGTTTGAAGTTTTTAAAATCTGCAGCATTATGGTTCTTCTGAATGAAAGCTAAAAAGGTTCAATTCATATCTTTCAGCATCTTCTTGTTTTTGAAGAATTCTTGGATGGTTAGACATACATCATTCTTGACTATTTCCTAGAAAAATTTAAAGAAGAGGGTTGGGAAGCCATCCATGCCTAGGCTTTATCCAAACTCATAGTCTTCAACATGAATTCAATTTCCTCAATAGAAGGAACCTTAACGACATATTATTATCTATATCTGAATTAATTTGTGGAAGGAAATACAAAAAGAGATTCTTTGGAGTTGTTAGAAGAAGGAGATGAAGATAGAAATTTGTTGTAGAAAGAGATCGCAACCTTTTTATTTCACCGAATCTGCATTAAGGTAGACCATCCTTCCCCATAAATGTTGTAAATCCTATTAGAACCTCTTCTTTTCAAAGTTGCAATATGGAAGAACTTCATGTTCTTATCCCCTTCTTTAAGCCATTGCACCCTATATTTTTGTCTCCATAATGTTTCTTCTTTTAAGAGAATATTATGGTAATCAGCAAACAACTCTTTCTCTTTTTATTGACCTTGCTCCAACCTATCACAACTTAAGTCTTCCACTTGTGGATTGCAACGCTATTTTTCACTCTCTAAGGAACTCTTCTTTTCAAAAATATTACTAAATATTTTTTTATTCCACCCCTTCGGTTTGTTCTTCACTTTGGCTAGCATTTTTGAAACTCTTAAAATTGCACTACCTTGAACATTAATATCCCACCATTCTTTGACAATATTTGTAATTTCCTCATGTTGTAGCCACATATTTTCAAATCTTAAAGGAGTTCTTATTCTTTCCTTATCTTTCACTTGGAAAAGTAAGGGATTGTCATCGAATCATATTCTAGGAGGGACAACAAATAGGCCTCATTACTTAACCACCTCGGGATGTGAGATCTCTATTCATTTTAACTTGTATTAATTGACCCCCTTATCTTGTTAGAATAATTATATTATCCCCTTTCAACTAAATATCCATGAGTCTATTTTTCATTATGAAGTCCTATAGGTCTTCCATGCTTTTAGTAAGGTCAATATTCCCCCTTTCTTTTCACCCAACATTAAAGGAGTATTGAATTCACCCATAAAAATCCATTCCATATCAGATATTATTTCATGGAATTTAGACAACTGATTCCAGAAAAATTTCCTTTCTCCTTTATGGTTAGGTGCATAGATATTTGACATAACCCACATTTCATTGGTTTTATTATCTTTAAAAAAATGGCCAAATGATGTTTTTCTTAGTAAATTCATACCTTGGAGTCTTTCAAGATCCCATAGAATGGTTAATCCTCGCATAGAACCTCTTGAGATGAAATCCACAAATTTATGCCTTACTCCAACATGTGTTTTTAGCTATCATAAACTACTCATCCTCCATCTTTATTTCTTGAATAACAATGATTTAAGCTTTGTGTTTATATTTGAGTTCCTTAATAATTATACACTTTTTTGGGTTTTTCAAACCCCTTGCATTCCAAGAGATGAAATTCATTTGGAAACTTGGTTCTTTTCTCTTCTAAATCTCTTCAAATTGAGTTTAGATTAGGTTTCGTCATCTATATCTCTCGACTTGTAACACATTTAACAAAATATTATGAATGAGGTGTGTTTCCTTAATTGTTGAAAATCATGCTTGTTATGGATAAATCATCTTTGCTTTTGGATTAATGGACTAAAATGATATCACTTTCGTGAATCCATTTTCACTTCTTATAGATAAGTTGCGAAATCAAATTTTTAGAGTTGCAAACTTATTTCTTGTATAGACTCATCCTTGGATCAATTTTAGTGATCCAAGGAATGTTTTAAATACTCTTAACATACTAAATGGTAAATTGACATTCATTGGTTGAGAGACATAATGATGAAACCTTGTATGTTACAAATTTCTTTGACTTGAGTGATCATGTCTTCATTTGGTTTTATGTTGTGCTTGGGTCTTTGGGATTCACCTTTGCGGGGTGCTTAATGGTGTTAAGGGAAATAGAAACCTTTATTCAGATTCTTGAGAAAGAAATAATATAAACATGTCCTATATCTAATAAGGTCTATCCTAATGGGATTCAAGACTCAGGTAAATTTTCCTAACTCTTTCTACACCACTCTACGTGGGATGACATCCTAACCTAAGTTGTTAATACTAAGTTAGTATGAAGGGAAATAACCTAAGGGATGCTAAGTTATTTCTAACCTATGCCTAATACTATTTGGTTAAGCTATGTCCTAACCTAAGGTGGCAATCTATTTGTTTAAAGGTTATATCCTAAGGTTATACTTTTAAATTAACCTAAGATCTAACCTAAGAAAATTGTATCTATCCTAAACTAATGGGGTATGAAAGGGAACCTATGGGTCGATTGGTAAGTGGGAGCTAAGTGGTGGTTCCTAAGCTATTAATGAGATGTGATTTTGATTTAATAGGGAAGAAGTACTACCAGACTTGGTAATTGTATGAAAATTTAGTGGAACCTACGTGGAGGCATCACTAAGTTTGGAAATGAATGTTGAAATTCATTTGGTCTCACCAACTTTGGATGGGTGGCAAGGAGAGATAAGTGGGAATATGTAATTTAATGTCATTAATTCACCTCGGTTTTGGTGAGTAAACCATCTAGGAAGGCATGCTGGTAGATTTTTGGGGTTGTTTTGGTTTTGCATGCTTCACAATTTTTTCTCTACATGGAGCTATCTAGTTCTTTGAACCAGTAGTTTGATCTTCACCTTGTGGCTATTTTTGATTTCTCTAATCTATTTTCGATTTGAGGAAAATATATGAGGCATTTTGGAAAATTTTTATGGTTGGTTGATCTTGCTTGGAGAAGAAGAGGTGTTGGAAACTCAGGTTGAAGTCTTCTTTGAATCGGCAGAGGCACTATTAGGCATGATAGGCTCTACCCATTAAGATTTCTTGCTTTCTTCTAAATGATTCATTAAAACAATTCTACTCACTTGAGATATATTTTTGCATGATGTGTCTGGTTATTTACTTGCATGTTTTCATGAAATCTATGTGGTTTTGGAATGTGAATCCATTGTTGTTAATGGTAGTTTTGGGAACTTTCTCTGTACTAGTTATTAGTAGTATTCATGTGAAACTTACATTTGAAGCTCTATAACTTGTATTTGAAGCTCTGTAGCTTGTATTCAAAGCTCTGTAACTTGCATTCGAGACTAGTATCGACTGAACTAGCTTTGTTGCTTGTATGGTTCTGAATCTCTATTTTAGTCTTGTGTTTTGTGAGCTTGAAGTGGAGCTTCATGGTTGTTCTAAGCTTGTATTGAAGCTTCGTGATTTTTTATGAGCTTTTATTGGGATTTTGTGTTGGTTTTTGGACTGAGTTGAAACTTGGTGTAGTTCTAACTTTGGTTGAATCTTCATATTCAACAACTACTTTATTCAATTATTACGAATGCTGAACTTACTAATGTGAGTTATTGAGTTTTGTTTTGTACTTACATTACTGAATGGAGTTTTATTCTCATTTAAGGATTTGAGAATACTTGACTCATATTAGAGCATTGGTGTTTGTTTTAAGCTTGTATTTAGGGCTTCATGTTTCTTATAGGCTCGTATTTGATCTTGTGTTTGTTTGAGCCGGTGTTAGAGGCTTATAAAGTATGAACTTATGTTTGAAGCTCATATTTGACACTTTATAGGTATTCCACTATTACATGTTCTAGACTTATGTTGGAATCGACGTGTTTACCTGTATTGTGAGCTAGGTTTGGTTGGTATTTGGTTTTGAAAATATTTATTCTCTTTTAAGACTATCTGCTCGAACGGGTCTTGAGAGTTCTATTTTAGTCGAAAGTAGACCATGTAATTTCTTTTTGAAACCTCTTCTATGTTTTGCTTCTTGTGAGGGAATGGTTGTATTACTTCTATCTTTTAGGCCACATGGTGTTCTTGAATTTGACAAGGTGTGTGAATTCGAAATGTATCTTCTTCTTCTCTGCCATGAGCAAAACCCGTGTCTTGTGGGAAGCTTGACTTTTTGTTCTTAGAAATAAATGGACTGGAACTACATCCTGTTGTGGGATTAGTTGATATTTAGTTTGTTTGGATCAGTCTGTTAAAAGATTAGAGATTATGGAAGTAGATTATTTACTTTCCTTCTTATTATTCATGTTGAAATAAATTCTTTCTTGTCATAAGCTTTTAACTGGAACTTGAGAGGCTTGTGTTGATTTTGTTTAGTCAAGATGGAAGAAGTTTGGGACAATACTTTTCTTAAATGAATTGTTTAGTTTCTTACTCTCTTCTCGATCTTTTATCCGATCTTTTATCTGATTTTGGAATTTAATAGAATGTGAATCTAAAACCTATTATAATGAGTGTCGTATGAAAGAATACAATATTACATTTCGAATGCTTATATTATTGTTCTTTTGGGATCGCTAACTTCTTACTCATTTTCATTAAGAGTTGATGTCTTGTAATGGGAATTGAGTCCTTTGAGTCCGTGAGATGTAGTGATCCTTGTTTATCTCTCACAATTGAGATTTATATTCCTTGTTGGATTCATTGAACGAGTCTCCTTTTTGTTTTTAAAAGAGAATTGAAAATGTTCTCTTGGGGATAGTAGACTGTTTAGAGTCTGTATTGTGAATTTTGTTTTGAGATTTGAATTGAACTTGAGCTTGGTGAATGGAAATAGGAAACTAGTTTGTAAGTTTTGTAATGGAAAGTTTGTAGTGTGCATTCTTTGACTATGCATTCGGTTTTGTGTTCTCTTTTGGGAACTAGATAAAGAATTTCTAAGTTTAAATTAGATAAGGGATTTCATTTCATAGTATAAATGAAATGAATTATGGATTGGGTCCTTTTCTATTTGAGATCCTTTTTCTGTTGATTGTATAAATTCATTGACTGAACTTCTCTTTAATTGATTCTCTTATGAGATGGGAACTTCTTGTGGATTGGTTAAGAGATTTATTTTTCTTGAGTATAGCTTGGATTTGTGGATAGTCTAGTTTCAGACCTTTGAATTATATTTACTAACATATAGAAGTTAGTAAGACTTTCAGTTAGATTATTTTGTCTCCTAATCTTCTTGGATTGAATTGGGATTCTTGTTTAGATGTTGTCTCTTTATTTATGGACTCCTTATATTGTTATCTTTGGACTGAGGCAGTGTTGAGTGTTCTAAACCTGATTCTATCCTTCAGATGATTTTTCTATAGGGAATAAGAATGTTTTGATTATCTTCTTTTGTTTATATGGAAAGATGAATCTTCCTTATATGAGCTATGTTGTAATTAACTTCTTTTACTGCTTAGAAAAGATAAATGTGTATTTCTATTCTTATGGAATTATGAAACAATTGGATGACAAGACCAGTTGATTGTTAAAAATAAATTGATAGGATCAATTAAACCTTGTGATATAATTCTGATGTTGCAGATTATATTAAGTTCTTTTCTTAAAAGTGAATTCATACTCTTTTATGGTACTTCTTTTATGGATGTTATTACTTATGATTGTTTGTATGATGTATATTAATTGTTTCATTAAAGCAGAGTTGTTTAATGGAACAATTAGTGAAATGCACTTTACTTTAATGATTAGTGCTTATCATGCTTAGTTCATTGAACTGACCCATGCTAGCAATTTTTAGATGGACATCATAAGTGATAAAAGAAGACAAGAACTTTTATGATGCATTGGATTATTTAATTTGGGATCTTATGTAAAGAGTTCGAATCATTCTTGAGATGTATTGGAAAAGAAAAGTGTTGTTCTTTTAAGATCTTAATTATGATTGATATGCGTAAATGTCTAAATTGCATTGTCTTGTAAATGTATATTTTAAATCATGAATTGAAAGGTTTTGTTTTTGACTCAAATTTGTGATGTGAATTCTTTGGTACTTGAATGTCAGAATTAATAGTGATATCTTGGCAATATCCCTTATATCTATTTGTATACTATTGTTGTTATTAGATATCAAGTTGGATTAAGGAGATAGTATAATCTCTTTTATTATAATGAATTTTTAAATTACAAAAGATGTCATTCTTTTTTTTATTATTGGTAAATAGTTTTGATGGGACTACTATACTATGATTATCATGATGGCCTAAAAGCCGAAAATATACTAAGAAGTTCCACAAAAAGATGGATCAATAGTAAATCTCCCTTATTAAAAAATTGTTAAATTGTAAAAATATGTCGTTTTTAATTTGCACACAACTTCATAGTTTAATAATGAAATATGCCTTAGTATCAACATACAATTAAAACTATATGAAATATGTAATAAA
Source organism: Taxus wallichiana var. yunnanensis (assembly GCA_018340775.1). Classification (NCBI taxonomy): domain Eukaryota; kingdom Viridiplantae; phylum Streptophyta; class Pinopsida; order Cupressales; family Taxaceae; genus Taxus; species Taxus wallichiana. Next base: position 51,578,710 of record CM031243.1, read on the forward strand.
ACTGATAAAAATGATAAAAAGGTTATGTTAAAACCTAACATTTAACCATGTAGAGGAAGACTCTTCCTCTCCCAAAGAATGAAAGATAAGATGAATAGTGGTTATGATCCTTAACCTTTATAACTTTCTTTTATAAAGTAAACACTAGCTGAATCTAGGTGAATGTCACGCTTGATTTGGACAACTAAGTTGCATTAGGAATTAAACGTTGATGTTTGTTGTCCTATTTTTGGGATAACTGCTTGTTATGCCATGTTAATGAATAATAATGCAACAAGGATTAATGAAGTTCTCCATATCTAATTAAGATAAGTATGGGTAAAGAACTTAATAAATGTTGGAATTAGGGTTAGGCATGGTTATTGTAATCTAATCTTAATCCAATTTAATTATGATTAATGACCACTAAGGGGTATGTACATCTTGATGAATCAGTTCTAACGGATGTTGGCACATGCCAACTATAGGACTGTACCCTTGAGAAGTCCTGGGACTTCTCGAGGATACAATGTTGTAGTTGACATGTGGCAACACCCTTCCATATTTGTTCATCTAGATTTATGCACATCTGGACTTGAACTTAGTTTCTCTCTAGGTCAAGTTAGTAGCATGTTTAGGATAGGTAGTAGCTTTCAATGACTCAGGGTACCTCGGCACATCCAGGTTGACTTAGGTCAACCGAGTATGCCCATATACCCTAAGTCATCATGAGTGTCTTCCTATAATAAATTATGTTTCTAACCAAGCTAGGGTCAAACCTTGGGCAAGTGGACTGATAGTAGTCAGTAAAGACCATTCTAGATAACAAAAGAGTGAGGTGAAGGACATATTCTAAAATGATGAGTATGTCATCTAGGAATAGTAACATGAACAATATGTTGAAAATCTTTGGCCAAAGTATCGCAAGCTGTTGGTTGCGTTGTCCTATGTCACCTAGTTTAAAGCAACATGATGTCAAATGAATATTGGTAACAAATATTTAGATAGGTTCTTTAAACAGATCACTCAGTACCTGGAATAGGGTAGAGAACCAAGTATACATAGTATACATAAAGTATTATATACTTTAAGTTAACATGAGAGATCGGTTGGTAACCGAGTCATGGAATGAGAGATCGGTAGTATACCGAGTCATTACAGTTACATATGGTTATCTATTATGAGATTGATTGGCATGGAATGTGTGTTCTAAATGATGTTTTATTTAGAATAGAGAACATTATGTTTAAAAAAAAATTCCCTTGTTTCTAAAGTCTTAAAATGGGAATGTTACATCTTGGTATCAGAGTTGAAGGTTATAGCTCTTAGACCTATTGTGTCCATAATCTGATGAAACTTAAATTTTCTTGTAACAGAAAATGGTTAGAACAAGAGGAAATGTTGTAAATAATCCTCCACCTAAGGAAGGAGCAGAAACTACCCAAAACTCGATGAGATCCTTGCTGCCCTATTGGACACAAGAGATCATTTGGCTGTACTTGAACAACAAGTAATGGGTAATGAGGAGGAAGAAGATGTTGATAATAATAATCAACCACCTCTTAGGGACAACCACCAATGTAGGTGTTGATAATAATAATGTGAACATACCTATCAACCTGAGAACAAAAAGGCTAGGCTAAGCAGCTAAACTCACTAATGATATAAAAAGGATAAGTCCACCCAAGTTTGATGGCACCACATTAGGAGATGGGGATGAGAATTGGCTCAAAAAATGGAGAAATACTTTGCAATAAGGAATTTCTCAAAAGAAACAAAGGTAATATGGGGAGCTTATCATCTTTCCCATGAGGCATCTTCATGGTGGGACAACCATAAGGCTGAGTTAAACATTGATGAAACTAATATCACATGGGATCAATTTAAAGGTTACTTTAGGAAACGTTGGCTGCCGTAACTTTACTATGATCAGAAAATGACTAATTCCATAACTTAGCTCAAGGAAAGCTAACTATAAATTGAGTATTGGGAGTGGTTTACTAAACTCCTTAAGTATGTACCTCAGTACCAAACTGATGAGAAGTTTAGGATATGGAAATTCATCATGGGATTGAATCCCATTATAGGAGGAGAGGTGGATGTTCATAGCCCAACCATGATGGAAGGGGTTGTTGAAAAGGCCATAAGGTAGGAACATAAAATTGAAGGCAATTTCTACTCATAAGGAGGAAGTAAGGAAGAAAATTCCCAACTCCTCTTCATCATCTCTTACACCTAAGAAAGGACCATGGAAGAAATTTGGAATGAAAAGTAAGTTTTCATCTGATACTAATAAGAAAGCAAGCAAAAAACAAGTTTTGTTGAAATGCACATGAAACAACTTTTATCAAGAACAATAATAATGGACAAAAGTCCTATGGAGGTTAGAATGATAACTCTAAGGCTGGAAATAAACCCGAGCCTAGAAAGGGACCTGTAGGAGGTTGTTATAACTATGGCAAAGATCATTATGCAAATCAATGCCCTTTGAAAAAGGATGATCGTAATCAACAACACAAGATACACACTGCAGTAGCTGATAAATAGCAGGCTGAGAAACAGGCCATGCCTATAGAGGTTCCGGTAAGTTATTTGGTTTACCTATAACTATTCTTTTTGACACCGGAGCTACTAAATGTTTTATTTCTAGTAAATTAGCATCAAAACTAAAAGAAAATCTAGAAACATGGATAAAACATGGACTATATAGTATGGAAACAATGTTGTTCATACAATTAGTATGTGTCTTTTTGGAGCAGTCCTTGACTTACCTAACTTTTCCACTGAAGTTGATCTTTATGTTGCACCTTTGGGGTCTTATGATGTAATCATAGGTGTTAATTGGTTAGCAAAACATAAGGCTAAAGTGGACTATTTTGAAAAACACATTAGTTGTTTAGATGACTATAGAAAAAACAACAAAGATTCAGGGTGTGAAACGTGAGATTTCTATTAGAAAACTCACTATGCAACTTAAAAAGGCCAAAAATAAAGGTTGTACCTTATATGCAGTAAAAATTGTAGAAAACAACTAAGAGAGACAGAGATGTCATGGAACGATATCCATTGTTATGAGACTTTAATGATGTGTTTCCGGAAGAATTGCCAGGTCTTCCACCCAAAAGGGAGTTTGATTTCACAATTGAGATCAAGCCTGAATAAGCCTATTTCTAAGGCACCGTATCAAATGACTACTATAGAATTAGTAGAGCTTAAGGCTCAGTTGTAGAAATTTTGTCTAAAGGTTTGATTAGACCAAGTGTTTCACCTTGGGGAGCACCAGTAATTTTTGTGAAAAAGAAGGATGGAACACTTAGATTGTGCATTGATTATAGAATGTTAAACAAAGCAACAATCAAGAATAGATACCCACTCCCTAGGATTGATGATCTATTTGATCAGATGCATGGAGCATCGGTATATTCTAAGATAGATCTTCGATCTGGATATCATCAATTATAGATTAAGGATGAGGACATTCATAAAACAACTTTCAGAACAAGGTATGGACATTATGAGTTCACGGTTTTACCTTTTGGATTAACAAATGCACCTACAACATTTATGAACTTAATGAATAATATCTTTCAAGAATACTTGACAAATTTGTGCTCATATTCTTGGATGACATTCTCATATATTCTAAAAGTATAGAGGAACACCATGAACATCTAAATATAGTTTTAGAAATTTTGAGAAAGAGATGGTTATATGGTAAGCTATCTAAATGTTCTTTCTATGACACAAAAGTGCACTATTTGGGACATGTAATAAGTAAGAATGGAATTGTTGTAGATCCTTCTAAAATTGTAGCTATAACTGAGTGGCCTACACTAAAGAATGTACATGAAGTTAGAAGCTTCATGGGGCTTGCTGTTACTATAGGAAATTTGTAAAAGATTTTTCTAAGGTGGCTACACCAATAACTTCTTTATAGAAGAAGGATAAAAAGTTTGTTTGGAGTGAGAAATGTGAAATTGCATTCAAAACTTTGAAGGAACAGTTAACTTCAACACCTATTCTAGCAGTACCAGATCCTAATGGAGATTTTATGGTGGTAAATGATGCATCTGGTGAAGGTCTATAGAGGTATTTTGTTACAAAATGATCATGTCATAGCTTACGAAAGTAGAAAACTAAAGTTACATGAGTTGAATTATGCTCCACATGATTTAGAGCTTGTTGCCATTGTTCATGCACTACAAGTTTGGAGGCATTACCTGCTTGGTAAACCTTTTGAATTGAAAATTGATCATCTTGGGCTGAAGTATATCTTCACTCAGCCAAATCTTAATGCAAGACAACAAAGATGGTTAGATTTTTTGTCTCAATATGATTTTGACATCAATTATATCAAGGGTAAGGAAAACAGAGTGGCTGATGCTCTAAGTCATAGGAAGCACATTTATGCTCTTATAACATTGAGAACTCAATTTAAGGATGAAGTAAAAAGTGTTATGGAATCTGATTCTTACTTTTAGCAAGTAAAGACAATGCTTACTATAGATCCAAATGATTTGAGGTATAAAGGTTTTCACTTTGATAATGAAGGAATCTTAAGATTTGAAAATAGGGTATACATACCTTCGCTAAATGATTTAAGAAAGAAATTGTTAGTAGAATTTCACAATTCACCTTTTTCTGGACACCCTGGTATTACAAAGATGCTTGCTGATATAAAACAACAATATTTCTGGAAAGGAATGAAAAAGGATGTTATTGATTTTGTGACACATTGCCTTGAATGTCAACGTGTTAAAGTGGAACATATGCACCATCCATCGGTTTATTGTATCCTCATAGCATACCGCAGTACAAGTGGCAAGTGATAAGCATGGACTTTGTACAAGGGTTGCCTATGTCAAGAAATAAACATGATGTTATTTTAGTAGTTGTTGATAAACTAACAAAGGTAGCACATTTTATTGTTGGTAATCTGAAGGATGATTCTCCTATATTGGCTAAAATATTTGTATACACGAAATTTTCAGATTACATGGAGTACTTGAATTAATCATATCGGATAGAGATCCTAGAATGACGTCAAGGTTTTGGCAAATGCTTAATGCAACTCTAGGAACTAAGATGAATTTTAGTTTGTGTATCATCCGAAAACGGATGGACAGAATGAAAGAGTCAATCAAGTTTTAGAGGATATGTTACGAATGTATTATATGGACCAACAGTATAAGTGGGAAGAGTACCTTCCACTAGTTGAGTTTGCATATAATAACACATATCATGCCTCTCTTAAGATGGCACCTTTCAAGCATTATACAAAAGAAAATGTAGAACCCCTTTAGTTGGGACAACATTGAGGATAGAGAGGTAATTGGACCTGAAATTCTTACTGAAATGGAACAAGTTAAAATGATTCGTGAGCACTTGAAAGAAGTAGTAGATAGGCAAAAGAGTTATGCTGATTTAAAGTGGGTTGATAGGAAATTTGAACTTGGTGAGAAAGTCTTTCTTCGGTTAAACCGAAAAAGATCTCTATAAATTTTGGCAAGGCTGTCAAGTTATCACCTCATTATGTGGGACCTTTTGAGATAGTTGAAGTAATCAACCATGTAGCTTACCGCTTAGCATTACCTCCTACTTTGTCATGAATGCATGATGTTTTCCATATTTCTTTGCTTAAGAAATACATTTTAGATTTATCACATGTGTTAAATTGGAATTCCTTGCAGGTCCAAGACCCAGAATAATCATGGTTAAACCCATACGAGTGCTAGAAACTCACCAGTTGCATTTGAGAAATCATGAGATAAGTCAATGTAAGGTCCAGTGGGACCAATTTAATGAAGAAAGTACAACTTGGGAAAACCTAGATGATATGAAAACTACTTTTCCATATTTATTTGATCATAATTGACTAGGATGACTGATAAAAAAATTGTGATTTTATCTTTATATGACAATAAGTCTTCCAGTTATGGATAGAAAACTATTTTTTTTTTATAAATAACTATGTGAATGCTGATTTATGGAACTTTAAATTTAGATATTGTTGCAAACATATGTTATGAAAGTGAATAAATTGATTATCCTAAATGCAATGATTAAAATGAGATAATCATCGGGATGATGATTCTTTTTAGGAGGGAAGTATGTAACACCTTTAACAAATTGTTATATTTCTCTTTGCATTACAAGCATTGGCATGTGATTTTCTTGAATGAGGTGTGTTTCCTTGATTGTTGAAAATCATGCTTGTTATGGATAAATCATCTCTACTTTTGGATTCACTGGACTGAAATGATATGGCTTTCAAGAATCCATTTTCACTTCTTATAGATAAGTTGCAATCAGATTTTTAGAGTTGCAAACTTATCTCTTGTAATGACTCATCCTTGGATCAATTTCAGTGATCCAAGGAATGTTTTAAATCTTCTTAACAAACTGAATGGTAAATTTACATTCATTGGTTGAGAGACATAGCAAATGAACCTTGTATGTTACAAGTTCTTTGGACTTGAGTGATCGTGTCTTCATTTGGTTTTATGTTGTGCTTGGGTCTTTGGGATTGACCTTTGTAGGGTGCTTAATGGCGTTAAGGGAAATAGAAACCTGCTTCAGATTCTTGAGAAAGAGAGAATATAAATGTCCTATATCTAATAAGGTCTATCCTAATGGGATTCGAGACTCAGGTAAATTTTCCTAACTCTTTCTATGCCACTCTACGTGGGATGACATCCTAACCTAAGTTGTTAATACTAAGTTAGTATGAAGGGAAAATAACCTAAGGGATGCTAAGTTATTTCTAACCTATGCCTAATACTATTTGGTTAAGCTATGTCCTAACCTAAGGTGGCAATCTATTTGTTTAAAGGTTATATCCTAAGGTTATACTTTTAAATTAACCTAAGATCTAACCTAAGCAAATTGTATCTATCCTAAACTAATGGGGTATGAAAGGGAACCTATGGGTCGATTGGTAAGTGGGAGCTAAGCGGGTTCCTAAGCTATTAATGAGATGTGATTTTGATTTAATAGGGCAAAAGTACTGCCAGACTTGGTAATTGCATGAAAATTTAGTGGAACCTACGTGGAGGCATCACTAAGTTTGGAAATGCATGTTGAAGTTCAATTTGGTCTCACCAACTTTGGATGGCGGTGGCAAGGAGAGATAAGTGGGAATATGCAATTTATTGTCATTAATTTGCCTCGGTTTTGGTGAGCAAACCATCTAGGAAGGCATGTTGGTGGATTTGTTGGGGGTTGTTTGGTTTTGCATGCTTCATGCAATTTTTTCTCTGCATGGAGCTATCTGGTTCTTCGAACCAGCAGTTTGATCTTCACCTTGTGGCTATTTTTGATTTCTCTTATCTATTTTTGATTCGAGGAAAGTATATGAGGCATTTTGGAAAAAAATTTTATGGTTGGTTGATCTTGCTTGGAGAAGAAGAGGTGTTGGAAACTCAGCTAGAAGTCTTCTTCGAATTGGCAGAGGCACTATCAGGCATGATAGGCTCTACCCATTAAGATTTCTTTCTTTCTTCTAAATGATTCATTAAAACAATTTTTCTCACTTGAGATATATTTTTGCATGATGTGTCTAGTTATTTACTTGCATGTTTTCATGAAATCTATGTGGGTTTTGGAATGTGAATCCATTGTTGTTAATGGTAGTTTTGGAACTTTCTCTATACTAGTTATTAGTAGTATTCATGCAAACTTACATTTGAAGCTCTATAACTTGTATTTGAAGCTCTGTAGCTTGTATTCGAAGTTTGTAACTTGCATTCGAGACTAGTATCAACTAAACTAGCTTTGTTGCTTGTATGGTTCTGAATCTCTATTTTAGTCTTGTGTTTCGTGAGCTTGAAGTGGAGCTTCATGTGGTTGTTCTAAGCTTGTATTGAAGCTTCGTGATTTTTATGAGATTTTATTGGGACTTTGTGTTGGTTTTGGACTGAGTTGGAACTTGGTGTAGTTCTAACTTTGGTTGAATCTTCATATTCAACAATTGTACTCGTATTCAGTTCTTGCGAATGCTGAACTTACTTGTTGAGTTGTTGAGTTTTGTTTTGTACTTACATTCTGAACTGGAGTTTTATTCTCATTTAAGGATTTGAGAATACTTGGACTCATATTAGAGCATTGGTGTTTTGGTTTTGAGCTTGTATTTAGGGCTTCATGTTTCTTATAGGCTCGTATTTGATCTTGTGTTTGTCTGAGCCGGTGTTAGAGCCTTGTAAAGTCTGAACTTATGTTTGAAGCTCATATTCGACACTGTATAGGTATTCCATTATTATGTGTTTTGGACTTATGTTGGAATCGACATGTTTACTTGTATTGTGAGTTGGGTTTGGTTGGTATTTGGTTTTGAAAATCTTTATTCTCTTTTAAGACTATCTTCTCAAAGGGGTCTTGAGAGTTCTATTTTGGTCGAAGTAGACCGTGTAACTTCTTTTTGAAACCTCCTCTATTTTTTTCTTCTTGTGAGGGAATGGTTGTATTACTTATATCTTTCAGGCCACACGGTGTTCTTGAATTTGACAAGGCGTGTGAATTTGAAATGTATCTTCTTCTTCTCTCCCTGAGCGAAACCCGTGTCTTTGTGGGAAGCTTGACTATTTTTTCTTAGAAATAAATGGACTGGAACTACATCTTGTTGTGGGATTAGTTGATCTTTAGTTCATTTGGATCAGTCGTTAAAATATTAGAGATTATGGAAGTATATTATTTACTTTCCTTCTTATTATTGATGTTGAAACAAATTCTTTCTTGTCATAAGCTTTTAACTGGAACTCGAGAGGCTTGTGTTGATTCTTGTTCAGTCGAGATGGAAGAAGTTTGGGACAATACTTTTCTTAAATGAATTGTTTAGTTTCTTACTCTCTTCTGATCTTTTATCTGATTTTTGGGATTTAATAGAATGTGAATCTAAAACCTATTATAATGAGTGTCATATGAAAGAATACAATATTTCTATTCAGAATGCTTGTATTGTTGTTCTTTTGGGATCATGATCTTACTTACTCATTTGCATTAAGTGTTGATGTCTTGTAATGGGAATTGAGTCCTTTGAGTCCACGAGATGTAGTGATCCTTGTTTATCTCTCACAGCTATAGATTTATGTTCCTTGTTGGATTCATTGAATGAGTCTCCAATTTTTAAAAGAGAATTGAAAATGTTCTCTTGGGGACAGTAGATTGTTTAGAGTCTGTACTATGAATTTTGTTTTGAGATTTGAATTGAACTTGAGCTTGGTGAATGGAAATAGGAAACCAGTTTGTAAGTTTTGTAATGGAAAGTTTGTAGTGTGCATTCTTTGACTGTGTGCATTCGTTTTGTGTTCTCTTTTGGGAACTAGATAAAGAATTTCTAAGTTTGAATTAGATAAGGGATTTCATTTCATAGTATAAATGAAATGAATTATGGATTGGGTCCTTTTCTATTTTGATCCTTTTTCTTTGATTATAAATTCATTGACTTGAACTTCTCTTTAATTGATTCTCTTCTGAGATGGGAACTTCTTGTGGATTGGTTAAGAGATTTATTTTTCTTGAGTATAGCTTGGATTTGTGGACAGTCTAGTTTCAGACCTTTGAATTATATCTACTAACATATAGAAGTTAGTAAGACTTTCAGTTAGACTGTTTTGTCTCCTAATCTTCTTGGATTGAATTGGGATTCTTGTTTAGATGTTGTCTCTTTATTTATGGACTCCTTATATTGTTATCTTTGGATTGAGGTAGTGTTGAGTGTTCTAAACCTGATTCTATCCTTTAGATGATTTGTGTATAGGGAATAAGAATGTTTTGATTCTCTTCTTTTGTTTATATGGAAAGATGAATCTTCCTTATATGAGCTATGTTGTAATTAACTTCTTTTACTCTTTGCTTATAAATGTGTATTTAATTAATGAACCATTACACTCGAGGCATTAGTGAAATCCACACAAAGGATATAACATGTATTCCATAGATCCCAACTCTTAATGATAATCCCTGTTTAGGCTCCCCACGTGCCCCGACTAAGACGTAACCAACCGAGTTTCGAACATGGGTGGTCGATCGATACCAAATGTAATGAACCGTTAAAAAAACCTTGATTAGTGATCATAACAATTTCTATTCTTATGGAATTATGAAACAATTGGATGACAAGACTAATTGATTGTTAAAAAAAAATTGATATGATCAATTAAACCTTGTGATATAATTATGATGTTGCAGGATTATATTAAGTTCTTTTCTTAAAAGTGAATTCATACTCTTTTATGGTACTTCTTTTCTGGATGTTATTACTTATGATTGTTTGTATGATGTATATTAATTGTTTCATTAAAGAAGAGTTGTTTAATGGAACAATTAGTGGAATGCACTTTACTTTAATGATTAGTGCTTATCATGCTTAGTTCATTGAACTGACCCATGCTAGCAATTTTGCAGATGGACATCGTAAGTGATAAAAGAAGACAAGAAATTTTATGATGCATTGGATTATTTAATTTGGGATCTTATGTAAAGAGTTTGAATCATTCTTGAGATGTATTGGAAAAGAAAAGTGTTGTTCTTTTAAGATCTTAATTATGATTGACATGCAAAATGTCTGAATTGCATTGTCTTGTAAATGTATATTTTAAATCATGAATTGAAAGGTTTTGTGTTTGACTCAAATTTGTGATGTGAATTCTTTGGTACTTGAATGCCGGAATTAATAGTGATATCTTGGTAGTATCCCTTATATCTATTTGTATACTATTATTGTTATCAGATATCAAGTTGGATTAAGGAGATAGTATAATCTCCCTTATTATAATGAATTTGTTAAATTACAAAAGATGTCATTCTTTAACTACACAACCATAGTTTAATAATGAAATATGCATGGGACATACAATTAAACTATATGAGTAATAAATGATAAAAAGGTTATGTTAAAACCTAACATTTAACCAGTAGAGGAAGACTCTTCCTCTCCCAAAGAACGAAAGATAAGATGAATAGTGGTTATGATCCTTAACCTTTATAACTTTCTTTTATAAAGTAAACACTAGCTGAATCTAGGTGGATGTCACACTTGATTTGGATAGCTAAGTTACATTAGGAATTAAACGTTGATGTTTGTTGTCCTATTTTTGGGATAACTACTTGTTATGCCACGTTAATGAACAATAATGCAACAAGGATTAATGAAGTTCTCCATATCTAATTAAGATAAGTATGGGTAAAGAACTTAATAAATGTTGGAATTAGGGTTAGGCATGGTTGTTGTAATCTGAATCTTAATCCAATTTAATTATGATTAATGACCACTAAGGGGGTATGTACATCTTGATGAATCAGTTCTAACGGATGTTGGCACATGCCAACTACAGGATGTACCCTCGAGAAGTCTTTGGACTTCTCGATACAAAGTGTTGCAGTTGACATGTGGCAACACCCTTCCATATTTGTTCATCTAGATTTATGCACATCTGGACTTGAACTTAGTTTCTCTCTAGGTCAAGTTAGTAGCATGTTTAGGATAGGTAGTAGCTTTCAATGACTCAGGGTACCTCGACACATCCAGTTGACTTAGGTCAACCGAGTATGCCCATATACCCTAAGTCATCATGAGTGTCTTCCTATAATAAATTATGTTTCTAACCCGGGCTAGGGTCAAACCTTGGGCAAGTGGACTGATGGTAGTCAATAAAGACCATTCTAGATAATAGAAGAGTGAGGTGAAGGATGTATTCTAGAATGATGAGTATGTCATCTAGGAATAGTAACATGAATAGTATGTTGAAAATCTTTGGCCAAAGTATCGCAAGTTGTTGGTTATGTTGTCCTATGTCACCTAGTTTAAAGTAACGTGATGTCAGATGAATATTGGTAAAAATATTTTGATAGGTTCTTTAAACAATCACTCAAGACCCAAATAGGGTAGGAGAACCAAGTATACATAGTATACATATAATATTCTATACTTTAAGTTAACATGAGAGATCGGTTAGTAACCGAGTCATGGAATGAGAGATCTTACACCGAGTCATTATAGTTATGGTTATCTTTTATTGGTAATGTTATATGACCGGTCTTCTTCCTAGCTGCTTGTTTGTTTGGTCTACCTAAACCTATTTTCTTTTCCTTAGGGGTAGTTTTCCCCCTAACGTTTCGCCTATCTTTGCTGGTGTTTTCAGAATCTCTGTGGAAGCTTTATCCTCTCCTCCAGATTATTTCCACTCTTTCAAAACTACCTTGTTCATTTTGTTTTGAGATTTCACTTCATTTATGATAATTTTAATTCTTCTTACTTTTGTCTCTCTTAAAAATCCATATTTAGAAATATCCACAATCTCCTCTAAACCCATAAAATTGTTTAAGGTATTGGAGAAAGGTATTACTAAATTTTCAAGATTAGATTCCTCATCCTGACCCTTTTTCAGAATGTGGATTTCTTTTCCTTTATCGATACCTCCCGATAAAGGTTCTAGATTCTTCAATTCTATTATCATATCCACCTAAATATGTGTCTTTGTTGCCTCAAAATGTGGTTATCAAAAGGCCTTTCTATGATACTGTCTATTCCTAACTTTAATGGAGCCTTAATCATCCACCATTGGGGAGCTGTTAGATTAGGGTATTTCCACCTCACCTACCTTGGGAGTTCATATCTGTTATTACTTTCATTGATAACAATTCCCTTATTTGGGAATAGAGCTCTATCCATTTTTGTCTACTTAGAAGTCTCGGTTCCTTTTCGTTTATACTATTTTTACCCAATTTGGGGACTTCTTTGTAAACCTTTGATATTAGCATTTTGCATTTTTGTTTCACATGTCCTCACCCTTGGCAATTTTCAAATTTGATCTTCTTCTCCCACATTCCTACATGGGATTTTAGAGCTATAGATTTAGGTAAGGAGGTTCCCATAAGTGAGTAGATATAGAACCTAGCACAAACTACCCTTGTTTTGTGAGGGTGGCATTGTCCACTGCAAAAAAGTACCAAGGGTGCTAGAAATCCCTTTGAAAACATCTACATCCCACAATTCCAAATGTAAACCTAGAAATCACACGTACACGGGGAACTGGTTGATGTTTTCCTTATCAGGATTAAACATCAAAGTTCATTTACAAAGAAAAAGACCCATTTTACCTAGGAACCAGGGGCCATCATTTAATACCCTTTGAGGATATTCAAGGTTGTTGAAGTTGAATAAAAATAAGCCATTAGGAAGGGCTGAGACTTCTAAATGACCTCTTGGCTTCCATTTCTTAGTGGACCATGACCTTATCAATTCAATATTCAGTCTTCCTCCCACAAGCTTTCCAATCAAGGCATGTTCCATCCTACCCAAAGTTCTATCAATGATACAATCAGGAATCTCAAGATACATACCCATGTTGTCCTTCTTAAGTTGAGGGATGATCCCCAGGCTTTGTTCATTTCCAAAACTCAAAATATTTACAAACGAAAATGGGCCCAGTCTCACCTATCTATGACGGAATTTATCTCTTTGTCTTTGTTTCATCTGCGGAGTGGAATCTACCTTCCATCTCTTTCTCGCCCATTGTTGTTTGAACTATCTCCTCTCTCCTTGTGGTCCTCACTCCCACCCATCACTATCAATTTTATAACCAATATATTATGTAATTGATTAAAATATCATTATTTACTTTACTAACGAGGTTTTAAGCTCCATTATTTGAATATTTGTTCTTGTTTTCACATTATACTCGGCATTTTACGAAAATGTTATAATGCCAAAATTATAAAATATTATGAATGCAATATTATAAGTACTATATTATGTTTTGTTTTCTATATGAATTATTTAATTAAATATGATAATACAACTTTTTATGGGATGTCATTATGATCTAATAATTGTGTAATAAAAATAATAAGATAAAAAAGAAATAAGAAAGAGTACTTAATAGACTTAAGTATATATGATGTACCAGTTAATCAAAGGGAAACTAAAATTTTATAAATCGAGACTGTGTATGAGATAATGAGAAATCATATTGCTTCCTTTTTATAGCATCAACTTTCACATAAAAAATAATTAAATTTTATAGTCATAAGACCATACCTGATTCCACTATATCATAGCATGAAAGTAGTTACGACAATATGGAACAAAGTATGAAGGTACATTGTGAATTCATGAAATAGTACAAAAGTAAATATTTTTCTTGGGTAAACTAAAGTAAACCTAGTATCTATTAATAAGCATTAATGATGTCTAATTAATACTATGAAATGGTTTAAGTATTATACTTGACTAAACCTAATTAATTATCATAGATCGATATAGTTGACATGTATAGAATAAATCTTACCTCTTCAAATTAACCTAATAATAAAGAGAATAAAACTTACCTAACCTCAGTATGGCGGGGTTTAGTGATACTCGTGGATGTAGATGAATGATGCTTGATGGTTGCACTTCGTATATGCAAAGATGTAAGCTCCTTTCTTGCAAGAATACCTGCAGATCACAACCACTAAACAAAATATGATTAATAAAATATTACGTGGATTTCTTGGAAAAGGCCAAATTCCCAAAACCAAAGGACTTTCTCGAAAAGGATGTCAATATGCTTTTATAATCAAGTGGGTAGATGATATATGATAAATGGTAATAATAAATATTTTAAAAAATGTTTCATTATTACAAATATAAAGCAGATAAATGATAAGCAATGATGGATAAGAACTATGGTTAGAAATCAAAATCTAAATCAGTATCTGAATTCTCAGAGGAAGGAGAACTCTCATCTTCGGTGTACTCTTCCTTAAAGAATTCTAAAATGTATTCGGTTCTTCTTCTTCTATGTCGAATTGGAATCGAATCGAGAATTAGAATTTTCAAAATTAGTTTGATCTTTAGATTCAATTTCAAAGATCAAATATTTTAATTCAGCTTCGTATTAATACTCAAATTAAGCTAAATAAGCTTAGATATGCAGAACCTCAAAGTAGGCATCCCAAAATTCTTATGTAGCATCATAAATCCTTTGAGTGGATTCAAAAATGGCTTGCAACTAATCCAAAGGGGCTCAATGAATGGCACACAACTCAATATCACGTTAAACTTTGTATTGTTTCCAATGTAATGGATGACAAATGACATATAATGAGTTGATGATAGTTATTTCATGTCGTTGACCCTCTATTGCCATATAAACAAGACATATACTGGTGAACATGTTATAAGTAATAGAGATACAATACAATTGATAAATTAAATCTGAGTAATGCTACATGGAAACATAGTAGAAAGGAATCACAAGTGATTCTAGTAATCATTGGCAATTCTAGGAGATAATAACAGACTGAAAAAATGTAATATCTAACTAATTACTGTTGAAAACACGATGTTCCAAGGACTTTCATTATAGCATGAAACAAAATACGTGAACATATAAATAAAAATGTAAAGTGATATCTGACCTTGAAGATGATGAATGAAATTGATGAAACTTGTAGTCTGAATGACGATTTGTTTATCACCGATAGGCTTTAAAATGGTTCCCAAAATTGATGATTGTGAATGCCAATGTTGGATAATAATGCATTGACATTGATGTAGTATAACAATGATGAACTCTTGATAGGAAACTTAGGCTCCAAAAATGTGAGAAGATGATCCCAAAAAGAGACTAGAAAATGGGGTTAAATAATCGCTTCCGATTTGCCAAATCGCAGAAATTTCAGTTTGTTTGGGTTTGTTTAGTAAATGGTTGGAACAATTTTCTAATTTGAGATTTTTTTGTATTTTCAAGGGATGGATTTGTTGGGTTTGTTTGAAAGTGTCGAGTTGGCTAGTGATGTGTCAAATTTATTTAGGGAAATGATAGAATAAGTTATATCATACTAATTTAGGTATGATTTAGGATAAATGTGTAGATGATTTTGATGAGTGTGTAAATGATTTTAATAGGTGTATAGGTGGTTATGATAGATGTGTCATGTTAGGGATATATAATGGATTTTGGGGAATAAATAGATTTAGGGGGATTTAGGAAAATGATTAGGTTAGGTATTATTATTTAAAAATAATGATTTTTCAAATGTGGATATGAAATATTAAAAAGTAGAGGCGTATTATGTGGTATAAGGTATTTAATTAATCAAATTAATTGATTAATTAAATAAACATGGGGATTTTTCTTGTGGGGTGTCATGTGTTTAATTAATGATTTGGATAAAAATGAGGGAGTGTATATTTTTTAGGTTTACATTTGCCCCTTTTTGTCTAGAGGTTTTAATGACAAAGAGTTAGACAAAAATAATGAAGAGCTGATTTATATGGGTGATCCAACTGTAACGAAGTACATGGAACACCAATGTTTGTATATGATGTGTTTCATAAAATTTCCCCAATCTAGGGAATACCAAAACAATATGTTCTACTAAGGAATTAAATGATAGGGGGACTAAGGGGTTCGACTCCTATAGACATATGATTCGCAAAGGCGGGATAAATAGAAGGGGAAAGTCAAGTGATGGAGGAAAAGGCAAAAATTCTCATAGATGAATGATGAATCCCAATGTTTATTTTGTTTGTTTGATTTAATTTCTCAAGGATTAGTGTCCATTGAAATTTTTAGGGAAAATGAGGGGATGGTGGCTAAAATAGGGGCAAATCCTAGTGATTGACAAAATCGTTGACTATTAAGGTAATTTCCACGAGGTAAAAAATTAGGCTATAAATAGCCAATTGCGGTGTCATTTGCCTCATTGTTACCATGGGTAAAAATAATTTTTGGTGAGCAAGAGCATGTAAAAAACTTGTTTTTGTGAAAAACGTGAGGATTTGGAAAAAAATGGCATTTTCTAGAAAACATCGAAGCCCGTAATGGTTGAGGTCGAAATTCAACCTATGTTGTTAATTTTTGTGTGGATTTTTGTAGTTTTTAGGTTTTTTTATCATTTTGGGGAGGTACGATACTCTAGGTTAAAATCACAAGAATCGTCACCATTCATGCAATCGCCAATGATTGAAGTGAATCATCAGTGAATTCACCTGTAATGTGGATAGTTTAAATTTGTGATTATTGACATGATTTTAAAGAAATGTTTCTAGGTTTATATGGTGTTTGTGTTTCAAATATAGTTGAATGTGTTAATGCCAATTTAGTTGATGTCAATTTTGTGATGATGTCGACATTTATGCATAAGTAATTATATGTAGTCATGTTTTGTTCACGATTATAGAATTTTGATTTTAGACAATTATGTGTTATCCTAATTATTTGATGTTTTAGATGTTGTTGGTATTTTTGAAGTGATGATGTTGATGTTGATGTTGATGTAAGGAAATTTTGATATGTTTGTGATGATATTTTGATATTTTTGATAATGATACTAATATTTATTTTTATTTTTTGCGTTTGCGAGATGGATGCTAAGTTAACTATCCATGATCATATACCACTGATCTTGGATGAGGTGAGGGATGACATGACAGATGATGATTGGGAGCATGTTGAGGTTGTTGGTTTTGGTGCCATGAGACATTATCGATGGTTACACAAATGTCAAAGTTTGATGTTGGCTTTGTTAGAGTGGTGGAATCCTTCCACCTATACTTTTTGGTTGCCTACTGGGGAGATCATGATTACTTTAAAGGATGTACACCATATCCTAAGAGTCCCTATTTGTGAAGAGGGTGTATATATTATTACTGAGGAGGAAAGGTCTAGTGTTAAGGTCTAGTGTTATTACTAGATTATATGGGGAGGATGACAAGGATACCATATATGAGTCGAGCCTTTATTTGATGGCAAACTATATTCAGCTAATATAGAGGGTTGTAATTAGATCTCCATGATAATGATGGCTATTATTTGTTATGATTTTCCAGATTCGGAGGAGGCCGATTTCAATGAATGATGAAAAGGGTTATGGTCGAGATGATGGAGCATCACACTAGTTTTTAGTGGGGTCTAACCCTACTTACACAAACATTTAGAGGTTATGGGCACCGGAAGGCCCACAAGAGGTATGTTATTGATATTGGATTCTTACTATAGGCTTGGGCCTTCGATCACATTTTCATTGCTTGACAAAAGGGATTTATGTGGGGGTTGGTGATGGGCATCCTAGTTTTTTTGATATGGAGGGAAGACGCAGGTCATGGGTTGAAGATGAGGAGGATAGGATACTATCGGGAGTTATTATCTAGATTATAGGTGGGGATGTGGTATGCAGGACTTAATTGGATTTTCTTGTTTGGATTGGGTACCCACATGAGTTGGTAGGTTTATAGTAGGCTAGGTGGCTTCGGGCTCACCAACTAAGTGATCATGAGTTACTTATTTTTTATCATGTTAAGAGATAGTTTGGTTTGGTACAAGGAGTTCCCGAGGAGCATAAATAGTAGAGGTGAGAGGATGGAGATACAAAGACTCTATGGGTAGTTATGACAGAGCCCGATATTATCATAGATCTGCAGGGGGCCATGGGTCCCAATGATGAAAGTGCGGTTATGTCTATTAATGATGTGAAGGTTACTCTTGAGTATATAACATGGTGGACCCAAAAATTGAGGGATTTTGACAAGACTTCGGTTATATAGATATTATTACAAAGAGTTAGACGAATGCATGCTTAGGTAGTGGGAGGAGCACCTACACAAGAGGGAGTGGAGGGTGCTAAGGATGAAAGTGAGGAGGAGGGTGATGATTATTTGGTTACATCTATTGTAGTAGTGATGGATGAGAACACCATAGTAAAGGGAGAAAGAGATGCATCTCAGAGAGAGTGAGATTACCTTCTAGGAGTTTGGGATACATTAATTCTTGAATGAGACAGTTTGGTTGCTTAACGTGATGGAATCGAGTAGAGTTAGCTCAGGATATTGTAGATAAAGTTTGATAGAAGGGGAAAAGAGATGGGATGAGTAAGGCCTTAGGGATTACCGAACCTTTTGTTTTTCATGTGGAGTTAGTAGAGATGGTCTAAGCCAATAGACGAGAGATCTCAAGCTAGTGGGAAAGCTAGTAGCCGAGACCAGGGCTACTAGATCAAGGCCATAGGCTAGTGGACAAAGTCTATTTCTGCATCTGGGATGGTTTCTAGGGATCATTATGAGGCATTATGGGAAGAGCATGATTATTATGTTGATATGATTATGCATGATTATCCTGATGCCACTTTGTATGTTGATCACTTGGCCACTAAGGTGGCAAGCCCTAGTACTAGTGCAATGAGTGTGGGTCACCCACCTCGCAGATCCGAGCGAGTAGGTAATAGCCAAGGAGGAGATGTTGGTGTTGTTGGTGATGTAGGAGAATTAGGAGGTGGATATGCTCAAAGAGGAGAGGGAAGTACAACCCCTCCTAGTCAGTCCCTTGGAGGTTTCCATTTTACAAGCATATGATGTGTTTGATATACATGTCAATGAAGCCTTTGTTTATATGACATTGATATGATATATTTTGATGTATGGATCTTAGAAGCCCATTTTGATATGATGATGATCATGATGTATATGGACTTGATTTATATGATGATGATGATGAGGTTTATGACTTATGTTGTTTGAATTTCATGTGTATGTTTTTAATTTTAAAATATATTTGTGTTTGATGGATTTTGATGGATGCATTAGTTATGATATTATGGTTTATGAATATGTTTGATAAAATGTTGAATTGTTTAATTAATTAAATGATTTTAAAATGTGATCTGAAATGAACCAAGTAAAATGAAATGATTTCCCCATGATGGATTTCACACATACACGATGGGTTTTGAAAGCTTGAACACACTTGCACTAGTAGCCTTAATGAAAGTTAAATGAGATTATCAATGGATAGTTACATGATTATTAATGAAGGCGGATTGAATGAATGTTTCTTTTTAGGACATGAAATGGGTTTAAACATGTGTGGGTATGGATAGGAATAAGGCTCTCCTTTTCCATGGGCTGATGGACAAATGCCCCAAATTTTCATATTTGATTTAAAAAAATAGATCAATGTGGGAATTTTTCTATGAGGGGAAAGTTAATCAATGCGGGAAGCTTTCCTGGATGATTTTGATTTTGATGTATTTATTTTGAAGGTTGATCAATGTGGGAAGCCTTTTTTATGAGTATCCATCCTTCAAGGGTATGGTCTACGATTGTGGTGTAGCTATCCTTTGTGGGATCAGTCTACTTTTTACTTTCAACTTTTATAGGTAGTCATCCCTTAAGGGATCTGTCTACAATTTTGATGGATGGTTTTCCTTCCCACATAAGAAGTGACATAAATGTACTCTCCTCCCCCACCAAAGTATATCTAGATCCATCTCTCTCTATATCATATCTCTCTATATATCTCTTTATATCATATCTCTCTCTATATTTCTTTTTGAATGAAACTCTATATATCTCTCTAAATGAGTATATATATGGCTGAGCTGAGCTTATGAAGTTGTTCGGGGACTGCCCCCACCCCCTATATAGATTATAGATGGGCGCCCTATCTAATCTATATATGGGGGGAGTCGGCCCTCCATAGAGAAGATCTATAGGGAGGGGGGGGGCAGTCGAGTGCCTATGCCTATATATAGCCGCCCTCCCCTCTCTCCCATATCTCTATAGAGGGGTATATGGTAGCCGAGTTCCCAGGTAGCCCTATTGAAGGATAGTGAGGGTTAGTTGTTAGGTTTGATGTTTGATTGAAGATGGCTAGCCCCTCTATCTATATGGGGTCTAGTTCTAGGCTGACAAACACCCCCGCCCTAGGATAGGTAGTCCCCGCATCGGGAGATACCATGCATTATAACTATATACTATTATAACTCAGTTGAAAAGGAACCATTCAAGGGATCAGTCTATCATTTATTTTTTACTTTTGAGAAATGCATCCAAATGATTTCAATATGTATATTTTAGCTAAGGGAAAATCCCTAATAGACCATTTCAAGGAGGGGAGAAGATATATATGATCTACACATTCATGCCCCATGTCATGCCTTTTACATGATAGGTGAGTGTAATGATTAAAGGGGTTCCCACAAAAGAGGAACTTATCCAAAGTGAAATATGTGACAAATAGAGCTGTGGTGTTCATTTTTAAGGTATATCTAAGGTAATGATGGATAACCACATGCTTTCAAATCATTACTATGACAAGATGGATGATATGACAAAGTGAAAAGATTTTAAATGTAATTACTTGTCATAAAAATCAATCATTTAACAATAAAATGGACGCAAGTGTAAGGAATTAAATGGTTCCTTTTCAGGTTCACCATCAAGGGAAGTGAGATGATATGCTCTCGACCCATATTTGTGAGTGATGATGTATGGACCGATCCAATTAGGGGAAAATTTTAAATCTTTACTCAGTTCTAATTGAGTGAAAATTTGATTTTATTTAAGTACAGATCACCAATTTTAAATTCACATTCTTTGATATGTTTTTTATATGCTCATTTAATGTGTTCTTGATAAAATTGATGATGTTCAAGGGCCATTAGACATTTTTCATCTAACAGTTCAAGTTGTGTTAAATGGTCTTGTCGATATTCTTCATCGGAATGAAGTCCTTAAGTGATACAAGAAGTGATGGGATTCAAACTTAAATAGGTAAGAAATCTTTATATCCATAGAAGAATGAATAAGGTGTAGATCTCATAGGAGTACATATGCTAATTTGATAGGCCTAGAGAGAAAATGGGATTTGGATATGCCAATTCCTTCCTACATCATTTATTATTTTCATGAGGATTTTTTAAGTGTTTTATTTGAGGCCTCAGCCTATCCATTTTCTTTGGGATAATTTAGTGGTAAAAATTGAGTTTGATGTTGAATGTATCACATAGTTTTTTAACTTCTTTATTTTTAAAATATTTTCCATTATCTGTGATAAGTTTATATGGGATGACAAAATAACATATAATGTATTGGTATATAAAATTGATAATAGGTCCCAACTTAGTGGATGTTAAAGGGATATCTTCAACCAAATTAGTGAAGTACTCAGTAGCTGTGATAATAAAGTGATGTTTTTGAGATGATTTAGGGTTAATATCAACAATGAGGTATGACCCCATCAAACAAAGGCCATAGGTCCTAAGTTGATTGTAATGCTTGACTAGGGACATGGATGAGATCTGAGTGAAGTTAACATTTAACACATTTCTTAACATATTCAAAATAATCCTTGGTGATAGTAGGCCAGTAATACCCTAACCGTATGACACGTTTAGTGATGGAATTTCCACTGAAATGTCCTCCACAAAATCCATCATGGACTTATTCAATTGATTTAGTTGACTCATGTGATTTAAGGCACCTTAATAAGATACCATCAAAAATACGTTTGTAAAGGATACCACCAATAATGAAAAGTAAGTGGCACATTGAAGAAATGATCATTTAGTGTTACGTGATAAGTCGAATTTTTGATTCGACAAGATAATTGTATATCTGAGTATACCACAAATCAATTAGATTATCATCAATGATGTTGATAGGAGGAAGTTAATTTTTATGTGAAGGATGATCCAATCGTTGAATGAAGAAAACTACTTTAGTCTTGTCTTTTAACTCTTCTATTTCTAATAGGGTGAGGGATCCTAAATATTCCATTGTATCTCAGTAAATTATTAGATGATCATGGGATGGTTTGGATAGTTTAATGATCAAAACCATCGAGGAAAAAGTCAACGTTAGCTTTATATTTTTGTAATATTTCATTTTTACACTGATTTTCTCCTTTGAATTAACTGATCATAATTTTTTAATCTCCATATATGTTTAAGATGTGAACACCTAGGAGAATAGTGGTCATGAGACCCATGATTAAAGCCTCATATTCTTCCATATTATTAGTGCATTCAAGTTAATTTTGAATGATAATGATTAGGAATTCCCGAGGAGGTATGATAACAATTCTATCTCCTCCCCTTCCCGACATTTGGAACCATCAAAGAATAGAGTTAGATTGACATGGATGAATTCATACTCATCAACATTATTGATGGATACATTTGGAAATTATTCAAGAGGAAGTTTATTGTTGGTCAAGGGATTGTCAACGAGCTGATTTGCAATGGATTTTCCCTTAATAGATTTTTGTGATATGAATTTGAGGTCAAACTCAATCATAAGCATAAGCCATTGGGTGATACAATCACTATGATA
This sequence comes from Taxus wallichiana var. yunnanensis, assembly GCA_018340775.1. Classification (NCBI taxonomy): domain Eukaryota; kingdom Viridiplantae; phylum Streptophyta; class Pinopsida; order Cupressales; family Taxaceae; genus Taxus; species Taxus wallichiana. The sequence goes on from CM031243.1 coordinate 51,601,781, forward strand.
TGGTTTAGAGTGTATAGTTTTTAGGGGATTAAAGCTAGTGAAAACATATATTTTGTGATTAAGAAGATAATGATGCAACTTGGAAGTGGCGAAGTATAAATCACAACATAGCTTTTCAACTTTAGTGTAATGGGTTTCATATTCATGGAGTGTGTGGATGATATAATACATAGCTTGTTCATAACCTTGATTATCACGATGAGTGAGCATGGCTCTAAGGGAATACTCAAGTAGATATGTATAAATAAAATGGATCTCCTTCATGAGGTGGTGTAATCACAGGTGGTGATAGAAGATATTGTTTAATTTCGTTGAAGGATTTATGATAATCAGAATCCTAGTGAAAATCAACATCCTTACGAGAGAAGATGATGAAATGGTTGAAAATGGTCAGAAAGTTGTGATATAAATCATCAAATGGACTATAATTTACCCTCAAGACTACACAATTGTGTAAGATTACATGGAAGAGGCATTTCAATGATGGACTTAACCTTTTTGGGTCAACTTCAATATCTCAGATAGATATAATGAATCCTTAAAGAATTCTAGTGAGGACACCGAAAACACATTTTATAGGATTGAGACGAAGAAAATACTAAATGAGATGAGATCGATGGATTCAAAGACATCAAGATGATCTTTGTATTGCTTATATTTTTTTAAAAGGTCTTCTACATAGTCTTTGACTATTTTATGAATGAGGTCATGAAAAATGTAATTCATGGCATATTGATATGTAGCTCCTTAATTTTTAAGGCTGAATGGCATGACACAATAGTAAAATGGTCCCCAAGGAAAAATGAAAGAGGTTTTATGTTGGTCATCGGTGGTGATAAATTTTTTATTATTTTAAAAAAACCATCCATAAGGGAAAGCATTTCATGGCTAGCTGTTATGTCAACAATTTGATCTATGTTTGGAAGAGGGAAATCATCCTTTAGACAAGCAAGATTGAGATCCCTAAAGTCTGTATAGATACGTAACTTGCCTAAGGCTTTTGTTATGGGAATGACGTTAGAGATCCATTGTAGATAATCTATGGGTATGATAAAATTAGTGGATAAAATGCATTTTAACTCTTCTTTGACAAGGACTTCCATGTGTGGATACATTTTGTGGAGTTTTTGTTTGATGAGCATAACATTTGGATATTCTACAATATTATGTATGAAAATGTTATGATCAATTCCAATAATATCACTATATTACTAGGTGAAGTCTTGATAATATTTAGATAAAAATACGACAAACTTATCCAACCCCTGTGGATTTAGTGATTAAACGACTTTAACTATGAAAGGATCCCGAGGGGTTCTTAAGTTTACATCAATGGTGGATTCGTTAAGGAGAGTTAGTGTATCAAATGGTAGGGATTTTTGGAAGAAGTGATCTTTGGCTCCCATATGGGAAAGGATTTCTTGGTCATCATTGCATTGAAGGATATATATGATAGGTGAGTCTTCTTTGACCATTTCTGGCCAAATAAGAGGAATTTGTTTAATGGCATGGTTGGACTGATAAGTGAGCGTCCTAAGGATATGGTATTGACTAAAGAAAAAATTAGGTTGGATAGTCACAACGTCATCTACATCTATAGGATCCTCAAGGGCTATGTGTGATGATGATTCTAATTCAATAATGAGCATGGATGTAGCAGGTTTGGATGTAGTGGCTTCAAATGTTTCAGAGTTGGGTTTCTTATAACCTAAACCATATTTCTCATAAGTTTTAAGGGAATGTTGGATAGATAAATCATGTATTCCATGTTCATAATAGCCAAGGCAAAAACCTCTCCACGCATAATGGTGAAGATACATATGAGCAAAATTTGGATTATCTAAAGATTTGAAATATGATGTAAAAGGCATGGCATGGTGTTGATCAATTGTATGGGATGAAGGATAATCAAGCCCCCATAAACAATATTTGTTTTGAGATAAGCGGGACCGTAGGAGATAATATATCCTACATTAGGGTCATACGTGAGTTTTTTTAGGAAATCATAAGTCTTAGGTGATGGAATGTGATTAATAATGAGGAGACGGTACTCCCTAATGTCAGGCATTGTACGACATCACTAAGGGAGGAATCATCCAGTAGTTTAGAGGAAGGTATGGATGTGCTAGTAGATGCTTCATTAGATGATTTGGATGTGGACTTAGGAACAAGTACGTTGTTTGGACAATACATCATGTAACAATCAACAAAAGGATTTGGATCTATAGGAATGGTGAATGTCTAACCCTCATGTTCATATTTAAGGCAATGATGGAGAGTCGATGAACGCAACACATGGTGCATATCCATGGGCGTCCTAGTAACATATTATATTGAAATTATCCTTCTATGATGTAGAAGAGTTTTGGTAAGGTTTTAACACCAACTTTAAGTGGTAAGATAACGATGCCTAATGTAGGTGTAATAGTGTTGTTGAAGGATTGTAGTAAGACTGGAGTTTGAGTGATAACAATGTTAGGTAGCTTAAGTTGATCAAAAGAGAGGGAGGATATAATGTTAATAGTGGCACCACTATCAATCATTACCCTTTTGATATGAACGTCATTAATTTGAGTAGTGATGAAAAGTGGTAAGTCATGATCTTCTAGTTTAAGAGAGGGTATTTCGGATGGTTTGAATGATATGGTGGCAGATGCTTTGAGGGCTCCTACAAAGTTTGTAAAGGATGAAGGATCATCTAAAGGTATTGTTATTGATTAGAGGGCTTCAATCATGGCTTGTTTATGAAGAGGTGATATTTGTATCAGTTTGTATAATGACATTTTAATAGGATCTTGATGTAATTGTTTAATGAAAACCTTTTACATCGTAGTGGATGGTGAAGGTGGTGCGGTGAGGATAAAAACTATAGGTTTGGGTGATATTGTTTAACCAGATGTTTGAAGTTAGAGGGATGTACACTTAGGGTTTATTTGATAGAGGATTTGTTTCTTGGGGTAGAGGTATGGCTACAAATTTTTTACCATTTTTAGGTTCATATGGGTCTGTGTCATTATTCTGTGAACAAGTAGTGATTTGTATGACATTGAGCTGGTGAGAAGGAGATTTAGACACAGGTTCCTTTGATTTAGATGGTGATGTATATGTTTAAATTGAATGTGATTCAAGAGGAAGGGAAACCAAGTTTGCCAACTTCTATGCAATCAAGTGGAAGGCTTTAAAATTCTCAATGGAATGTCCTCGTGTTATATAATAATCACATGAGACACTGAAATCATACCAAGCGGGTTTCCATCCTCATGGATCTGATAGTTTTTGTGGTGGTAATGTTATGAGTGATTTTTGGAGGAGGTCATCTAAAATGGTTTCATAATGCCCCTTAGGTGCTGATGTGGATGGGGATGAAGTTTCAGGTATCTTATCTTCTAGTGGCAATAAGACATTAGCATGTAGTTTAATTTTTTTGTTGATGATTCCTAGATAGTATAATAAATGGAGAACAAGGACCTAGTGGGGAAGATTGATAAGGATGTCTTATACATGGAATAGTAGGATGATTACTAGGAGTTGAAATGACCCTTCTAGGAGGAGGTGGGAGAAAAGGTTGAGGGTCATGTGGAATCGATATGGCTCCGAAAAGTATAAGAAGGAATTTTGAAAACTTGGACAATACCTTGTTTGTGAGGTCCTTTCATGGTTTTGGATGAGCTAGGTATGGATGTAGTTGTTGATGAAGGAAGGGGGTTTGAATAATGCGATTGATGAGATCCAAATGACTTGTGGATTTTGTAGTTTTGGGATTGGTTGATGTAGAAATAATTTATTTTTTAGATAGAGGATGACTGTGGGTTGTAATTTCTTTAGGTGGAGGTGTTTGTGTCATAAATGTTTCAAGAGGTATCATAGTTATATTTTTAAATGAAGGTGTAGTTATATGTGTAACTATAATAGAGGATATGATTGGTGGGGAGATAGATTTGGTAATAACCTCGACAAAGATGAAAGGATAGTTTTAATAATGTTGATAGTAGATGGGGATTTGGTAGATAAATATTTAGGTTCAAGGGTATTTTTGTTGGTTTTAGGGATGTAAATTTTTGTTTAATAGGTACGCTTTGGATATCGATTCAAGAGATGCTTTGGTTCAAGGATGTGGATGTTGATTCAAGAGATGTTGATATTGGTGAAAGAGGGATATGTGAGAACTGATATCGAAAAATGCACCACGACAAAATTGCACTCCGATGGTAATGTTGTAGCTCTAACACAATAAGAAATATTCAAACAATGGAAAGAATATGCAAATAAGAAAACATGTCTGCTCATTCTCATAGATCGAAAAAGGAAGTACAAATAGGGGTGTTGTGTAACCCCCATGCCTAAACAAGGAAAGAACCCCTATGACACGAATGACGCATATGATGTGACTGACACATATGACGTAAATGAAAATGAAAGATTCTATGACATAATATGACACTTTTCATTTGATTCCCTAAGACCTATGACTCTCACAAGGTGAGATGACTCACCATGTGATGTGGACAATGACTAGGCAGGTCACACACACCAACACCCCCTTCATTGAATCCAAGGTAGAGGTCATGGTAAGACAGAAAAAAACAATACTCCCTAGACAACTAAGAAAGATGTGCCAATGGGGCCCGACAAGTAAAGGCCTAATAAGGTGCCCATATACAAACAACATATTTCTGGAAGGAAGAAGAGGAGGAGAAAAATATATATAGCTTAAAGAAGATGGGTGGCTACAACAAACCTCACCCCAAGAAGAGACCGTAAGTGAAGAAATTTCACCTCAGTGAAGGGCTTGGTGAATATGTCTACAACCTGATCAACTGTCTAAACATATTGTATGTCGATGATATTTTCATGTATCAGCTCCCATATGAAGTGCATGTGAATCTCAATGTTCTTCGTTCGCTGATGCTAAACCGTATTTTTACAAATAAAGATAGTGCTCATGTTGTCACACAAGAGATAATGGTAGGCCGCCGAAAGTGGATTCCAAACTCACCAAGATACCCCGTAACCAAACATCTTCTATGATAGCATTAACTGCTCCTCTGTACTTTTCTTCTATCGATGATATGGAAATGGTGTTCTACTTCTTACTGGACCAACTGACAAGACCAGATCCAAGAGTGAAACTGTAGACTAAGGTAGATTTCTAATGATGTAGATCACTAGCCCAATACAAGTATGTTAATCCAATCAGGTCAATCTCGGTCCCTCCTAAGTAATGAATATCATCTATGTGAGTGTCATAAACATAGTGAATGATCTACTTTACTAATTTTAAATGTAGCTCTTGAGGCTCCTGCATAAATCTGGACACGATCCCAACAACATACGATAGATCTAGCCGAGTGTGAGTAAGGTAGATCAAGCTCCCCACCAACTACCGATAAAGGGTACCATCAACCAAGGGGAAGAGCAATCAGAAACCAACTTAACTCGGAAGAGAAAAGGAGTAGGTGAGCACTTGAAATTAGAGATGTGAAACCTCACAAACAAATCAAGAGAGTACTTAGGCTACGAGATAATAATTCCTGAGTTAGATTGTGAAATCTGGATCCCAATAGAGTAATGAAGCAATCCTAAGTCAAACATGGAGAACTTGTTGGCCAAGGAGATCTTCACAGAATCAATGATAGAGGAAGAGCTACCCATGATCAACAAGTCATCAACATAGAGAACAATAATAAGCATGGAGTCATCCTACCACAGAATATACACATTTGGGTCAAAGTGACATCGAGTGAACCCTGATGCAAGTAAAAAGAGTCCATCTTAGCATACCAAGCTCAAGGGGCTTGTTTAAGGCCATAGAGATAATTATTTAACTTGCAGATGAGGGATGGATCATGGACATAACCCAAAGGTTTGTCCATGTAGATATTTTTCTCTAGGTCCCTATGAAGGAAGGAACTCTTAATGTCCATTTGTTTGACTTCCCATCTGTTAGTGGTAGCGATGGCAAGGTTCGGTCGAATGGAAGTCATCTTTACAACCGAAGAAAAGGTTTATGAGTAATCAACCACAAATTTTTGGGAGAAACCCTTAGCTACAAGTCATGATTTATACATCTCGACTTCTCGCATTAGCTCCATACTTTGTCCGATATACCCACCTACACCGAATGATTTTTCTTCCTTTCAAAAGAGGGGTAAGATCCAAAGTTTCATTCTTTATGAGTAAGGAATACTCCATATCCATAGCAGTAATCCCAAAATCCTCTTGGAAAGATGATGGATCAGAAGCAGAGGCAAAGAAAGAGTGGGGAGAAGTATCTCTAACTAAATATCCGGTAGTCTTTAAAATTTTCATGGCCCAAAGAGGTCCCGAAGGATCAATCTCAGAGTTAGAAGATTCTACACTTGAGTGACAAGGGACATAGTCCTCATCATCACTACTATTAGAATCAAAAGACTCAGAAGTTTGAGGATCGGGAGGAGTAGGGAGAGGCGTAACTCACTCAATAACATCATCATCTAATGAGTTAGAATCTAAATTAGTGGGAAAATTAACCTCAGTGGAAGAAAAAGTCAAGGATGACTCATCAAACTTCACACTCCTCTCAATATAGAGCTCATGGGTTGTAGGGTTCAACAATCGATATCCCTTCACACCATCAGGGATACCTAAAAAACATACAAGGTTTGGATTTTGGATCTAATGCCTTGTGTTTCTTCTTAGGAATCTGAGCCATAGCCTTGGATCTGAAGACTCAATAGTGCTCAACATCATGCTTGTGTCCAAATGAGGCTTCAAATGGTGTCATCCTCTTGCTTCCTTGTGTGGAACATGATTCACATGGTAACAAGCACAATTCATTTAGAGTTTTGTTCTTTCTTTCTGTAACACCATTTTGGGAAGGGATATAAACAAATGTACGCTACAAATATATCCCCTTAGAAGTGTAGAAATCCTCAAACATATTGCTTATATACTCACCTTCATTTTTAGTTTGAAGAAACTTGATAGACTATTCCACTTTTTTATCAAAGCAAGAGCCTTAAAGTTATGAAAATTCTCAAAGACTTGAGACTTAACCTTAAGAAAATATACCCAAGTATAATTGTTAGTGAAAATCTACAAAACCCCTAAATGACCTTCAAATCTACACTTGAATTGGATCATTTAGTGTGATTACACAATATTGAGTTTTCTCCAAGGTTTTGGACCTTTGTAATTGGGGAAAACTCTCTAGGTTAAAGTTGGTTCTTACTCCTCTATTTAGGTGTATGCATGCAATTTTTCGCAGGTTCCGATTCAAAATCCTACTCTAGAACTACCAAGGAGACAGGTTGAGAGAAGCATGTAAGGGAAACATAACTAAGCTAAAATGGTGATACACCAAAGGAGTGATGAATACAAACTTTGCTGTTTAAACACAGACCAAAAAAATGTAATACTGCAACCATGCACAGATGACCAAATTGCAACAAAAGATCAGATGAGTGCAATGAATGTAAGAAAGGGTTGAAAATCACCCACAAACTTATTTTATTGCTCCATAGAATTGATACAAAGCATCACAATGGCCAAAAGGAAAAATTTGCATTTACAGATTCATGGAAAGGCTTGAAAACTCCACAAATTTGCTGCAAAACAGAAAAAAGGGAGGGGCAAAGCCAAAAATATCCAACATTACAAAAGATCGAATCCCTTCCATTTATAGCTAAAGTAAGGAGAGAGAAAATAGAGGAGGAAGCAAATCATATCTCTAGGCTCAACCACCCGCCATTAATCCTTTCAAATCACCCTGTAAACCCGTCAAATCGAGCTTTGTTTCTACCTTGCATGCTAGGGAAACAAAAATAGTAAATAGAGTAAAATGTTGTCTTCAAAGCAATCTGACCTCACATTTATGGTGTGAGAAGACATTTTAGGGTTTTCCCCCATTGAATTGAGTTGATTCTTCATCCTTGGCGTGTGGGAGAAAGCAACCATAGCAGATCGAGTAGAAAAACGACTGTTCTAAGCAATATGATACACATTAAAGGCATGAAAGATGTTTTTAACATTTCCTCCATTGAAATGTGAAAAATGATGTTTTTATGACTCTAGTGCATAGAGGAGATTAAGATCTTTCTTATAAGTCTAATTTTTCCCAAATATGATCTCTCGGATCGAAAGATATGCCCATCTAAAGATTTAGGGCAAAATCATAGCATAAATTCGGGCACAAATTTTGAGGCACGAATAAGGGCACACTTGGCAGAGAAAATCAGATTTTGAAAATGGGTCCACGGGGTCAAAATTTACTTTATGCACTTTTGGAAAAATTTCCAAATAACCTCTGTGGGTCCACCACTCCGAGACACATGGCACCTCCCGATTCATTCGCAGTCAAGACCTATCCTTTTCCTTCACATTTTCATATTGGGAAAATTTCTCAAAAACTCCCCACACCCTGCCACTCCACCACTCCACCTTGATGTGGACACATGTCATCTTCAAAATGATACACGAGCCTTTTCTCCATTTTCTCCTTAAGCGGGCTGCATGGCTAAAATTCAACTTTGAGCATTTTAGCCAAAAGGGAAAATTTTCCCAAATCTCTCTGCGCCTTCGATAATGCACTTCCTTCCCCTTTGTAGTCCTGTGGGCCAAAATTTTCCTTTTCACCCTTTGACCAAAGCACTAAAAATTCAAAATCCTCTTGACGCCGTCACTTTTCCCCGACACGCGGCCTCTTTTCATTGGTTGTGGGCTTGTCTAGGGAAAAATTCCCCTCCAAACCCTGCCAAGCCATAACATGAAAATTACAAGGAGTTAGGAGCAAAATTTTACCTTTCTGGAAAGGTAAGAAAAATTTCTATCTGATGGAATCATACCCAAAAAATTTTGAGTCCTCTGAAGCATGCAATAAATTCATTTTAAATACCAAGAACGGAAAAGGAGGAGGAGCTAGCCAAAAATAAGCATGGGCTTATTTTGGATAACACTTTGAAACTTAGAGGGTCATCTACCCGCTAGATGAAATGACCAACTTCCTTGAAGCCTCCATTGGGCATGGAGTCATGAATGCAACTGCTTGTTATTCTCAATTCATTAGAAAATCAGAAGATGAAGATTGTGAGAGTACAAAAATCACTTTGACCTGGAACATGATCTATAAAAGATGCATCCTTGGGGCAACAAAACCTATGCCAAAGCACTCAGGGAAATGTAAATCTAAGCTACAAAAAAACAATGTGTATCAACACTTTGAGGTATGAAAAAATATAAGCTAATATGTACAAGGTGAGAAGTTTCCCTTCTAGTAATAATGCTTTAGATGGATTCCATTAACTGGAATCTACAGTTCCTCACCATCCAATGTAGACAATTAGAAGGAATTTCTATTTTTGCATTTTGTGACCATGTAGGGGCCACTCCAAATGGCATCAAATTGTGAATTCCTTCCTAGCTTTGCTCGGTCTGCATCCCATTTCAACACTAAATCTCCAACTTGGAAAGTTCTAGCCTTAGCTTTCTTATCAAAGCTTCTCTTGATCAATGCTTGGTCCTTATCCATTGTTTGGGTTGCATGCTCTCTGATTTCTTAGAGTTCCATTAATTCTACATATCTAACATCCATGGGCTTATACTCCAACAATTCTAATTACTTCATGAGTTTCAATGTTGGCAACTTAAGTTATATAGGAGAGACTTCCTCTCTCCCATAAACAAGTCCGAATGGAGAGTTACATGTGGACCTCTTGGGAGCTATCTTATTAGCCCATAGAGCTGATTTGAGCTTAGTGTGCCAAGTCCTCGATTTTCATCAAGATTCCTCTTGATGATCCTTAAGAGATTCTTATTTGTGGACTCAATTTGGCTATTAACTTGAAGGTAATAATTTGATGAAGTGCTCAAATAGATCCCATTTCTAACATCCCATTCGGGCTTACCTTTAATCCTATGAATGCCAATGCATTATATGATATTATAGTGGTAGGTGTACCAAATCTGGTTGTTATCCCCTCATAGAAGTCTAGAATACTAGATTCATTTGTCTCTTTGAGTGCCACCACCTCAATCCATTTCGTGAAGTAGTCTGTTGCTATTAGAATCCATTTGTGCCCTTAGTTTGAGTTTGGATTAATGACTCCAATGAAGCCCAAACCCCATTGCATGAATGGCTAGTCAACTGAGATTGGGTGCAATGGAAGTGATGCTAACCTCTCTTTGCCTGTGAAGAATGCACAATTCTTACATCTCTTGATCCGTGCATAACAATCACTAAACACTTTGGGCCAATAATAACCAGACTTCATGATCTTCAGAGCTGTCACTCTTAGAGAAAAATGACCCCAATTGATCCATTATGGAACTCTTCTAACATTTTCTCAATCTGATTTGTCCCAATGCACCTCAGGAGCACTCCATTGACATATTTTTTTGAACAAGACACCATCAACAAGTATATACGAATAGCCTACAATCTGAAGTGTCTTATTTTGGAATTGTTCATCTTTTGAGGGCATAGGCTTGTTTGTAAGAAGTGCAAGGAGTGAGCACACCACCATTTTCTTCTGAACATCTCTTTGTTCTTGGCTGTCTTGCAAAGACCAAAACAACATTCTTCTCCTTACTTGCTTCAATTGGTTAACTCAAGGCCAATTTCTCACAAAATCCCTTTCCTCAAACTAGCTTGGTGACTTTAATCTCAATTTCATACTCCATGACATGATTAATCCACCCCGCACATTTTTCATTTAGATTTTTGTTGAGGAGGAAGTCTTTGACTACCACAAGAGAAACCAACAGTTGAACCTTGTTGTTTGAAACTAGATGCTTAAATTTCTTCAAGCTCTTAATCACTGCAAGAACATGCTTCTCAATAAAGGAATACCTTACTTTATAGTCCTCCAAGCTTTGGCTAAAGAAGGAAATTGGCTACTCTACATTTTCTTCATTTTTCGTACTAAAATTGCAAAAATTGTATCACCACCACCAAATGCATAAAGGATGAAGTCTTTGGAGAAATATGGGTTAATGAGAGTTAGAGCCTGTAAGATAGCTTCTTTAGTTTCCTCAAACCTTTCCTTACCTTCAGTTGTCCATTTGAATGTCATACTTTTCTTCAACATCATAGTTATTGGCTTGACAAGGGCTGCAAAGTTTGGAACAAACCTTCAAACAAAATTGATTCTTCCCAAGAAACTTTGAAGAGCCTTCTTATGACTTAGCAATGGCAAGATCATCATATTGTTTCAACCCTCTCTAGATCAATTTCTAACCCTTATTTGAAAACAATGTGGCCTATGAGCTTGCCTTCATGTGCTAGGAATATGCATTTTTGGGATTCAAGGATACCCCAAATATTCTACATCTTTGGAACACTTGTCTCAAATGAAAGAGATGGTCTGCTGCACTTTTAGAAAATATAGTAATATCATCTAGGTATATCAGCACTATTTTGTTGATCAATCCCTTGAATGCCATATCCATTGCCCTTTGGAAGGTAGCTCCAGCGTTAGACAACCCAAATGGAATTTTTCTATATGCATAGGTTCCCCATTTGGTGGTGAAGGCTATTTTGAACTGATCATCTTCCTTTACCATGATCTAATTATACCCTGAATAACCATCTAGCAATGAAAACCTCTTAGAGCCAGCAACAACTTGTAAAATCTACTCCATAGAAGGAAGTGGGTAGTGATCCTTGAGGGATGCTCTGTTCAAATCTCTAAAGTCTACACACAACCTTATTTCTTCACTCTTCTTTCTAATTAAAACCAAGTTTGCAACCCAGCTTGAATGTTTGATGGGGAATATGATACTTTTCTCTATTAACTTATTCAATTCCTTCTTCATGAGAGGCTCAATGTGTGGATTGACCGGTCTCTATTTTAGCCTAATGGGATTAACAATTGGATCTAGTTCAATTGTGTGTTGAGCTAGCTTGGGATTGAAACCTCTCAAGTATTCATATCTCCAAGAAAATATATCCTGGAACTCTTGGTAAAGTTGCATGAATTCATACCTTTCTTGCTCGGTTTCCACTTTACCAATTTGAAGTGACTTGCCTTCTCCAACCGAGATGGGTTCTGAATCCTCTCCCTTGAATTGGATGTTTACTTTCTCCTTCCTACATTGATCATTAGTATTAAAGATAGACTCTAAAGTCACAAGTCCTTTTGGTAGGTTGTTGGTTCTCGATGTACCACTTGATCACCGTACTACTCTTGTCCCAACTTTTCCTAATTTTTGGTTGAAAACTTAGCTTCATCTTGTGAGAAATTGATGATTTGTTGGTCACTCTCAAACACTTGCTAACTCTCATTATTTTTGGCACTTATGGCCTCACTATCACATGGATGTTTGGCTACATTTTATGTCTTTTGATACTCTCCACAACATAAAAATTTGATCCAACTGCTACAAGCCTATCAAAGCATCTTGGTTCTCTTTCCTAGGGATGGAGTTGATGTCAAAGCCCTCAAAATCCTCAATGAGATTTCACACCCTATTCCTATAAATTTTGAGCAGGTCATTCTTAGCAACATGTTGTCCTTTAACTTGATTTACAATCATCTCACTATTACCAAAGACTTGTAAGTTTTTGATGCCTCTCTTCCTTGACCAATGTAATCCATGTATCGAGCTTGATATTTAGCAAGTGTTGTTAGACCATACAAACTGAAATCTAAAACTTGAATAATACTTAATGCCTTGAGGTGAAATAAGCATAGCTCCCCTTCTTACACCTTGTCTACTTCTTGATCCATCACAGAACAACTGACATACCTCATTGTCATCTTTATGGTCTCGCTTGGTGATGTTAAGAAGAGGCTAATTTTCTTCATGCATGTAATAGACTCCTAGTTCAGATTCCTCCATTTCCTTGTAGGGATCAAAAGCATGTACCTTGCTTTCCCATTCATCAAGAGTCAAATCTAGAATGCTTCCAACTTTGGTGTCAGCTTCATGTGTGCTTGGATAATCCTCTTGATCAAATGCTGAACAGTTGGCATTGATTGGGATTGGAGTATGAGGCTCGATGTGAAAGTTTGTAATAGGTTCAGACCTGATTGTGGCCTTGGCTCCATACCTTGTCCTAAACAACATGTGTGACCAATCAGCAGATAGGTAGCCTCCAATTCTAGCTATGAAATCCCTTGACAAACATATGGCAAAGAGTGGTGGAAAATCTATCACCGACACATCTTACAAAATAGTGACATTGGGGCATGCATGCAAAGTAAGGCTCAGATCTTTAATTAACCCAACTGTTGTTACTATTTTCCCATCTAATTACACCATGCCCTTGGATATGACTTCATATTGAAGGCCCAGATGATCAGATATTTACTTGGGAATCATGGAACTACTTTCCCCAGAATTAATCATACAATTATGTACTAGTTTATCCCCAATGATCAATGAAACATAGAATGGAGGGGGATTCAAATTTTTACCTTGCTATCCTCCATGATTCCCCTTAGGTTGAGTAGCATTTGTGAGTACCTTCTCTTGCATATGAGCTAGTTGATTTGAGGTTGACCAATTCTTCATGGCAGCTTGTAATAGATCCCTTTGTCTTGGGATGGATAGTGACTCCCACATAGATATGTTCACATTAGTATTCTTCATTTGTTCAATGATGTTAAATGGGGATGAACCATCTCTTTGCTGCCCTTTAGTATGCACATTATTTTCTTGTACATGGGATACAATAGCTGGCATTTGAGCTGGTCTAGAATGTGGCTTGGGCTTTCCTTACACATTTAGAATTTCATTTTGCTTGCCAACACCTTATGGAGTGATGGAAGGTTGTGAATCACTTCAATCTAATGACTTCCATTCACCAATATTCCTCTTCTTTGACCATGTGTTATCTTCTACACTTTGAGAAGGTGTTTGATTCAAACCACAAAAATCTTGACTGCCAATTCACAAGTGTAGTCTCATTTGGAGTTGTCTCTTGTTGAGATGTCCCTTATTGTTGGTTTGTTTCTCGACTCACTTCACTCTCTACACCAGTTTTTGTCATCATCAAGGTTTGGTTCAAAGCACCATTGAAGCACATAGATTGGTGTGAGGTTCATTGCATGGGAAACACCAGTCATAATCCCGATCTATATTATTTTCACCGGCACTAAGGCTTTAGAGGTAAATGCAACATTGGGGTTATAGGGCTCAAATGGTCTATTGGCGGAGGCCTTACTTGATTGTGATTTGTAGCTGGTTTGGGTGGCCTATTAGGCTGATATGGTTGTCTATTAGGCTAAGTTTAGGGATGATAAGAAGGCCTAAAACTTTGAGCTTCTTTGTCTCTTGAGCATAACCAGCTCATGGCCCAAAATTTGCAATTGTTTCATAACTTCATGAAGCTCATTTGAGGCACTAGAGGATGAAGTAGAAGTTTCATTTGAACTATATTTTCTAGGGGTGGGAATAGGAGCTAAGGTAGGTGCTTGACTAGTACTTGTGCTTCCCAACTCTAGACATAAGGGCATAGGAAGCCTAGGTGCAAGTTTACCACTTGGATCAAATAATTCTCATCCCTAATGGTGTTGTTGTAAGTTGTAGGTAGAGTTGCACCTCCCATAGATTGGATCAACATAGAAATGTTAGATATAAAGCCTTGAGAAAGTATAAGAAAGAACCTTGAGTTGTTTTCATTACTCTGCCAATGGGATTCTAACTCATGTTCTTTAAAATATGAAATTGAATTACATTAGCTGCTCATTGGGAGCTCTCTTGATAGTTTTAAATTGCTCCAATAGAGACAATTTTTCCCCTTTCTCTTCAAATTGGTTATGGAAGGTTGTGCACAACTAGTTCCAATTTTAGATAAAGCCCGCATCAAGGCTCTGAACCATTGCAAAGCTTTCCTTTGAATGAAGATACCAATAATTTGATAGCAATTTCCATCTCAACAATCTCATGGATTGTAAAAACATTAGCAATGTCTTTGACATGATCACCGGGAGTGGTCTGATTTTTTCCAATAAAGTATGGGATGTTCTTCAATGCTGCAATTGGAACCGAGTTTTGTGCATTAAGAGCAAGTGGGTTCTTTGCCGCCAAAAGTTGACATAAGGATTGGGTTGTGCCATTATGACTGGCTTGAGAACCCTTGTTGATTGGATGAAAGGTCTACCAGGTGGAGGAGTTGATAGAGTTTTGTTTGGTGGAGATGGAGACCTCTGAATACTTCTTCCCCTTTCTCTTCTTTTTGGGGATAATTGCGAGATAGTTAGAAAATCCCTCTTCTCCGGTTCTTAACCTTGTTTGGATCCTTCTCATGAGTCTTCAAGCTTGGACTACTAAAACTAGTTGATTCTATCCTTTTGAAGTCACCAGATGTGCAAATCAAGGCTCTTCCAAGCAAGAAAATTACAACAATTACACATCAACTTTGTTGCAATGAAGATGAAGACCTCTAAGGTCCCACCGGGTATGCCAAAACTGTTAGTAAAAATCTACAACACCCCCTAAATGACCTTCAAATCTACACTTGAATTGGGTAATTTAGTGTGATTGCACAACATTGAGTTTTCTCCAAGGTGTGGGACCTTTGCAATTGGGGAAAACTCTCCAGGTTGAAGCTGGTTCTTACTCCTTTGTTTAGGTGTATGCATGCAATTTTTTAAGAAGTTCTGATTCAAAAATTCTACTCTAGAACTACCAAGGAGACAGGGTTGAGAGAAGCATGGAAGGGGAAACAAAACTAAGCTAAAATGGTGATACACCAAAGGAGTGATGAATACAGACTTTGTTGTTTAAACACAGACCAAAAAAATGTAATACTATAACCATGCATAGATTGCCAAATTTCAACAAAAGATTAGATTAGTGCAATGAATGTAAGAAAGGGTTGAAAATCACCCATTGCTCCACAAAATTGATACAAAGCATCAAAATGGCCAAAAGGTAGAATTTACATTTACAGATTCATGGAATGGCTTGAAAAATCCACAAATTTTCTATAGAATAGAGAAAAGGGAGGGGCAAAGCCAAAAATATCCAACATTACAAAATATTGAATCCCTTCCATTTATAGCTGAAGCAAGGAGACATAAAACATAAGAGGAAGAAAATCGAGATCTCTGAGCTCAACCACCCGCCATTAATCCTTTCAAATCACCTTGTAAACCCAGGTCAAATTGAGCTTTGTTTCGCCTTGCATGTTGGGGAAACAAAAATAGTAAATAGAGTGAAATGTTGTCTTCAAATAAATCTGACCTTGCATTTATGGTGTGAGAAGACATTTTAGGGTTTTCCCCCATTGAATCGAGCTGATTCTTCATCCTTGGCATGTGGGAGAAAGCAACCATGGTGGATCGAGCAGAAAATAACCTGTTCTAACCAATCTGATATGCATTAAATGTGTGAAATACGTTTTTAAAATTTTCTCCATCAAAACTTGCAAAAATGATGTTTTATGCCTCTAATGTATAGAGGAGATCAAGATCTTTCCAACGAGTTTGATTTTTCCCAAATCTGATCTCTAGATCGAAAGATATGCCCATCTGAAGATTTAGGGAAAAATCAGGGCATAAATTTGGGCACAAATTTTGAGGCATGAATTAGGGCACACTTGGTGGAAAAATCAGATTTTGAAAACAGGTCCATGGGGTCAAAATTTACTTTTTGCACTTTTGGAAAATTTTCCCAAAAAACTCCGCAGGTCCGCCACTCCGAGACATGTGGCACCTCTTGATTCATCCGCGGGCTGAAGACCTGTCCTTTTCCTTTGCATTTTCATATTGGAAAATTTTCCCAAAACTCCCCACGCCCCACCACTCCACCTTGATGTGGACATGTGTTAGCTTCAAAATGATCCACAGGCCTTTTCTCCATTTTCTCCTTGGCGGGCCTATGGGCTAAAATTTGACTTTGAGCATTTTAGCCAAAAGGGAAAAATTTCCCAAATCTCTCCACATCTCTGCCAACACGCTTCCTTCCCCTTTGCGGGCCTACGGGCCAAAATTTGCCTTTGCACCCTTTGACAAAAGCACCAAAAACTCCAAAATCCTCTTGACACCCTGCCACTCCACCCCGACACGTGGCATCTTTTCATTGGTTGTGTAACATCCTCATTTTTATATATTAGAACAAGTAAATTTTTTATTTTTTTGATAAATGCTTCCTGGTTCTAAATACATAATTTAGATCTCACAAATCAAAACAACCATTCTTATAACAGATAACCATATGCAGCTGTAATGACTCGGAGTACCTCCGATCTATTCATTCCATGACTCGGTAATCTACCGATCTATTCATGAGTATTAAGAGTTGGCGTTTTCACTTTAACACAATACTCTTGCGGTTCTCTTCCCTAATCTGGGATTTAGAATGCTCTGTCCAAGGAACCTATCTGAATAATTGTTACCATTATTCATCGGCATCTCATCCCTTAGACTAGGTGACTTAGGACAACGCAATCAGCAGCTTGCGATACTTTGGCCAAAGATTTGAAACATACTGCTTATGTCTCGTATTCCTTAACGACATACTCGTCAATCTAGAATACGTCCTTCACCCCATTCCTATGTTATGTAGAATGTCTTATACTGACTTCTGTCAGTCCCTCCTATCCCAAGTTATTCACTCGGAAATGGATTAGTAAGGTGACAACGTTATATGGATGCTCCCGAGGACTAGGGATACGATGACATACTGGGTCAACCCTAGTTAAACCAGTGTGTCAAGATACCCCGAGTCTCCTAGGCAGCCTTATAACGTGACCACATTCCTAATCGGTCCCAGAGTAACTTGTTCGAGTTTAAGGTGTAAATCTTAACGATCAATGCAAAGGGTGTCGTCATAAGTCACCTGCATTGTTGTATCTTCGAGAAGATCCTAATCTTCTCAAAGGTACAACCCTGCAGTTGACTTGTGCCGTCAACCTTTAAATCCGCCTCGAAAAGATCTACTTATTAAAAAGTGTTACATACGTTGAGTTAAATTATACCATAAGACGCTCCCTTTAAGGGTAGTCTTTCCCAATCCCTGGGTTCCTCACCTTAGAATGACCTTTCTTAATAAAACCCAATACACAAGAGAAGTTATTAAGACTAGAGGTCCCATCAAGGAGTTCATAGAATATACATAATTCTAAATCAACGAAATTGGACAATAACCCATAATCTTCACATGTGATTGCCAACCGAACCCTTTTTAGGTTTATTTCAGTTCTCATAACTGAATTTATATCTTACTTATTAGTATCGAGATATAGTGATTAAGAATCCAATTAAACGTTGTCCTGGCTTAATCAAGACTAGGAATTAATAATTTAATTCAGCTTGTTTAGCGTCCTGCTTAGGTTTATTTTAACCCTAGCTTCCAGAAGACAGTGATCTAAATTTCAATTTAGCTTTAGATAGAACATACTAGAACTGCTAAACAATCATAAGTATTCAGTCACATATTCTTGCAAGCTTACATTGATAATCACAAAAGTCTCCAAATTATACAATAATAACAATGCTCTTAAGATCATTTGAACCGAAGAAGGTCAAACTATCAAGATACGAATACAAACATATAAGTATCAAATATCTATTTCCATTCCTTTCAGAACTAATCAAATACATTTTATGCATTCAGCATACTTGATACAATACTCAACGGAAAAAGAACATCTTTCCTCATATAGTACATTTAGAGAATCAAGCTGTAATTCATCATAAAACCAAATTAAACAATCTGAACATCCTATCAGATCTGCGTGCTTTTACCACTTACGGCAACCATCTGCAAAAATTGTCAACATGGGTCAGTTCGATGAACTGAGCATGATAAGCACTAACTCTTAAAACAATTGCAATCCACCAACTGTTTTCATTAAACAACCTGTTTAAATGAGATCATTTCACCAAACAAGTAAACATATTTCAGACTATGCTCTTGTAATACAAACATGACTATAAACGCGTAACTCATATTATAGTCACTAAATAGTCCTAGATACCTTTCAAATATTTCATCAAAACGTTAGTGACCAAGAAGACAAATGCATCTAAACAACTATCCATCTGAATCCCAAGGACAACAACATCAGACGGACTAATATATTCAACATAATAAATGAATATCATAACCTTTCATGATTCCATCAGCATGTTAGAACAATTCCAAAAGTTAGATAAAAATTATATCAACCTATACTTTACAACAGAAGAGAAATAAAACGAATCATACATATTTCCCTCAGAACTAGCTCATGACTGTACCGTCTCTCCAAGAGCAAAGCATTCACCTTAAACACATGCGAATAAATCAGACGAGACCACCAGAAGCATCACAGTTTGGTTAAAATTTAAATTAAACAATATCCTGTAGCTTACTAGCAGTACAACAGCTCTCGCGCCAAGGCAGTGATGAGTATTCTATCCTAAATAGACTCCACATAACCTTCCATATTATTATAGGAACGAGAAAATAGCTAGCGCAATCGCTTGTCAAGGCACAACTGTTAACTCTTTATCTCAGTCAAGCACAAGACAAGAAAACCTCAACAACAAAGACGTAATCATGCACAAACACGACAACAATCCCTCTCAGCAACATACAGCTCATTCTAATCCCTACTAACACTGTAAGGCTTTAGATCCAAGGTCGAAATCAAAAGAACTTCTCTTTTATCGCAGTCAACAAGAGACTCATTAACATTAAAGCAATTGATGTTTCCCTATGACTATGTAGAGATATTCATACGAAATCCACGCAACATGCACAGCCTCGTTTAACTGGAATTATTCAGAAAGGAAACATAACATACCGTATTCACATCTGAACTCATTCAGAGGTTGATAAGTATGGTATTCACGACCCACTTCTACAGAGGCCAAGATACATGATATCTATCTATACATTAAGGAATCCAACAGAGCCAAAAACAATAAGTGTTCATAATCAAGCTTATACAGAAGCAGAAACACTGGTTACCTATCAAGGATTTCAACTGAATCCGAACAACAGTATTCACGATAAAGCTTCTACAGAAGCCGATATACAAGATAAATATAAGTTAAGGATTCCAACCGTGCCAACAATGGTAAATATTCACAATCAGGCTTATACAGAAGCTAAATACTGATTTCGTAACAAGGAATCCAACTGAGCCTCTACAACAATATTAGCTCAAGCTTACACAGATAGGAAACGTAAAAAGTACACCAACTGAGTCTGTACCAAAAATTCATTGCTAAACGAAGGTATTCATTACAAGATAACAGAAGTCGTAATACCAGTTACCCCTCCAGGACTCCGACAGAATCAAGCTACCAGTATTCACATACATGGCTTCTACAGTAGTCCATAATATACAAACCATTCCATGGACTCCACAGAGTTATTTTGTATATAAATAAATATATTGCAAACTATCAACGGGTTGAATCCCATAATCGCAACACAAGGGGGAACAACTTCTACTAGGTCGCATTGAAATACTGTAAACACAACAAGTTATCCGTTCACAAATAACTTTAAGTATCATAGTGAAACCCAACAAGATTCAGTAACCACCACCTATAATAACCACGACAGAACTTACAAAGAAGTCGAATTATACTGAACATTCAAACAAAAGTCCAACAGTATCCTTTCCGACAAGTATCAACAACAAGTATCAACTGTAGCCTGAACCCAACAAGGAAACAATTCATGGGCTCCCAAAGAGCAGGTTTAGTATACTTTCTTGCATGCATTTCACAAACTTTATCCGGAATGCAAAACACAACGAGATAGTGCAACAGTTCGAAACACAATACACACCCATCAAGGGTTAAATTGAAAAATCGAACCAGCAAGAAGATACAGTAATAAAATCACACAAAGCTACCATAAAAACCATCTGAATCCAAAAATCATCTGAACAGAGTTGTTCTAATGAAATCATTTGAAAGAAAGCAAGATTTTTAAAGGTTAGGGCCTAACATGCCTGGTTATTTGCTTAAAAATCCAAAGAAGACCACTGAAAGAGCTCGAGCCTTCTCCTCTTTTTCCAAGTTAGATTCACCAACAAAAATTTGTTATTTCCATGACTTATAAATTTTCCTTGCCAGAGAAAAGAGCGAGTTACACTCATATTTGCCATGCAACTCCAAGTAGACTGGTGTGAAGAACCAGTGATCAGACAGAGGGAAAACCGGAGCGCATGAAAAACCAAACAAACTACTAGTTTTCCATTTTGCATGCCTTCCCGTGAAACCCGAGCTCGAAGACCGAGCTCATTAATTGCATTTACTCCTAATTTCCCACTCAATCTCCATTGCCACCGACCGCCATAGTTGGCGATGGATAAAAACAGTTCAAAGACCATTTCTAACTTTGGCGACTTGCCACGTCGGCTCTTGCTAGCAGTTAAAACTTCTACCAAATCATCTGTCCTTCATGCTTATCTACCTATTTAATGCCATAGAAACTGCCACCCATGGCTCGCACCCTTCCATAGGTCCCCTTTCTTCCTTGTTCATTAGTTAGGTTAGTAACATAGGTTAGGATTTAAGATGCGACTTAGTCTAACCTCCATAGCACAAAGTTACTAACTTAGAACATTTAGCTTATAGCTTAGGCCTAGGTTAGATTAACACTAATCTAACCCATAGATCATAGTTTAGTTTTAGGTTACTAACCTTAATAAATCCAGTTTAGGTCTAACATTTCAAATGCTCAGAAAAAGAACCTACAACATACATTCACGAACAGGATTCACTCCTGCACTGCCAATAGGCTAGTGAAATAAATGTATCTGAATTATTACCTGGTCCACGATCAAGACCTTCCTGATATTACGATATCGGGAACCAATTCATTTAACATGATCAGCCTGATTTAGACTCCGGAACAGTTTATTCAACGCATTCAGACCTTGCAACCTGTGAAAGGTCTATAATTTTAGTTCATCCCAAATAAACTTAAAGCATTACTTGGATCAATGCCACTGATCCAAGGCTGGGTCTTATAGATGGATAACTCCATAATTCATTCCGAGATCAGATTAAACTCAGGTGTAAAATGAAAGAATTAAAAGAGTCCAATTATATTCCGACTCAGTCAAAGATCTGCAATTTCAAAGAAGATACAGTCCATATCAAGCATGACTTCACAATCAAAGGAACACATCCTTTTACAAAAGAAATCACATATCAACACTTGAATGCTCAGGAGGAAGTAACAACATTCGGGTGTTACGGGTTACGAACCTGTCTAGGGAAAATTTTCCCTACAAACCCCGTCGTGCCATAACTCAAAAATTACAAGGAGTTAGGAGGAAAATTCTACCTTTCTAGAAAGGTAAGAAAATTCTCTATTTAATGGAATCATACCCAAAATTTTTGATTCCCTAAAGCATGCAAAAAATTAATTTTAAGTACCAGCAAAGGAAAAGGAGGAGGAGTTAGCCAAAAATAAGCATGGGCTTATTTTGGATAACAATAACACGAAAAGTAATCAATGAAGGTTAGTATATATAGAGCTCTAGTGAAAGAAGGAGATGGAAAGGTTCTAGAAACATCACTATGAATAAGATCCAAAGGATGACTAGCTCTCCATGATTTTCCCTTATCAATTTTTGTTTAGGGTGCCTTCTAAGGGTACAACCCCCATAAAGATGTTTAGAAAACTTAACTTGGGGTAACCCATTGACCATTTCATTTTGGCTCAATTGTTCAAGGTAATGATAATTTAGATGCCCAAAATGCTCATGCCATAGCTTGTTAACCTCATTTACATGAGTGAGCAAGGCATTTGGTGTCGAATTAGAATATAAGTGGGAAAAGGTATACAACCATGAATGTTGATCCACATTTCTCTCAGCCACAGTGTAGTAAGAGTTAAGCTCATGAATGATCACTGAGATAGGACCAAATTCCACTCACATTCCTTCACCAAGGTGGGTGATTTGGTAAACCTATAGGAGATTGGTAGAGATATTGGGAACACTCAACACTTGGTTAGATGTTCCACCCTCTATCTCTACCGATCCACTACTGGAAACCGACACATGAGTGTCATCACCCAACGTGATTTGGGACATGCCACATGGTTAAATGCTAAATAATTCAACCTATGAAGAATCCATGTGGTGTGAGGCACTAGAATCGATAATCCAAGTTGATGATGGAGCTAATCTAGCTACAAGGGCCTTACCTTTCTTCTTTTTCATATTTAGACTCCTTTGCTTTTGAAGACTTGCCCTTATGAGCATTTTGTTTGTGGATTCAAGAACACTTATTTTATTCTTCTGAAGTAATAATGTTAAGTGATCAATTTGTTTCCAAAAATTTGATGCTCTTCATGGCCAAGATACTTACAATAGGATCATTTACACTTTTCCTTCTTCGCTTTAGGCTCAGAAGTCGAAGTGTTAGTGTTGGGCTTAGCTAGGGTTTTCTTGGTCTTGGTTTCTTTCTTAGGTTGGTCCATTGTTTATTTATTATTTTAATTTTTCATTCCATTATCCACCACAAGGGCATGTGACTTGGATTTTAGATTCCCCATTTGAATGAGTTTGTCCTGTTCTCAAATGAGTTGGGACGAAAAACTATCAAATGAGGGAATTTTCCAGCACTACCCAAGGCATATTTTGTGGCGTGGAAAGTTGAAATGAAGAAAGAGTATTCAAGACCTAACTTATAAATAATTGACAAGATCAATTGAGAGTCTTTCTTCTCCACTTTACATTCCTTTAGAAGTAGTCTAGTGTGGAAAAACTTTGAGAAGAAGGCCTGCAGGTTTTCAAAGTCACTAGGATTTAACCCTAGTATTTTTTTCTCCAACTCATGCAATCTCATGTCATCTTCATTCCCAAACATCTCATCGAGAATTTTCTATGTTTCTTTGGGTGTCGAGGAAGTTTCGATGTGGAAGAGAAAGTCAGAAGAGATGGACATACAAAGAAGACCCAAGGCTTCATCATAGTGGTTGAACCATTTATATCTTTCGGGTTCATCATCAGGTTCTATCTCTAACCCCATGGTAATAAGGTACAACCCTTTACTTTGCAATACCAATATAATTTTAGATCTCCATTCAAATAAATTAAAAGGTGTGCGCACAGTACTTTAGAGATATCTATAATGAAGAGATAGAACCAACGAAAGTAGAAGGAAGGAGAGAGAGAGGAAACAACCACCCCGAATAATATTCCACCCCCGAGTTCAACACTTTATAGTTTAGTGTGTTGATTATAATCGATGTGATTGTGCATTAAGAACTAGTCTATCACTCACCTTGCAATTAGGGTAATAACTCATGAGATTGGAGAACACAATCAAGGTTCATTGGGCAACAGTTTGACATTGTAAGTAAACATAAGAATGAGTGAAAAAAGAAGGGAAAGAGAAGGCCTTGTGAGAAATGGCATCTCATGTCGTACAAAACAATCCCTTTTTCATAAGACTATAACAAACACACTCATAAGTCCACAAGTAATAATAGGGATAGTGCAATGCTCAAAATGATTTGAAATGATCGACACAAGCAATATAATGACACCCCCTAGAATGCATAACTTTATAAAGTAGTACATTTACAAAAATGATAATTCTATCATGTAGTGTGCGAAAAACATGTAACTTTGACTTTAAAAAGTGCTCAAAATGGAGCAACGATTCAGAAGCTATAGCAAAAAAATGATTCCCACAACTAATGGAAAAAGCAAATAAGTCTTGCAAATAGATTTTAAAAATTCCCTAAATGCATGCAAAGAGTGTCTTATGTGTGCTTGTTGTAAATGGAATCAACTTTTAGATAGGGTTTGTTTTTATTACGAGGGGCTATTAGCCTCCTGCCAACCCTGGACCTCACCCTCTATCTTTAACACTCAAAGGAAGGACAATAAAACATGCAAATATAGCCCAAAAAATTCCAATCAAATGAGTGTTTTCACCTTAAAACAAGTGTGAACTAGGCTGATAATACTAACCAGGTTGAGTTGATTTAAAGGGTAATGCACCAAGTCGGATTGATGTGTGACCGAGTTGGTTAGTTCACACCCAATTCAAGGCGTGGAGAGTCGTGTTGGGCAAAATTGAACGCGCGTTGAGTTCAACACAGGTGTTCCACATGTTAGGGGTTAATGCTACGTGCTAAGTGGATAGGGGTGTGAGAGGTGTTGAAATCACCAGGAAACTATCGAGCAAAACTACCAAGAATGAGAGAGGACCACGTGTCAACCAGGGGAAAGGTGGCCGAGTTATGCATGTAGAGTAATGGTTATAGATATTTTCTAGGTCTGCAATATCAAAATGGTTGAGCAAAGGTAACACATGAGGATTTGCACCAATAGGCTTATGGGAGTTGAATGGGTCAAAGGAAAATCAAGTCAGAGCTAGGCCAAGCCTACCACAAGAAAAAAGGTTGGAGACACGTCAAGGGAACTCTCCACATAGTAGGACCAAGCATACTCAACTTTTCATCCAAGATCAATGGAATGAAACTAGTGCCATGAGCTTGAGATGAAGGTGGATGCACAACGGAAGAGTCAAGTCCAACCGATGCAAATGAAGATGAGCGAATGCAAAAATTGTCCTCACAAAAGCACAGACAATGCAAAAGGAAACAATGTAGACTCTGAGTTGGATCAAACCCGAGCTGCAGATGTGTGAAAATAGCATCGAGAGTGCTGAAAGTAAACCATGACAACAAAAATGAGCTCATGAGTATAGAAGCAACCATGGACAAAACTATCACATAGAAAACACCTCAAACTTGTAATCATTAAAACCTTAACCCGAGGTGAGAAATATGATTCCAAAGTAATAATCGAAAAAACTTGCATGATGGAATAAGAAGAAACTAGAAGTAATAACCAGCTGATAAATGAAGAGTGCACATTTTACCAAAACCTCGTGCTCTGATATCATGAAAGAGGGATATACAAGAACCGATATGGAAACAATGCACCACAATGAATTTTTACTTCGATGGTAACTTCGTAGCTCTAACACAATAGGAAATATTCAAATAGTGGAAATAATATGCAAATAAGAAAACATGTCTAGTCATTCCCATAGATCAAAAAAGGAAGTACAAATAGGGGTGTTGTGTAACCCCATGCCTAAACAAGGAAAGAACCCCCATGACACCAATGACGTATATGACGTAAATGAAAATGAAATATTCTATGACAATCGACACTTTTCATTTGACTCACTATGACCTATGACTCTCACAAGGTGAGGTGACTCACCATGTGATGTGGATGATGACTAGGCAGGTCACACACACCAAAAATTAGTTCAATAATGGGTAGCATTTTAGTAATGGTGTTAATGGTGTGATGAGCATGAACAACATTTATTTATGGTTGATCAGTGGATGGGGATGATTTGGAAAGGGCTTCTTGAATATGTCAAGGTTTTTATTTGGGGGTGCATTTGGATTATACAAGTGAAGTTCACTCTTGTCAATCAGGTCTTGAAGAACATTACAAAATGTACAAGACCTTTCAATGTCATTTCCTTTGACCCTATGATATTTACAAGAGTCATTATCTTGATACCAAGAGGGCTTAGATATAGATGTGTCGATAGGTCAAATAGGTGGGAGAGTTATCATATTTATAGTGAGTAACTTATCAAAGACCACACTATAAGTCTCTCCTATTGGTGTGTAATTATGTTGTGGATGAGAATTTTCCATAGTGGGATTTTATTTGGGAGTGGATTTGACTACTAAGGCATTCATAGCTGATTTGGATTTGTTGATACTAGAGGATGACTTATATGGAAACTCAGTTCGTGGCTTTTGAGGATGAAGCTTAACATAACCATATTCTAGAACTCATAGTTCTAGCTTAAGGGCCATGGTAGAATATTTGTCAAAGGTTTGGAATGATTGAATTTTTAATGTTGAAAAATATATATGGTGCATGATCAGCGTAAAACTTCAATCAATTCAGCTTGTGGTAATGTAAAAGATAATTGATTGATTGTACCCCTCCAATGGGAAAAAAATCAACAATGGATTCATCCCCAAAGTATTTAATAACATAAATGTCATTGATAATGACTTTTTCAGCTATGTTTATAGAAAAGTGTTCTAAGAATAATTGTGTGAGTTGTGCGAAGGAGAAAAGGGAATATTGCGGAATGCTATTGTACTAGTCCAATGCAAGACCAACAAGGGACATGGGAAAAGTCCTCAACATGAGGTCTTGATCATGGGATATTAGATAACAGACGTGGTAAAAGTATGAATATGTTGTTGAGGATCTTACAAAAATTTAATAAATTTTGGAAGTTCCCAATGAGGTGGATATTCTTTGTACACGACTAAGTCATGAATATGATCATTGCATATTTGGTCATAGGAGAGCACATTTTTAGGTGTAGATGAGGTAGCTTCTAGACTGGATATACGATTCATGAGAGATTGAAGGGGATCAATTTGTGTTGATATATGTTAGTATGGTTCAGTTGAAATACAAAATATCTAGGTTGTGAGTATATCTGGTACTATTGTGTGATGTTCTTCTCGTAAGGAATGATCTGTTGATGCACATTTTACCGTAAGGGACATTTTCTTGTGGTATATTTTTTTGTGGGATATTATAAGTGAGTGGAATGTTTTGTTGAAGTGGAACATTCTACTGAGGATTTTTTTCTGAGGAACATAATGTTGAGAAGGAATGCTCTGTTTTACAGGAATATTTTTGTGTGGAATGTTTTACTGAGGAATGTTACAAGTAAGTGGAATGTTTTTTCGTGGGATGTTTTATTGAGGAATATATTGTTAGGAAGGAATATTTTGTTGTGGAATATTTTTTTGAGGGATGTATTGTTGAGAAGATAAAGGTTGTGAAGGTTGTATATATTGGTAAGGGTCCTGTTGTGAATAAGAAGGTGGTTTTGAAAGGGCATAACAGAGGAAGCATGAGATGGTGCTAGATTTGGAATTATTTTAGCATGAATATATTTTGGTATAGAGATTAATGGTTGTGATGGTTGTAGTATGTATTGTGAAATAGGGTGAGTGACGATAATAACACTAGTATTGATCAAGGGGATAGATGTCAGAATGGTCATAGTGATATTATGAATACGCTAACCGATTAACATACAATAGTAGTAGCAAAAAAAGTTATTGGAGGTGCCTAGGTAATTGAGGATGATGGAGGGGTAGATAATAAGGAACTATTATTGTTTTATGGAGGTGTTGAGCCGGTAGAAGGATCGAGTGAGGATGTATTTTTTCAACGGTTGTGTCTTTAGAGGAAACCATATGAAGACTAAGAATAGGAATGGAAGATGCAACTTTTGACATTTCAGGTTGACTTAAAGGTTGATATGGATGTATTTGTTGAATGACAGGTTGGTAGTTTGGATCAATAAGATGTGAAACCCCAGATGAAGGATCGGGAAATAAAGTGGTGGTTCAGGTATAGATTGTTGGTTTGAATCGATAAGATGTGAAGAATCGAAGAATACATGAAAATGGTTTTTATTCGGTGTTTGAATCCTGTAAAATGAAAAACTTAGTAGGTTGAAGCATTGGCAATTTTGGGGAAAATTAAATGCCTCGCAATCTTCTGGATAGCTTATGTTTTGGCTCGGGAGTTGGTCATGATGAGTGGTCAAACGGTGGTCGGGATTATTGTGGAATTATCCAAGTTCGAGGAAGTGTAGAAAACCCGTGGATAGATGGCCGTCTAACCCCTGGGATGGATGGCAAAAGGTTGGACAGGTTTCGGGTTGGGCCAGTCATCTAACCAAGGATGGAAGGATGGCTCATTTGCATGGTGGTAAGATGAAGCTTAGACAATAGGGTTAGATGGCCATCCAACCCCCAGGTTGGATGGCCATGAGGATAGTTAGGTGGCACATTATACGGTGTAGGGTTGGATGGCCGTCGAACCCCATCGATTATACGTGAAGATATATACAGATCATCCAACCCTAATTTTGGACAACCCATAATGAAAGGATGGTGGTCATCGGGTTTGATGGTCATCACAAAAATGTATGACCTAGAGTTTATACATTCATCCAACCCATTCGGTTGGATGGAAATGAGGTTGGACGACCCACTCACAATTTGTATAGTGTAAGTTAAATGCTTGTCCAACCTAGATATCAATTCATAGCTCACGCGCTAGTCAGTTGTTTTCTCAAAGAAGGTTATATGATCAATGATGTTGGGCGTCCATCCACCCAAACAATGGTTGGATGACAAAAACGGTTGGATGAATCACAAGACAGGTGAAGGTAGGTGGGTGAATGATGGCTCAACAACCAGATTTAATGAGATATGACACTCATGACTTCCCATGCAAGAAAGGTACCAAATCATATGACTTCCCATACCTCTTTAATGCATTATGTTGGTTAGTAGCACACATTTTCCAATATATTTTAAAATCCACCTCATTTTTAAGGGAGATTTTCTGTAATGTAAAGAAACTCTGTAAAAATTGTTCCAGAGATTCTATGATCTAAAGGCCTAGAATTTGGGCATTTGTAAAGAATTCTTTCCTTATGCCTATATTGTAATGGATTATGTGTGTTTTAAAGTAATAAATTGGTGTTTTGTGGATTTTATCACCCCAAATCAATTTGTTTACAGTATATTGCATATGGTTATTGCATATTTTTCCTCCCATTATGTTTACAGGTATATTGTGCATATATTTATCTCTTTACAGGATCTTTAATTTGTTGTACTTCAAGAATATAGGGAATTGAATACTATTTCAGGCCGTGACACCTCCCTTTTATCTCTCCCACTTTGTTTACTCCCTATTTTTCACTCACTCGGATTTTCTCGCCCTTTCTTGGTTAATCTATAACCTATCTACTTTGGATTTTGTTCACAAAACCACAATTATACTGCTGCCTACTTTCAAATAGAAAATGACAGATGAGCTAGTGATTGAATTTTTTATGCCTTAGAACTAAAATTTGCAAGAGAAAATAATTAACACACACACATACACCAAGTATTTTTATCCTAGAAACCTCTAATGGAGGAAAACAAGTCGGGAAGGGAAAAATATCTTTCTTCCCTTTTTTCTTATTGACCAATTCAAAATATACGAGATATAGACTTTACAATAAGTGATAAAGGAAATTGAAAGTGTCTCAAACTTCTTCCCAACTACTTGACTACTCTGTTATCCAACTCTTTGTTCTAAAAACTCAATTCCAACACTTTATAAATCTTACACTTACTTCCATGAAGTCTCTTTCTTTCGATGATACAAACACTCCTTCCTACATGTGTTTATAGATTTTCTCATATCCTCCAAAGTGGGTGGAGGATGGAAAAGGTCATAGAGGACAAGAGACATGGAATAAATTTCAGATTCTTGGACTCTTTGTTTCAAATTTTTATTTTTATCCGAAAGTGACAGGACCACCACCCAATGCAGATTGGTGGTCATAAGAATGCCAACCTAGTTGGGAAATGGTTACAGGACTGCCACCTGGTTAGGTAGAAGTTATGTAACCACCGCTTTGCTATGAGTGGTTGTTATGTTAACATAAAGATAGAACCTTTGTTTCTTCATTTTCCTATTTTTTGGTTGAACTAATGAAGTAGATTCATTTTGGATCACACCTCTCTTGCTTAGGAGGCTTTTAGTCCAACAAAATCTTACCAGGGGAGTAGATGAGGAAATAATTCAATTACTTTCTCCTTCAAGTACCACCGGCCTTCCTTAGTGTCTTCCCTTTCGATTCAACTCCGCCAAGACTCTTGCAGACCTATTCTATTCTCCCCGACATTTTGTTGTAGCACTACATCCTCCTCCAATTAACCTCATGAGTCCAAGATGCAATCCTCAATGGAAGGTAAAGCAATGTATTTCTTCATCTTCATCTTCATCTAGCATGGATGGCTCATATAGGTGCAAGTTCTCGACTTACTACTGTGTACATCCTAATAAATGGCAGCAAATCAAATCAAAAGGCATTTTCTCCAACCTACTCCAATATAGTGAAGGGTCCATATTGTAGTGGCTTGAGCTTCGTGCTTGACCTTGTAGTCTCTCTTTTCTTAAGTAAAGCTAAACTATATCCCCAACATGAAGCTTATGCTATCTTTGGTGTTGATCATGCCTAGCCTTATACTTGGCTTGAGATTTCTCTAGCTATTTTTTAACTTTGAGATGGAGTTTCCGGATCCTCTCCATGAATTTATTTTCTCTAGTCACCTCTGGGTCTCATGCCTCCTCCTCATCCTGCTTCTAAACTGCTATGTCCAATAGATTTGTAGGTAGATAACCTAAGTATGTTTGAAATGGTGACTTCATAGTAGATGTGTGTCTTGCCCGATTATAGGAATGTTTAATGTAGTTAAGGACTCATCCCAAGTCCTTGGGTATTTTCTATTATACCCTCTAATCAACTATACCAAAGTCTTGTTCACCACCTCTATTTGTCCATCTATTTGTGGATGGAAATTTTCTCTCCTCTGTAACTCCGTATCCATCATGTCCCACAAAGTAGTCCAAAATTCCTCAAGAATGTGAAATCCCTATCGAAACAATAGACTTTGGCAAGCCCAAATACACCCATACATTAGCAAAGAAAATATATGCTTCCTCATGTGATTTTACTACCTTTTTACATGCCATAAGATTACGCATCTTACTAAATCTATCAACAACATAGAGATAGTCATGACCTTATTTAGACATAGGTAATCCTCTTACAAAGTCTAGAGATATGTCCTCCCATGGACAAGTAGGTACTATAAAAGGTGTATATAAACCCTCCTTCCTAGTCTTAGGCTTGTTAGCACAACAAAGTTTACATCCACATATAAATTTTGATACTTATTCCTGCATATTGGGCCAATACATGTAACTTTACAAGTGGGTTGGGTATTACGAACACCAAAATGTCCCACTACTATCGAGGTATGTGTTTCCATCATAAATAGAAGTATTTCTTCTTTAGGCACACAAAGCTTTCCCCATCGGTAGAGCAGCCCATCCTTGAGATAACAATTTGTAATCCTGTCCACTCATCCCCTTGGGACTGCAACTATTGAAATGTCAACCCAAATTATCTATTATGGGCATATACTTCTCTATAAGCTTCCTTCATGAAGGGATCGATATGAGAAATAGTGGCCAAGAAAGAGAACTTCTCCTATATAGGTGGCCTAGACAACATGTCTGCCACCAAGTTTGTACTACCCTTCTTGTATTTGATCACCAGATAAAATTGCTAAAGGAACCCCATCCATTTGTAGTTCCTTACTTGTTTTAATTTAGACTGTGCTTGCAAATATTGGAGAGGTTTTTGGTTAGTGTGCACAATAGTTTCTTTACCCAATAAATAATGCTTCCATATTTTAATTTCCTGAACTAGTGCATAATTTTCCTTATCATGTATTGAATATTCTTTAACTACTGAAGTAAAATTTTCAGAATGATAGCATACAAGTTTACCTCCCTGAAGCAACACTTCACCCATAACATAATCACTAGCATCTATCTCTACTTCAAAGGGTTGTTGTAAATTAGAAAGAGAAAGTACTAGAGCATGAATAATCTTGTATTTCAATAACTCTAAGGATTTTTCTTGTTCCTTACTCCAAAGAAAAACCCTTACTCTTTATGACCACTATGTGTAGAGCAGCATGCATCATAGAGAAGCACAAAATGAAATTCTGCATGTACTATACTTCTCCCTCAAAAATCCTAGTTTCTTTGGCTCTTGTTGGTGTTTTCCAATTGGTGATGGCTTCCACCTTCTTTAGATCCACTCGTATCTCTCCTCATCCAACAACGTGCCCAAGATAGATAAGTGACTGTTTGGAAAATCAACATTTCTTCATATTACAAAGTAGTTGTTTCTCCCTAAGAACTTGCAAGACTTGTTGAAAATTAGTAAGATGTTACACACATGTGGCACTAAAAATAAGGATATCATCTAGATAAACAATTACACATGAATCTATGAAATCCCATAATACATCATTCATCAATCTTATAAATGTAAGCGGGTGCATTCTAAATTGGTGATATAGTAACTACTCATACAAACCTTGTTTATTCTTGAAGTAAATCTTGCATATATCCTCCTCCTTCATTTTAAATTGGTGATAACTTGGATTGAGATCCAACTTCATGAAGAATTTTTCATTCTAAAGATTGTCCAAGAGATCATCTATGTGGGGAAGTTGATATCTATTCTTTATGATGATCTTGTCCAAAGCACGGTAGTCGATGCACATTCTCAAAGAACCATCCTTATTCAACACCATCACAATAGGAAAACCACATGGTGATATTCTCGGACATATCACACCACTCGGTCTAGTAGTTCCAAGATTTGTTTCTTTACTTCAGTACTCTCCAACAAGGATTTCTTATACAACCCAATGTTTGGTAGAGGGGACTCGAAATAGCCGAATCTCATGATCTACTTCCCATTTTGGTGATAAACCACTAGGAGCTTGGACAAAATTCCTAAAAACACTAAATAATACTATCCAAATCCTATTTTCCTTGGTTAGAAATATCTAAAAATTCTATCCAGTCTTTATTATCCTTTAACCAAAGTAAACAAAATTGATTATGATTTTCCAGAATAAGTTGTTTTTCTTGGTTAACACTCACCATAGTAACATGTGTCTTACACTGGTGTGCTCGGATTTTGTAGGTGATCCCATCCTTGACCCATCTATATAATTTTTCCTTTCTCATAAATATAACATCATTGATATTCAAGTAAGGACTCCTAAAAACAACATCAAAAGCATCAAGTGGAATAACATCATCTTCCAATACATCAATATACTAGGAATTTATCCCAAACTTGAGCTTACATATTTTTTTACCTGAATTTCAACACCCTTCTTCACCTAAACCAAAGGATAGGGGTGTGGATGCTCGTAAGTCTAAATACCAAGATTCTTTACAACTTCTTTAGAAATCAAGTTAGACTCGGAAAAATATCAACCAAAGCATTTACCTTATTTCTCTTGCTTTGGATTTTGAAATGGAATAGTCTACTCATGTCCTTTTCCTGGCTGTCCATGTTGGTGACCGTACATCCAAGCCTCTCATCTACATTAGAGACATCTTCGATTTCCACCTCCCCTTCTTTCATTACAGTTGTCATGGACTTCTTTGAGTCCTTTTTTTGGTTCTTCGAGATGTAACTCCAGGATGCAACTTCCAACATGTAGCATCGGTATCACCATTGATATCACATTTCTTTTAAAAATTCTTAGGATATTTACAAGTATTTAAAGTAGTGACAACTTGTTTACCTTTCCCTTTCTACTTACATTTGTTACTTATTTTCCCATGTTCTTTTTCTGCTGATTTTTTGACTAATTTTCCCTTGGCTCTATTTCTCCTTACTTTCTTTAATCATCTATATAGTATTCCTACACACATGCCTCATTGAGATCTTAGGGATTCGTGGATACGAATTTTCTTTGAAGGTGAGTGTGAAATCCTCCCAAGTATTTATCGAGAATATCCTCATCCTCCAATTCCATATTCATTAACATGGTTGATGGGAACTTGATTTATTGGCTAAGTACAAGAAGGTGTGTGGGCACGCAAGGCCTTGTTAAAGAAGGGCGCAAGGATAAAGCACGTAGGTTAGGGTTCTAGGAGGGTTTAATAGAATAAGTAGAGTGCACATACGTAAGGAAAAGAAGGATTTCGGGACTTAGCCATATTTGGCATATTAGGAAGGACACATGAAAAGCATGACCCAACTACTTATGCAGAATGGATAAAGTGCCAGCCTAGTGATAGGTTGGCCTAGGAAGGAATATGCCCTGTGATGGAAGCTTCTAGAAGACCATCATGACAAGGAGTGGAGAGCTTAGGCTTGGAGGAGCATGCTCCCATGAAGGACCACATTTGGACACTTGGCAATGGATATGAAGCCTCATAAAGGTGGGTTGGTAGTTCAAGAGGCCTATAAATACAAGCACCCACAAAGGAATTAAGGGGGATATAAAGAGATAGATATATATCAATAGAGAGAAAAGATCTACATAAATTCTACAAGGAACTCTATTGGGTTGGGTAGATGACTTATAGGAGAAGGATGTATCAAGGGGTTTGGGGTTATAAATTTTCTTTTTAGAGCTAAGGGATATAAATCCAGTTATGATGTATGACTTTGGTCTACCATACTATAACATTCTATAATGGATCTAATGCATGTGATGAGGTTATTGGACATGATGGAATATGATTATAATAGACTCGGTTTATACATATATCTTCATAGTTCTGTTTCATGTGTTATGTGAATGAATATAAACTCCTATACATTTCCTTTTCAGTTCAGTTCTATACATTGTTAAGTATCTTTCTGTCTGGAATGACTACATTTGTCTAGAAACTGTTCTGAGTTCTATGAGGAATGTATGTCTCATTTCCATTCACTCTCTTTAAGTTCATATCATAGATGATTTTTCCCACTTAACTCACATAAAGGAGAGACTCGGCACCCTCGCATTCCTTCGGGTGAGCACCCAGCGCCCACCGGATGATAGGCCGATGCACATGGGGTTCCCTTGTTCTTGGTGGGTGTAAAAATGACTACATCTTGGTTCCATTGCTAGGACCTATTTTCAAAGTTGTAGTGGGAAATAACATACATCATGATCTATGTAATGAGTAATGATAGAATTCCTAACTCTGAAAAGTATTGAATCATGGTTCAAAAGCACGGAGGAAGAATTTTTTCAGAGATTCAACACTGGACCGAAGTTTGATTCATGCAAATGGGTAGAAGAGAACCTCTACTATGAGTTGTATGAAAATTTCTTCTCATTACTTTCTAGTAGAGCTGTATGAATGGCTCTCGGGATTTGTGTCCAGATCAACTGGTGTTATAGATCACCCATTGACCCAAGAAGAGTACCGAGAGGCTGCAAGATGCGAGATCGACATGGACTTGTGTTGTGGATCATTGGTGGAAAGGAGTAATCGGCTAGATACATTCTGGAATATGATATTTCTACATATTATTGTTCGGAAGTCACCGAGTTCAAGTTTTTGGGATCCCAGAGGATTATTTCTAAGTGTTATTCCCGTGGTGATGAAGATCTTGATCATTACCTTGAGTTTAGAGGCATTTCCAATGGTTAGCTAAACCTTCTTTAGTGCTAGGCAAGGAAGCTAGGGTGGAAGAAGATGGCGATATTGCAGGCCGAGAAAGAAAGGGAGGAGATACGACTCAAGTATAGTGAGGCACGTGAAAGCGATATTACTAGATAATGTAAGGTTGCAAGTGTGATGGATACATGGAGGCAAACGTTACAGGAAGGTGTTGAGGTTCTCACGAGGATGTGGAACCCGAGAATTCTATACTACCCCATCTTGGAAAGTGCAGGGAGAGAGATCCCTTCACCTCTAATAAGAGTTTATCACGTGGAGAGAGAAGATTCGTTAGCGTGCATCCGAACCCACCTAGTGACAAAACCTTGGTGCTTAGTCTTCCTAATCAAATGATTGTTGATAACACAGTTGGTATCGATGGGAGTGACCGATCAACACCCAAGAGGTATAATTTCTTGTTTGGAACTTCTATGGCTACACACTCTATTCTAGTGTTTGGAGGAATTTTTGGCAAAGATAAAATACACAAGGTTTGGGTAACATGTTGGGGAATGGCATGGAGCATACACCTAGTAATAGAACAATCTCGCGGACCATTGGTGCACGGTTTAGCAGATGTTGGGGACACTTGGCGCAACCACTTTAGGCCCATTATTGGCCATAGGAGGATCTAGAGGTGGAACTGGTGGATCGGGAGGCACAAGACCTAGTGGATCTAGTGGATCTGGTAGAGGAAACACCGGAGGAAACCAAGGATCTAGATCAGGAGGATAGGGGCCTTAGCCACCTCCTCAAGTAATCTTTGAAATTTCTTTACACTTGTCAGACTACCAGGGCATAGAGGATGTTGCAGAGCATGTTCACAAGTGTGAATTGTTATGGTGCATGAAGGGGATCATAACCCCAGAATGGAAGGCTAGTCAATTTGTAATGACATTGCAAGGGTGTGTGTATAGCTGGTATAGGAAGTATGACCCCCATCAGATGGTGGTAGATTACACTGCATTGAAAAATTCCTTCCTAGTAGAATTCCACATCCCTGATTTTGAACAGAAGAGCATCAACACTCTTAAGGAGATTCAATAAGGAATGGAAGAGAGTGTACAAGAGTATGATGCATGGTTTGAAACTCTCCTATCAAAATTATCATATGAAATTCATCCTTCACGTCATTCTAAATGGTTTTTTGGAGGGTTGATAACACCATTTAGAAGAGCTTTGTCTTATAAGACTTTCACATACCCGCGCAAAGAGTTAGAAGTCATGTTGTGCACGCCGAAGCTGTTGGAAGTGTTGATACTTGGGTTAGCCCATTCCTGGAAGCTCAAATCATTGCTATGGCCAAGCAGCTATAAATATTATTAGCAAAATCAAATCATGAGACTCATAGTGGAATGTGGTGTAACGATTGTGAAGTAGAGGGGCATGCCAGGATAGTTTCCCACGGAAGACAAGTCGCACCATAGTAGTAGATCTGTGAAATTTTCATGGGGACCATGAGGCAAGTAGATGTCCCTTGTTGTAGCACACAATTTGGAAAAATGTATCTTACTACTATAAGATTTGTACCTCTACAACCCATGATACTAAGGATTATAGGCTTATTGACCAGATCCATTAGGCCATTGATCATGGTGTGTGCCAGACCAACCTTTCCAAAGAGTTCCAATGAAGATGACCACCATTATGAAGGAAAAATGGATGGAGGTGCATGTGGAAGAAGTTATCACGAAGGATTTCATGGTCATGGTAACTGCGGAGGAGGAAGAAGTGAGTTCCTGTGGGGAACATGTTACAATTGTGGATCTATAGAGCATTACAAATGAGAATTTCTTGATCTATTACAATGCTCGTGGTGTGGGAAAAAGCACAAGTATGAAGAGTTTCTAGAGCTCTATGAGCATATGAACTAGCAGCACCAAAAAGATAAAGGCACTATTATGGTGAGTGTAAATAGGGCCAATTCATAATGGATGCCAAGAGTAGCACGTGAGTTAGAACTAAAACCTGTACTAGTGACAACGCGGGTAAAGGCCTTGCATGTGAAGGAGATGCCTAGACTAAGGACATTGGTTTCTAGAGAGGAGGTACCACATGGAAAGTACCCAGACCCTACCCATCAAAAAGAGGTATACTAAGAGACTATGGATGTAATTTGGAGTTTACAAGGGAGATACAATGTCTCAAGGAGAAATCAAGGCAAGTGGGGCAGCAAAAGGATAACAAGGTTCTAAGAAGTGACCTGGATGAGGTCAAAGAAGTATGTAAAATGTTAAGGCAAGAGAATATTATTCTCTTTCCGGGACAATGGCTAAGGGAGAAGGTACCACATTGAAGTAGAGTGTGACAAACAAGTTTTACATGCAAACCTTTCTCCACACAACCTTGAGTATGACAAAGAGATTACTCTAAATGTAGTTGTTGATGGATGGCTCCTAAGAAATATCCTCATCGACACAGGAGCATAAGTGAATGTTCTTACCTTAGATGCTTGGCATCAGATGGGAAGGCCCGCATTACAGCCATCTTCGAATGTGCTATATATGGTGAACAAGATGAAGGCAATTCCCATTGGTGTCTTAAAAGATGTGGCTATCACCATTCAAGGGCCCAAGTTTATTGGAGACTTTGAAGTCTTGGCGCTCACCGAGGTAGACAATTTTATAGCATTGCATGAGCACGCATGATATTACAACAATAATGCTAACATAAGGTTTAAAAAATGATATATCATTTTTGAAAACAAGGAAGAACAGGTGATCATCCCTTTGAAATATGAGAAGTTGGCACCCTAAATAGAGCCATTAGGAGAAGAAGTCCTTGATAGAATATACGTGTGCTCAATCAAAGATCCTGATATAATTCACCCTACATAAGGAGTTATTGAATTTGAGAATGTCAAGTCTATGAGTGATACCACAAGCATGGCATTTGAAAATTGGACATAGAGAACCTATGAGTTGATCAGACGGAATTTAAGAGGATCGGTAACCAAGGAAATATATGCACGTATAGTCTGATGCCTGGGAGGAAAAAAAATACCACGTTACTCAGGAGGGGCTAATCTGGAAGATTTCTTGTGAGAAATGGAGACCTAGTGGAGAAATGAGAAGGAAAGGAGGAAAATGTTTAACTAAAACCTTCTCGGAATCTGCTACACACCGGTGGGCGACACATCAAGAGAACCTTTGGAATGGTGCAAAGTAACAATTACCTTCTTTGTAAGGTTTTTCTCGAGCAACACGGCCATGGCTATAAAAGAATACCAATGTAAAGAGAACACTTCCTTCCATATCTAGGCATGTGAGACAACCTAGATAGGGGCACGAAGCATGATACCACCTTCATTATGGGTTCACAAGTTGTACTCCACCCTACAAGATTGTGCATGTGTGTGGTATATCCACTCAGAAACATGTCATCAAACTGGTAATTGGAAAGAATTAGTGGTTGATCTCATCCAAACATTTGAGTATCGGAGTATAAAGCCATCAGTACATAAGGTGTTGTAAGTTGTCAAGCTCCTTACAATAGGAGATAGTGTTATGGCAGAGGATAGAATACAAGAATTAATAAGTGAAGCTAGCCTTGAGTCACACATTGAAGAAGAAGAAACATAAGAGATATAGCTTGAGTGCGCATGTATAGAAAAAGAAAAGGGGAATATGGTGTATGTTATTGATGAGGAAGAGGTGGAAAGCTTGGATGTTAACCATTCTGTAGGGACACACAAAGTCATAGATAGTGCTGATGAATGGGCACACGCCTACCATGAACCTTTAAAGACAAAAAAGGTTAACATTGGCTTAGAAACAGAACCCAAGGAGGAAATCATTGGAGACTATTGGTTGGAGAAAGAAGTCTCTAAAATCATTGATCTGTTACATGAATTCCAAGATTTGTTCCCACGTGGGTACCATGAGCTTAAAGGCATCCACCATTCCTTGGGGGAGATGAGGATAAAGTGAAGGAAGGTGTGTGCCCAATCAAGAAGAGGCCATACTAGAATGAATCCCAATTTTCACATAAAGGTCAAGGAGGAAATAGACAAAATGATAGCATCAGGTATCATTGAGGTTGTGGAAGAGTTGGAATGGATAAGTCCAATGGTGATTAGTATCAAGAAGGAGGAAAGGATAACAATCTATGTTGATTAAGGGGACAAAAATTCAGTGTGTGTCATTGACCCATTCCCAACCCCATTTATCAAGAAATCTTAGAGGGAGTGACAAGACATGAGGTCTACTCTTTCACCGATGTATTCTCAAGATATCACCAGGTAAGGATTGGGAAGGAGGACCAGAGAAAGACAAATTTCACCACCGAGTGGG
Organism: Taxus wallichiana var. yunnanensis; assembly: GCA_018340775.1. Taxonomy (NCBI): domain Eukaryota; kingdom Viridiplantae; phylum Streptophyta; class Pinopsida; order Cupressales; family Taxaceae; genus Taxus; species Taxus wallichiana. The sequence goes on from CM031243.1 coordinate 51,642,098, forward strand.
GAATTTTTCCCTATATGACCATTCCTTTTGGGTTGAAGAATTCACCTATTGTGTTCTCGCACATTGTGGTGTAAGCTTTCCGTAACTTCATGTGTTCTCGCACATTGTGGTGTAAGTTTACTTGGATGACTGGAGAGTATATAGGTTAGTGAAGGACCATTGTGAGAGCTTGAGGTTGATGTTTGAAAGGTGTCAACAGTTGAGGATATCCATCAACATTAAGAAATGTGTCTTTACTACCCCATTTGGAACATTATTGGGGCACATCATATGTAGGGAGGGCTTACTAGTAGATCCCACCAAATTTGTAGTAATTGTGGGATTGGGGGAGCCTACTAGTCAAAGTGTAGTGCATGGATTCCTTGGACACATGGGTTACTATAGGAAGTTCATCAAGGGATACACCAAGATCATCGTGCCTTTAGAAAAGTTACTTAGACACAAGAGTGATTTCCATTGGGGAGAGGTGTAGCAGAAGGTGTTTGACACTTTAAAGGATAGGCTTATCACTATACCCATACTACGATTCCCCTCTTGGGATAAGCCCTTCCATGTTCATGTTGATGCCTCAGGAACTACCATTAGAGCAAGTACTTACACATCCTAGTGAAGGGATTGTTGATCATCCTTTGTGCTTTGCAAGTAGGAAGTTGACACCTATAGAGTAGAATTATACTACAACTGAGTGCAAGGCATTGTCAATGATCTATGCGCTTCACAAGTTCAAACAATATCTTTTAGAAACCCCTTTTATATTTTACATTGACCATATGACATTGAAATATTTAGTGAACAAGCTTGTTCAACAAGGGGTACTATTATTGCAAGAATTCAAGTTCACAGTTGTTGTCAAAATAGGAAAAAGTAATTCTAGACCTGATCATTTATCCAGAATTGACTCGGGAGAGGATGTACAAATCATTGAGGATACCATGCCGGATGCACAACTATTTAGGTTGTGGCACATGCCCTCGAGACTTAGAAGATCTTATAGTATTTCAAGACATGTATAGTACCGAAGGAATGAAGGAATTGGATAAAAAGTAGTTAGCTATATGTTCCACACCCTACATGTTGATTATTGAGGATTTATAAAAATTAGGACGTGATGAGATTCTACGCCGGTGTGTGCTAGAACATGAGCGCCTAGCCATAAAAGAAGAGGTGCATGGAGGTAGTGTAGGTGGGCACTATGCAGGCAATGCCACTGCATGCAAGATATTGATGGTTAGATTATGGTGGGAGACCCTATATCAAGATCAGTAAGGAATATTGTAAGGCATGTGATCATTATCAATGCATTAGCAAAACAGGAAAAGATATTAAATGCCTCTGCGCCCTATTCCCAGCCCCGAGCCATTCGAAAAGTGGGCTATAGAATTTGTAGGCCCTATTGCACCAGACCACGCGTAGGACTGGGTCATGTTATATAATCATGTGCATAGATTACTTGACACGGTGGGTAGAAGTATCACCTACCAAGGATTGTGCAGCTCTACTGCAGCAAGGTTCTTATGGGAAAACATTATTACAAGGTATGGATTCTCTTTGAGTCTAACTAGTGACAGGGGTACACATTTCTTAAATGATATGGTGAGGATTCTATTAGCAAAATTCATGGTGGTTCATCACAAGACTACCCCTTACCATCCACAAGAAAATGGAACCGCGGAGGCATTTAACAAAATACTAAGTCATACCCTAACCAAAATTTGTGACGTTGGTAGGCAAGATTGGGATGACAAAGTATCAACCATTCTTTGGGCATACCGGACAACCTACAAGATGTTTAGCGCAGAGGCTGTCCTACTAGTTGAATTCATGTTACCATTGTTGCGTATAGTGTGCACAAGAGGTTTAGTAGATGAACAATCAATAGAAGAAAGAATTGACAAGTTAATACAATTAGATGAAAGATGATTACTTGCTAGGTGGAGCCAAAAGACTGAAAAATCAAAACAAAAGGCATGACATGATCATCACATTAAGAACAAAAAGTTTGAGGTTGGGTAGATGGTGTTACTATATGATTCCAAGTTTCGCACCATTCTGGGAAATTAAAAGTCCATTTGTTGGTTCTTTACATCATCTCGTACATCCTTGATTCAGGTGCATGCTAGTTACAAGTGCTAGATAGGACGAGATTTCCAGGACACTTCAATGGGAGTAGGTGAAGCCCTACTATAAATAAGTCTTCTTGGTGTTTTTCATAAGGCGGTATTGCCACATAGTTTAGTATTTCCTTTAATGCATTTTATTTTCTTGTGTTTCCCTTTCTCGTTGCTATTTTGTGTTATGCCTTGGGAACCAAAAGAAGCTCATTAATATTTTTGAATGCGCAGAGGACAACACATCGTTTAGTCCGGGTGGAATAATGTAAGAAAGTGCAAATTGTGAAGTACCTGGAAGGATTGTGTTTGAAATCTCAGTTGAATGGCCCTTTGGAAGAAAGTGCATAAGAGAAAAGGTGAACAAGGATGGTTGGTATCAGGATAAGGCTACATTTTGGTTCCATGTATAAGGGAGAAAGAAGCACAAAAAAAAACAAGGTAGGTGAAAGTAAAAATCGTGAAGATGGAATAAGTACCTTTGCAATTTGTAACGTGCACGTAAGAATTTTCTATCGATAGATTGGTTGCAGAGGCCGAAGGTTGTAGGATTATTTAGTTCGTAGGTGTAGAGAAAAAGAGTTGTGGATAAGAATCGTCTTGTGAAAGAGGATATTTCGTTAAATTTAGCTAAGTCCTCGCTAAAGGTTTTCTTCACAATTTTAAGATTTGGGACTAGAGGAGGAGAACAATTATACGAAGAAAGTGCGCGGATAACATAAACTATGCACTCTAAGAAACCAACTATATCCCTAAAAGTGAAAAGGGGACATCCCCTAGGGACAAATGAAGAATGCGTAAATGCCCATATCGGGTTTTATTCGAAAATGAAAGAAAATTTGTCCAAGTCCTTTTGGCTACCGGCCACCATTGGGACAAGCTTGGAACAATTATACGAGCAAGCGGACAAGAGTGCGCGAGAGGACGCGAACCGGCCGAATCAGCGAACCGAAGAATTTGTCCTGAAAAGACCGGGACATTTGGGACAAATGGATGCGAAGCGGCCGGAATTTGTCCAACCGCCGGATCGGGCCGAAAAAGAAACTTCAAAGACAAGGACAAGGACATGGGACAAAGGGTGAAGCGGGACGCGGATAGCCAAGGAGCCGAAAGCCAATCGATCACGCCACGTGTCACCAAAGGGCAATAAATGCCATGGGACGAGGAAGCCCATTTCGGGTGGATCGGAGGATTCTGTCCCGCGAAGCACTGGGACATCCGGGACAAAAGGATGCGGTGGACGCAAAAATCCGGCAGGCCCGTGGACAAATCATAGCATGACACGTGTCGCCAAGGAAAAAGGTCCAAAAGTCAAAGGGGCGAGTTTTCGAGCACTGATCCGAACCAATGAAATAGTGCCACGTGTCCAAGTTTAAGGGGCCCACAAGAAAAGCCCATGAAAAGGTGGAGAGAGAGAATTACTCAGTGAATCAGGGCCTGCCACGTGTCATCCAGATGGCAGAGCGCGGGAAAAGATTTTAAAACCTGTTCTTGCCTGTTTTGTGCCCTAAATCTTCAGACCTTCGTATCTTTCGATCCAGAGCTCGGATTTGCACGTTCTTTATATCAACGGAAAGTTTATTGAAATTCTCTACATGATTCTGGGATCAATCTTGCATTTTGGTGTAGTTTAGAGGGAGAAAATTAAGAAAATGTCTCTGACGCGTGGTGATAGACAGAAGTAATGCTTCAACAACCAACTTTAATGCAGCAGATAGCTCGCCGCTCCTATTAGATAAATTTGCCATTTTGCTAGATCCGCCGCTTCGTCATAATGAGATGATTTTAAATGCTACCAAGAAGTGGTCAGGGTAGATTCTGATTTCCTCTCTCTTCCCTCTCTCATTTCTTGATATATATTGTAAAGAAGAGCTCCTTTAAGGGGTCCTGACATTTTGTTTTGCATCCTCCCTTATTCCCTCACTTGCAGAGAATTTGTGGAGCTTTCAAACCTCCCATATGGGTCAGAATGCCGCATTTTTGCCTCTTGCCACCGCAATGTACCGTATCGACTCTTGAGCAATAATATATGTGTTGTGATTGACTCTCAACCCTCTCATGTATTCATTGCGGTCATTTTGATCTCTTATCATAGCTTGGTTACCTCGTGTGCATGGTGGTTGTATTGCATCTATGTGGTCTATGTTAAATTTGCAAAACGAATGTCTAACATTCCTCGCATCACCTTTGTAGTTTAGGTTTTATTCTATGCATTTTCTTACCCCGTCTCCTCGGCAAGTTAGATTAGGTTTTAGCAAACCCTCTCGCATTTTTTGTGTGCATCTCGAACAGAGGAATAGAACCAAGCCTTCTCTCGGAGAATCTTTTCTCATCTTTACAAGTCCCACGCTTGAGAAAGGATTCCATGTTGTGCAATCACACCGATGCCCGAACATCAACCTAGAAGCCCGATTTGCATCCAGGGTGCCGTGAGTCTCGCAACAACAGCTGGCACGCCCTGGGGACCTAGAGGTCTCATTTTTATCAGCAACAAAGTTGATATGCATCTCTGCAGCTTTTCTTTCTTATAAGAGCTATTATCTCGCATATCCGCGACTCCAAGGGGAAGAATCAACTGGTTTCAGCAGTGCAGGCCTGAAAACTCATGAGAAGAATCACCACAAGGTCAAGAGTTGGAGAAGAAGAAGTGTTGTTTGAATACCTACAGTTATCTCCAAGAAGAAGGCAAAGAGGAAGAAGGATTCAAAGGTCTCCATCTCCACCAAACAAAAATCTCTCAACTCCTCCACCCGACAGGCCTTTCATTCATTATACAAGGGTTTTAAGACCGATTAGAATGGCTCAGAACAATCCCTACGTCAACTTCACAGGAAGCAGCCCACTTTCTCTCAATGCACAAAGATCCAGCCCTATCAGCAGCCTCAAGAACATTCCCTACTTCACCAGAGAAAATCAGACTACTCCAGGTGATCATGTTAAAGATATTGCTAACCTTTGTGCAATCCATGAAATCAATGAAATGCAAGTGGCTGTCAAGTTACTGGCATCTTCCTTCAAGGGTAAAGCATTACAATGGTTTAGAGCCTTGAGCCGGTTCTATCACAAACTGAATCAGCCGTGTATTGCACTTCACGAGCAATTTGGAGAGAAGGGAGACAACTTGTCTCTTTTGGAGCAGCTGACAACTATCAAGAGAGCCTCCAACGAGCAACTGACTGACTTCAACTTCAGATTTCAAAGGTCTTGGGATAGGATTCCAGTGGCAGTCAGGCCAACAACAGAAGGTGCTTTTCTATATTACCTTAAAGCTTTGAATTCTGATATTTCTATGTTAATTCAAATTCATGGGAGGCACAACAATCCCTATGGCTTATAAAGATTGCCATTAGAGCCGAAAACCTATTATTCAAGCCGGTAAACCGGCTCCTAGGCCTCCCATGCCCTCGTATCCAAACTTAGAAAATCCAAGCACTAGTCAAGCACCCACTTTGGCTCCTATTCCCACTCCTAGAAATCGAGTTCAAGTGAAGCTTCCACTTCATCTCCAAGTGCTTCAATGAACTCCAAGAGGTCATGAAACAAATTGCAAAATTTGGGAAATGAGCTGGTTACTATTAAGAGGCAACAAGCCCAAGGTTTTAGACCTTCCTATCAACCTCAAGCTCACCTAATAGCAGCCATACCAACCACAAAGACCACCTAATCCAGTTGCAAATGTGAATCAAACAAGGCCTCCCTCTAATAGACCATTCCAGCCCTATAATCCAAATGCTATATCTGCCTCTAAGGCATTAGTGCCAACACAGAACAACATTGCTCAGGAATATGACTGGTGCTTTCCATGCAACGAGCCTCATAACCAATCCATGTGTTTCAATGGTGCTCTCAATCAAGCACTGATGGTGACAACTACTGGTGTGGAGGGCGAGGGCAGTCAAGGAAACAGTCAACAACAAGAAACATTCCAACAACAATCAGCCCCAAATGACACCACGTTGGTGAACTGGCAAGCAGAAGATTTCTGTGGCATGAATCAAGCAGTTTCTCAAGGTGTCGCAGCCAACACAAGGTCAAAGAGGAGAAATTTGGGTGAAGAACAGCCATTAGCCCCAGCCAATCCACCACCTTCCATGGCTCCACAAATGATTGGCAAGCAGAGTCCAGTTTCAAATACACAAGGGCAGCCAAGAACAAATTTCAGGCCAACTCAAATGCCACTGTCAAGCGCTGCCCACGCAAAGGAGTAAGTGTACAAACCAAGGGACAACAAAAGGATACTTCATCCCCGCTTCAAGATCATCAACAGTATGAAGAAGACTAACGCCAATATATCAATGTGGGAATCCCTATCCATCCCAGACAAAGAGATCTCCGCAAGCTGCCATGAAGGATTGGACAACTTCAATCAAGCAGTTCGATGCAAGACAAAGTGCTTACAAATGCTGCCCACCAAGGAAGCCATGGAGGGCAACAAGGTAAAATGTCAAGCCCCTCCTTTCTATTTCATTAATCATCGGGGATAAACTAGTACACAATTGCATGATTGATTCCGGGCAAGTAGCTTCGATGCCCAAGCAAATAGCTGATCACTGGTCTCCAATATGAAGTAATATCTAAAGGGGTAGTGCCATCCCGGATGGGACAGCAATAGCAAAGAGTGATTAAAAACTTGAGTCTTACTCGCATGCATGTCCAAATGTTGTTGTCTTACAAGATATATCAATCATAGACCTTCCACCACTCTTTGCCCTTTGCTTGTCAAGGGACTTCACAGCCAAGATTGGGGGGTATTTGTCTGACTGATTGGTCTCACATGCTATTTAGAACAAGGTATGGAACTAAGGCTACAATTAGGTCTGAACCTATTGCAAACTTCCATATTGAGCCTTACACTCCAAGTCAGATTAATGCCAATTGCTCAACATTTGATCAAGAAGATCACCCTAGTACTGATGAGGCTGACACCAAGGTTGGAAGTATCCCGACCTAACTCTCGATGAATGGGCAAACAAGATACATGCTTTTGATCCCTATCAAGAAGTAGAAGAATCTGAGCTGGGAGTCTATTGTATACACGAAGAAAATCAACCTGTTCCTAGCATCACCAAGCCAAGCCATAATGATGACAATGAGGTATGGCAGCTGTTTTTTGACGGATCAAGGAGTAGGCAAGGCGCAGGAGGTGGAGCCATGCTTGTTTCACCTCAAGGCATCAAATATTATTCAGCTTTTTGTTTCCAGTTTTCTTGTTCAAACAACACAGCTGAATATGAGGCCTTGATTCATGGACTTCATTAGGCTAGGAAAAAGGGATAAATAACTTGCAGGTGTTCGGGGATAGCGAGCTAATCATCAACCAAGTTAGAGGACAACATGCTACGAAGAACGACTTGCTGAGGAGCTACAAGAATAGGGTATGGGACCTCATTGAGGATTTCGAAGCTTTCAACATCAGTGTCCATACCTGTGAAGAAAATGAAGCCACTGGATAGGCTCGCAGCAGCTTGAGCAACGCTTTGATGTGGTTGACAACATCAAAAGGGAAAAAACACAGCCACATATCCATGTGATTGTGAGGCCAAATAGCAGTTCCAGATAATAACACAAGCTGGTAGGTGTTTGAGAACGATCAACAGATCGTCAATTTTCTACAGGAAGAGGCTGAATTCTCACTAGAAATCAGATGATTAGAGCAGCAAGAGATGGGGATCAAGTAGTGCAAATGCGACAAACAAGCTTCCTAAGGGTTTAGTAACATCGAGTCTATCTTCAACCCTAACGACACTAGCCTCCGTAAGGAAAAGGCTAACATATACGTGTCAAGAGAGAAGATTCGAGCCAATTCTCGTTGGGAAGGCAAAATACTTCAAATTGGTAAAGTGGCCACTGAGCAAGAGAAATCAGATTTCATACAGCTTTGCCAAGAATTTCCGTGATGTCTTCGCTTGAGCTATGAAGACTTGAGAGGATTCAATCCGAAGTCAGCACAACATACCATAGAATTGGATCCGATGCTAAACCCATCAGCGTAAGGTAGACCTGTCACAACCCTCACATTGAGCCTCTAATGAAGAAAGAGCTTAACAAGCTAATAGAGGCAAGCATTATATTCCCGATCAAGCACTCAAGCTGGGTTGCAAACTTGGTTCCGGTCAGGAAGAAGAGCGGAGAAATCAGGTTGTGTGTAGATTTCCGGGACCTCAATAGGGCATCTCTCAAAGACCATTACCCACTTCCTTCAATGGAACAAATATTGCAAGTAGTATCCGGTTCAGAGAGATTCTCTCTCCTAGATGGCTACTCAGGGTATAATCAGGTGATGGTGAAAGAAGATGACCAATTCAAGACGGCTTTCACCACCAAATGGGGGACCTATGCCTACAAGAAGATGCCATTTGGACTATCAAATGCTGGAGCCACCTTCCAAAGGGCAATGGATATGGCATTTAAGGGGTTGATCAACAAAATAGTTCTGATATATCTTGACGACATCACCGTATTCTCAAAAATGCATGGATCACCTCTCATTCGAGGCAAGTATTTCGAGATGTAGAAGATTTGGGGTATCATCAATCCCAAAAAGTGCATATTCTTGGCTCACGAGGGAAAACTTCTAGGCCATATTGTTTCAAAGGAAGGGTTGATTTATCGACCCGCAATTCAAGCAATTCAAGCATCACTTATTGCAAAGTCACAAGAAGGCTCTTCAAAGCTTCTTGGGAAGGATCAATTTTGTCCGTAGGTTTGTTCCAAACTTTGCAGCTCTCGTAAAGCCAATAACGCTGATGTTAAAGAAGAGCATGGCATTTAAGTGGACATCTGAAGGCAAGGCAAGTTTTGAGGCAATAAAAGAGGCTATATCTCAAGCCCCAACTCTCATCAATCCAGACTTCTCCAAGGACTTCGTGCTATATGCCTTCGGTGGTGGAGACACAATTTCTGCAATCCTAGCACAACAAAACAAAGAAGGATTAGAACAACCAGCTTGCTTTCTTCACCAAGGCTTGAGGAATACGAAACTAGATACTCTTTCATCAAAAGCATGTACTTGCAAAGTGATCGTGAGTTTAAAGAAATTCAAGCACCTAGTCTCAAACAACAAGATCCAATTATTGGTCTCTCATGCGAGTCAAGGACTTCCTTCTAAACAAGGATCTCGAATGAGAAGCGCAGGTGGTGGATAACTCGTGTCATGGAATATGACATCGAGATCAAGGTCACCAAACTAGTACGTGGAAAGGGACTATGTGAACAACTAGCCTTGAGTCAACAGGTTGAAGCAGGTGATGAAAAAGAGACTGTCTTGGTACTACAGGATGGCCAAGAACATGAAAATGATGATGTGCCTACTCCTTGTTGGACTCAGAATATGATACACTTCCTACAGACAGGACTATGCCCTCCGGAAATGAGCAAAGCAAAGAGGAGATACTTCAGATTACAAGCCATTCCATATGTGCTTGTTGATGGTGTTTTGTTTAAGAAAGACATCAATGGGGTTCTATTGAGGTGCATTGGGACTGGTCAAATTGAGAGGGTGTTACGAGATTTTCACGATGGAGATTCTGGAGGACATTTTTCCCCACGAGTAACAGCTCTCAAGATAATAAAGGCAGGGTATTATTGGCCCACGGTGTTCAATGACTGCTATACATGGATAAGAAAGTGTAAGAAATGTGCACTCTTCACAGGCAAAGAAAGACTAGCAGCGCTTCCATTGCACCCAATCTTGGTTGACCAACCATTTCTGTAATGGGGATTGGACTTCATCGGGGTCATCAACCCAAACTCAAGCCAAGGCCACAAGTGGATTCTCACGGCAACGGACTACTTCACCAAGTGGATGAAGCAGTGAGCTCAAAGAGGCAAACGAGTCTAATATACTAGAATTTTATGAAGGAATAGTGACCAAGTTCGTGTGTGCCACCACTATCATATCGCATAAATGCATCGGTATTCGTAGGTTCCAAGATTACGTAATGGGCATCAAGAATGGAATCTACTTGAGCACCTCTTCCAATTATTACCCACAGGGTAATGGACAGGCAGAGTCCACGAACAAAAATTTGCTAAGAATCATCAGGAGGACTCTGGATGAAAATCAAAGAACATGGCATACCAAGCTAAAATCAGCATTATGGGCTGACAGAATAACACCAAAGAGGTCTACAGGTAATTCCCCTTACAAGTTGGTCTATGGAAAAGAGGCAGTATTGCCTATATCATTAGAACTGCCTGCATTGGAGTTCATGAAGCAGTTGGAGTTGGCTGAGTTCGAACCAATGGAGGCCAGGTATGCAGAGTTGATGGAATTGGAAGAAATTAGAGAACGTGTAGTTCAAACAATTGAGAAAGATCAGGCCTTAGTGAAAAGATGGTTTGATAAGAAAGCAAGAGCAAGGACCTTCCAGGAAGGGGACCTAGTTCTGAAATGGGATGCAGATCGGGCAAAACCAGGAAGGCATTCCAAGTTTGATGCCATTTGGAGTGGCCCCTACATGGTCATGGAATGTAAGAATAGCAATGCCTTCCAATTGTCTACATCGACTGAGAAGAACTCCCGATTCCAACGGAATCTATCTTAAACATTGCTACTGAAAAGAAAAAGTTTTACCCTTGTAAATATTAGCCTAGATTTCAATTCCTCTAAGTGCGTATGCACATTGTCTTGTTGTAGTTAGGTTTCAATTTCCCTAAGTGCTTTGGCATAGGTTTTGTTGCTCCTAGGTTGGTTTTCTACATAGCTCAGCGTGCTCTCGTAGAGGAGTTACGGTATCGGGCTCGGGATCAGATATCAGGTTGGTTTCAGGTTATTGCCTATGACTCCATGCCCAATGGATTGCTAAAAGGCCACTGATCTTCTACCTAGCAGGCAGGTGACCCCGAAAAGTCACCAAATTGTTATCCAAATTTCACCCCCAGAGTTAATTTGATAACATGCATCAGAGTTTTTAGTTCCAAGCAAGTAGATTGATTCAGGAGAAAATCGTAAAATTGGCTAAGTCTTGCTCAAGGCCACCTTTGGGACAGTTGGAACAATTATACGCGGAAGGCGCGGATCGGCCGAAAAGCCTCCAGGTGGCCCAAACAGAAAAGGGACATCTGGGACAAATGGACGCGAAATGCCCGAATCGGCCGAAAGAAAGAAAATTTGTCCAAGTCCTTTACCGGGAGCAAGCGGACAAGAGTGCGCGTGGAGGACGCGAACCGGCCGAATCGGGAAAAAACGAAAGAATTTGTCCCAGATAAAGACATTGGGACATTTGGGACAAATGGATGTGAAGGATGTGAACCGGCCGGATCGGCCGAAACAGGAAACTTCAGCACAAGGACAAGTGGGACAAAGGGACGCGCGGACGCGGATAGCCAAAGAGCCAAAGCCAATCGATCACGCCACGTGTCACCGGCAGTAAAAGGGACGAGAGGAAGCCCATTTCGGTGGATCGAGGATTCTGGCCCCGTGAAGCACTGGGACATCCGGGACAAAAGGACGCGGTGGATGCGAAAATCGGCAGCCCGTGGACAAATCACAGCATGACACGTGTCGCCAAGGAAAAAGGTCCAAAAAGTCAAAGGGGCGAGTTTTCGAGCACTGATCCGAACCAATGAAATAGTGCCACGTGTCCAAGTTTAAGGGGCCCACAAGAAAATCCCGAAAAGGTGGAGAGAGAGAATTACTCAGCGAATCAGGGCCTGCCACGTGTCGTCCAGATGGCAGAGCGCGGGAAAAGATTTTAAAACCTGTTCTTGCCTGTTTTGTGCCCTAAATCTTCAGACCTTCGTATCTTTCGATCCAGAGCTCGATTTGCACGTTCTTTATATCAACGGAAAGTTGTTGAAATTCTCTACATGATTCTGGGATCAATCTCACATTTTGGTGCAGTTTGGAGGGAGAAAATTAAGAAAATGTCTCTGACGCGTGGTGATAGACAGAAGTAATGCTTCAACAACCAACTTTAATGCAGCATACATACTCGCGCTCCTCGTTAGACAAATTCCCGCCGCTTTTGCTAGGATCCGCCACTTCTTCATAATGAGATGATTTTAAATGCTACCAAGAAGTGGTCAGCAGATTCTGATTTCCTCTCTCTCCCTCTCTCATTTCTTGATATATATTGTAAAGAAGAGCTCCTTTAAGGGGTCGACATTTTGTTTTGCATCCTCCCTTATTCCCTCACTTGCAAGAGAAAATTTGTGGAGCTTTCAAACCTCCCATATGGGTCAGTAATGCCAGCTTTTTTGCCTCTTGGCCACCGCAATGTAATGTACCAGATCGACTCTTGAGCAATAATATATGTGTTGTGATTGACTCTCAACCCTCTCATGTATTCATTGCCATCATTTTGATCTCTTATCGCAGCTTGGTTACTCCGTGCATGGTGGTTTGTATTGCATCTATGTGGTCTATGTTAAATTTGCAAAACGAGTGTCTAACATTCCTGCATCACCTTTGTAGTTTAGGTTTTATTCTATGCATTTTCTTACCCCGTCTCCTCGGCAAGTTAGATTAGGTTTTAGCAAACCCTCTCGCATTTTTGTGTGCATCTCGAACAGAGGAATAGAACCAAGCCTTCTCTCGGAGAATCTTTTCTCATCTTTACAAGTCCCATGCTTGGAGAAAGGATTCCATGTTGTAAATAAGGCCTAGTTAAATGTGTGCAGGAAAATATCAGAAGGCACCATCTACAATTTTTTTCCTTCATCACAGATGAAATTATTAGTAACATGCAAGAAGGAGACAAGATACTCTTTGGCAATTTCCTCTTAACAATTGTGTTTTTAGAAATTAGAGTGCCAGATGTGGTAGATAAGTTTGTTTGGGAATATCTAGAGGAAGACCCCTCACCCATGAAAAGATTTGCAAAGTACACTTGTGATAGCATGACAGATGCTCACAAGGAACGCTTGGAAAAATGGTATAAGCACTTAAGGGATGCATTCGGGGTGGAGTGGAGGATCCTAGAGAAGCTGCCAGTGCTCGTTGATGGAGAAGCCAAATTTGTGGTGTATGAACACTTCTACATTGGCAGATTTAAATTAACAGATGAAAATATGAGCCCCTGGTGCAAGCTCCCCTTCTCCTTCACCACTCAATATTTCCAAGCAAGGGTTAAAAGGTTTAAATAAACCAAAAGGATAAGGTTGGACCTTAGTGAGGTGGATCAAGACCAAAAATATCTACAAAGAAATCTCATTTGCCTAAAGAAGTGCACGTACATGGAGAGGTATGTCTCCCATGAATTTCAAATGAAAAAAACCTTAACTTTTCCAATAGAAGGAAGAACCACGGTAAGGGTATATCTATGCATAAGACCAAAGTTTAAAAAGGTGCATACCTGGAATATGATGTCTCCATTCTTGAAGACCCCATGGGAAGAAAGAATCATGTCTTTGGTAAAGAAAGGAAAAGAAGAAGTGCAAGAAAAAAGGCACCAAGTCTCCAAGATACACCAACGGTGGGCGCCTAGGGACAAGTTCTAGAACTAGCACTTACGTGCACATGAAGAGGTCCTAGTCAAGGACGAGGCACTGAACAAGAAAATCCTATCAAAAAGGATTAGTCACCGAGGAGGAGGAAGAAGGAGCCAAATCTCCTATACTAGAATCCCTAGTTAGGAAGAAATAGAAGGTGATGGGGAGGTTGATTCGGAGGACACAAAGAGATTTGAGGCCTACAGAGGTGAGATGGATGATGATGAAGAAGATGAATCAAGGAGCCCAGAAACACCAAAGTGTTTGATGTGTATGATTGTGTAGAGGAAGGGTATCTAGGAGGAGGAAGGCACCCAAGATAAGGGAGGAAGCGAAGAAGTGAGTATGAAAAATCAGACTCCAAGACTCATGCAGGAGCAGATGAACAAGGTAAAAGAAAAAGAAATAGAAAAGATCATTGAAGCCTTGGTAGAACAAGAGTTGGAGCACAATGCTGAAATAGTTATGAATGAAGATAAAGAAGAAAGTGTGGGAAAAGATCATGGCAGCACAAGAGGAGGCCCTAGTTTGATGGTATGTATTCCTAAGGGCATGTGCATAGGAGGAAGGTGCACAGAGATCCAAAGACCAAGAATGGATTATATTGATGATCCAAACAAGGTGTTGCGCGTGCATTTCCAAAGCACAATGCCAACAGAGAAAATCTTGGCCATGAAATTGTTTGATGAGGAAGGTGCATACCCTCAAATGAGGAAGATGCTTTCATGGGCATTTGAGTCCCACCTCGATGAGCCCGAATTCAAAGTAAGCCAAGGGGCATTGATGGAAGTGCCAAATTCTAAAGGAACCAACCCCTTGGTGAACACTCACCAGCTATCTCGAAGAGCAAGTCTATAGTGCAACCGAACAAGGTCTCAGTTGAACTAGAAGCCAAGTTATTCAGAGGAACAATAGGGTAAAATTCCTAGAGGTAGAACTAGAAAAGAGGGAAGAAGAGCTCAAGAAAGGACCAAGGACTTAAAGTGGGAGGAACTAATCGAATGCAACTAAAGTGTGAACTAAGGGAAGAGAAGGAAAGGGTGTGTGAGGTATAAAAGAAGGTAGAAGCCATCACAGATGTCATTGTTTTGAAGCATCCAGACCTAGCACCAACCGCGCAAAAGTATGGATCTTCCTGAAGTTCTTAGAAGACTTAACACGTATCCTCACCATGGAGAGACAACCAATAGCCTTAGAGTCCGCAGAAGAGGTATCAGCGTGCCTGGAAAGGGAAGAGAAACTGAAGGTTGTAGCAATCATTTTCACGCATGCAAGGTCCTTACTTGATGTGAAAATTGCTATAAGAGCTATTAAGGCCATGTATGACAACTATGCATATAGGGATAGAGTGGTAATCATTCTTATCACCACTCATGAGGTAGAGCTCAAATAATTCTAAGATAAGAACAAAGGGAATAGAGCGGAGTGGGATAAGATCTTAGCCAAGGTTGAAAATAAGTCCAAAGCCATTGAAGTCCTACAAGGTTTAGTCAAGAACCAACTGAAAGGGTTGTACCCACAAATCACAAAGGGGATCGATGCACTCAAAGACTTGGGAAAACAATTGAAGGAGATCATGTAAATGATGAATACCAAAGGATAGGGGCTAAGTTATGATGAGGTAAACTCCTAGTTGGCTACCTATGCCAAAGAAAAAAAAATGAAGTTGATGCACGGAATAAGTTGGAGGCTGGATTAAAGAAATATTTTCCTCTCGTGTTGCATCAATGAAAATGCTTCCCCCATCCTGTCATCTTCCCCAATCCTTCTTTCCTTTATTCTTTTCCAAATCATTATTTCTTCAAGAATCTATTGTAATTATTTTATTCATTGGAGACGTGTTCTCGCGAGCAAAGAATAGGCGCAATGTGGGGTGATGTTGGGACCATGATTTTTGTCTTAGTACAAGAAGGCGTGTGGGCACGCAAGGCCTATTAAAGAAGGGTGCACAAGGAGAAAGCATGCATGACAGGGTTCTAGGAGGGTTTAATAGAACAAGTGGTGTGCATGTAAGGCAAAGTAGGATTTCAAGACTAATCCATATTTGGAATATTAGGAAGGACATGTGAAAAGCATGACTAGACTGCTCATGTGGAATGGATAAGGTGTCAGCCTAGTGACAGGTTGTCCTAGGAAGGAATATTCCCTACAATGGAAGCTTATAGAAGACCATCATGGCAAGGAGTGGAGAGCTCGGGCCTCGAGGATCATGCTCCCATGGAGGACCATATTTGGACACTTAGAAATGGATCGAAGTCTCGAAAATGTGGGTTTGTAGTTCAAGACGGCTATAAATGTAAGCACCCGTAGAGGAATTAAGGTGGATATAGAGAGATAAATATAGATCAATAGAGAGTGGAGATCTGCAAAAATGCTACGAGGAACTCTATTGGGTTGGGTAGATGACTTATAGGAGAAGGATGTATCAAGGGGTTTGGGGTTGTAAATTTTCTTTCAAGAGCTAAGGGATATAAATCTAGTTATGTTGTATGACTTTGGTCTCGCCATCTTATAACATCTATAATGGATCTAATGCATGTGATGAGGTTATCAAACATGATGGAATATGAATATAATAGAATCTATTTTATACTGTAGACACTAAAATTAGGTCACACTCCCCCTTTGTCCCTCGACATATAATCCCCCTTTATTACATCTACCTAGCCATGACCCCCTTCACCCTACTAATATTAATTTAATTAAATTAATGCTTTATCCTCACTATATTTATTATTTAAATATCTTATTTAAATAATATCTACACAAACACTTCACTTAGATACCTCATCAAGCTAACTCAACCTAAGACCTATTCTTAGCAAGTTACCATAACTAACTAAGACTTACCCAAACCCTAAAAATCAATGCCTACACTCCCTCTAACCACATTCCCGCATGCTCACAAGAGGCTCCCAGTATAATCCGTGGGATAATGAGACAAGATCCGAGGAAATAAGGAGGATCTCCTAAGTTTAGTAAAACTAGAAGATCCCTCCTTGACCGACGCCGCTTTACCCCTAACCGTTGCTAGTTAAGCCGGACTTTCATCGGTTACCCCTTTTAACCCCAAAACAACCTTAGTCTCAAGGTTGGAAGTTGGAATCAAGTTGGCAAACATTGCAAGAAAATTTGGTGAGCAAGAAGGAGATCTCAAAAAGATAATGCATCTTCAGAGAGCCAATTCTAGCAAGAACTCACATCCAAGGAAGGAGATCGAGCATCTTTTCCTACAAAGCAATCCCAACCACATTCGGATCTATCTAAGAAAAGAGGAGCATGCATGCAGCCCATGCAGAAGATTTTATTTAGTTTGCGATCACTTGCAGCCTTTGAGCCTATCATCAATACCTCCATCCTTCACACATAGACTTTAAGGAATGAAATCCAAGTAAGTACAACATCATACTTTCCTAGTTATTTCATTCTATCCTTATTTTATCATCCATTGTTTATATTTCTCCCTATTGACCATCTCCAACATTTTGTACCTCCATATCCCCATTAAAACCTCATAAAAACCCATTCCAGTCACGTAATACCTCGTCCCGACCAACCAAAATCTTTGAGTAATCACAAAGGAGACTAAAACCCTGTTTTGTGACGTTTCCATATTTCACAGTAACTGATGCCGGTTATACCTAACTACGGTTGGTCACCCCCAAAATGACGTCGGTCTCGAATTTACCTACATAGTCTCAAATATAGACCTATCCACCTAATTTTATCTCACCCTCACTCACCTGTGACCTACCTGAGACCTTTATCAGACCTGTAAAACCTAGAACCAATCATTTGACCTTTGGATTCTATTCTAGCTTATCCTGTTAGATTAGATCTATTTTCTTATTGTGTTTTTAAGTGAGATACCTAAATCATTTCAAAATAACAATAGGATTTACCTTGTTTTCAACATTAATTTGTTTAAAATAGTGGATTGACAGCCATCTAGGAAGTACCATACTTCCCGGATCTAGCTCACGCTAGGCGCCTTTGCCTATATCATTTAATTCTTTCTCGGTTGTCTTGTTTTCATTATAGGTAGTTCCTCCCGGCCAAAAGGAAGCTATCACGGTCAGTCACCGTGGATTTGGAAGTCATACACACACACCAACCCATCAACCAACATTTGAACCGGTATTCCTCCTATGCCCATTACCCTATTTGTTTTGTCAATGATTCAAAGAAAAAAAAATATGAGAAAAAGATGAAACATATACATATATCTTCATAGTTCTGTTTCATGTGTTATGTGAATGAATATAAAATCCTATACATTTCCTTTTCGATTCAGTTTTACACATTGTTAAGTATCTTTTTGTCTGGAATGATTGCATTTGTCTAGAAACCATTCTCGAGTTCTATGAGGAAAGTATGTCTCATTTCCATTCACTCTATCATAGATGATGTTTCCCACTTAACTCACATAAAGAAGAGAATCGACATGTGTGCGTGCCTCGGGTGAGCACCCAAAGACCCACTGGGTGATAGGTTGGTGCACATGGGGTTCCCTTGTTCTTGGGTGGGTATAAAAATGACTACATCATGGTCTCCGCCTCCAAAACTTCGTAGTATAGTCCTGCATAATTTAACTAATTCCTTGTCTAGAATACTTCCATTTAATCATTTGGTCGGGTTTGTGGCTAATAGGATAGAAGTTAGCTCTAAGTAATTCTTTAAATTCTTTCCAAGATTTCACAATAGGACATTTCTTCTTTTCATAAATGGCTAGATGGTTTTCCCACCAAAACAAATTTTTTCCATCCATTTTGAGACATGCAAAGGCAATCCTCTATGTCATAGTGACATTATCGATGCTAAAGTAGACTTCTAATTATTTTAACCATTTATCCGGAAAATCTACATCTACTTGTCCTTCACACTTTTAATTTCAACTTTCATCTAAAATTTAAAAGGAACATGATCAAATTTTACTTTCTCTCTTGCATTTGAATTCTCTTTTCACACTCTTCCCCATATTCTTCCTCATGGTGGCTCCTCCCTATGCCAAACATTTTGGCTAAGCCTCGAACCACTGATTCCATGGAGTCTTACTTAACAATCCATATTCTACAAATCTGCAAGTTCTTCTTATCTTCTAAAAATCCTATGCATCATGATCTCTAACATCTCAATTCTACGGACCAAGTTGTCTTCCTCCATTTATCCCCAAATTATTTGTTTCCACTTCCTTGTAAAAATATCTGGATTGCAAGGTAATTCCATTCACCTTTAGATCTCGTCTCTTTCATACAAATCCAAGAACAAATACCATAGCCCTAGATACTTGTTAGCTCGATACAAAAATGATTTGTAAACTATGTACTTTACATTTCATTCACAAAACCACAATTATATTGTTTCCTACTTTAAAAGATAAAATGACGGATGAGCTAGTGATTGAATTGATTATTCCTTAGAACTAAAATTTGTAAGAGAAACAAATTAACACCCACTCATATGCCAATGAATTTTATCCTGAAACCTCCAATGGAGGAAAACCATTCGGGAAGGTAAAATAACTCTTTCTTCCCTTTTTATTTTAGTGGCCAATTCAAAATATAAGAGATACATAGTTTATAATAAGTGAGAAAGGAAATTGACAATGTCTCACACTTCCTCCCAACAACTTTACTACTCTTTTCTCCGACTCTTTCTTCTAAAATATTCAATTCCAGCACTTTAGAACTCTTACACTTACTCCCATGAAGTATCTTGTTTCTAATGATCATAAAACTCCTTCCTACATGCATTTATATCCTTTCTCATGTCCTCCCATGCACTGGAGGATGGGAAAGGTCACGAGAGAGAAAATACATGGACAACATTTCCAATTCTGGGACTGTTCATTTAAAAAAAATTATTTTATGTCTGAAAGTGATAGGACCACCACCCAATGTAGACCGACGTCACAGAACCGTTGCCTTGGTTGGGTGGCAGTTCTTTAACTTTGCCACTTTACATAGAGTGACAATTTTATTAACATAAATACATAAACCTATGTTTCTTCATTCTCCTTCTTTTTTGTTGGCTGATCTTATGAAGTAGAGTCATTTTGGATACCTATGGATCACATGCTACTTAGGAGTCTTTTGGTCTCACAAAATCTTAGTGGGAGAGTAGATGAAGAAATAATTCCCTCACTTACTCCTTCGACTACCACCATGCCTACCTTGGTGTCTTCGCTTTCATCCGCTCAACAAGACTCCTACGGACCTCTTTTAGTCTCTGTGACATTTTGTTGTAGCACTACATCCTCCTCTAATTCCCTAGTGATTGCAAGACACAATCCTCAATGAAAGGTAGCAATCGTAGTTTTTCATCTTCATCTAGCATGGATGGCTCATATAGGTGAAGTTTATCACATTTTACAACTGAGTACATGTCGATAAATGGAAAAAAATTTAACACCCTTGACAATTGTTATTCTCCTCCTTTACATTTCAAGTGTTGACATGTGATTTTCCTTATAAAGATATGTTCTTTTGATTTTTGGAGATCATGCTTGATATGGATAAATCATATTCTATTCTTAAGATCCTTTGACTGAATTGGAATGGCTTCCTTGAATTCATTTTTCATTTCTTATAGGTGAGTTACAATCGGTTTTAAGAATTTTAAACCTATATATTAATATGACTCATCCTTGGATCAATTTCTAGTGATCCAAGGAATGTTTTAAATCTGCTCTGTTGAATGAATGGTAAATCGACATTCCATGAATTAAAAGATATATGACTGAACTTTGATTGATTACAAGTTCTTTGATTGTTGTGTGAATGTGTTTCTATTCAGTCGTATGTTGTGTTTGGATCTTTTCAGTTTGATCATGGCAGGACAACACTAGCACAAATGAACTATAGCCTATTCACGGCATGGGAAACATTCTGGTTCCTAAAACTAAAGGGACTATCCTACTGGAATCCTAAGCTAGGTAAGAAAATATATATTATCTAGCTATGTTAATTAATTAAATTTTATCCTAACCTAAGATTTTTACTAAAGGATTATGGAGAGGTTTCTAGGTTATTGAAAATATCCTAAAACCTAATGCTTAATGGTTGTGTGATGATCTAACCTAATGCCTAAAAACTATTGAGTTGGAATTAATCTAACCTATGGTGGTGATTTATTGATTGGGTTATATCCCAAGGTTATATATCCTAAGCTAACCTAAGATCTAACCTAAGCAATTATGTCTACCCTAAACTAATGGGCATGAAGGGGGAATTGGTGGTCGCATGTATTATAGGTGACGGTTCCAAGGAATTTAAGTTGTTGATAAGGTTTTAATTGCATAGAGGTACCACTAATTGTGGTAGGGGCTAGTTGGCTTGGTGGAGGCTTATGTTGAAACTTCACTAAAATGGAATTACTTGTTAAATTTGATTTGGCATTCGCTAAACTTGGAAGGTGGTGGCAAGGAAGGATAGGTGGGAAAATAGGAATTAATGGAATTTATTGTTTTTGGTTTTTGTGCTCGAACTATTTTGGAAAGCATGCAAATAGGTTTGTATGGGGTCATTTCACCTTGCATGTTTCACGATTTTCACTCTACATGCTCTCTAGTTTTTCAAACCAGCAGATTGAACTGCACTTAATGGCTATTCTTGAGATTTTAGACCTATTTTTGGTTCGTGGAATATATAAGAGGCATGGTGGAAAAAGAATATTTTTTTTGATCTTTCGTGGAGAAGAGGAGAAGCTGTGAGCTTGGCTGGAGGTTCTCTTCAATTTGACAGAAGTGCTATCAGGCATGATAGGCTCTAAACTTTAAGATCTCATACTTTCTTATAAATGTTTCATTAAAATGATTATGCTCTTTTGAGATTCTTGGATTGCTTATCTTATCTGGTTATTTGCTTGTTGGGTTTATTAAATCTTGTGATATTGATTTGGAATCCTTGGTAAAAGATGTTCTGTTTAGAAACTTACCAAGTGTCGTTCTTAAAAAAGAGAATACATGCAAAAATGTATCTCTGTAGCTCACTTTTTCATTCTGGAACGGGTAAATGAAGTATTCTATTTAAATGATCTTCATTGTTATTTAGATAAGGTTCAAAGTTTTGAGAACCTTGGGTTTTGTCTGACCTTGTTGGAGTTTGTGCTTTATTTGATCTTGAGCTTGTGTTAAGATCATGTTTTTGTTGAGCCTTTATTCAAGCTCGTATTTGGTTTGGAACTTGGTTCTGGTTTTGTGTTTGTTGAGAACTGTTGATGGAGGTTCTTGTTATTCTGAACCGATGTTCGAATCTTGGATAATCCTGGGTTGTTGCTTGAAGTCCGTATGTAACTCGGTGCTTGAGTTTTATTTCCTTATGACAACCTGGACTGATAATGTTAGTACATAATATACATGACACTCGTATTCTATTATTTTTGTAGATTCTGAACTTTGTAGGAACCTTGAGGCTATAGGAGCTAGTATTTGGGCTTCACGTTTTGATACAAACTCTTGTTGGAGCCTTTTGTCGCTATGAACCGGTGTTTGTATTTTTGGATAAATTGGGACTGTTGTTGATGCCGTATGTGGCTCTGTACCCATATTTTATTTAGTGGAATTTTGAACTAGTTAATGGAGGTTTGTGTTTTTCATTGCATTCATATTTGGTTATTTGTATAGTTCTGAACTTGTTAGGACTTCGTGTCGACTCCGTTCTAGTACTTTGGAGTTGGGTTCTACTTGTAATAAATGTTTAAAACTTACAACTCTTTTGTCAAGTTTTTGCTCAAAGAAAACTAGGGAGAATAATTGGTTTAGTTGTTGGGAAAAATCTTAGAGATCTTGATGGAAAATGTCCTTGTTTGATGAATAAATTTGGTAATTCATATTAAGAACTGTTTCTTCTTTTACGAAGTCAATGGCATTTAATTAAGGGTACTCTTTTCCCCTCTGTTCCGTGGAAACTTGTATCTTCAGATCTCTTAGAATAGGTTCTGGGTTTCATTTATGAGAATAAATTAATAAATTAGTACTCTGTACTATTATGGAGGGATTACTTGACTCTATTCTAATAGTTTTTGTATTATAATACTTATTGAATCAAGAACCGATTATTCTTTTTGTAATGCAAAAATGAAATCTGACTATGGGATTTCAATCTGAGTTGTTGATACTTCTGATCATGTTAAAATTACTTGATTGGTTATTTTTCTATCTCATCATGGATACTATAAATACACCTTGTGACTTTATATAGGAAAGGAATGTGATTCCTTTAGAACCGACTGTGTTTTTGGACTGCTATTTTTATTTCATTCTATGTATGGAATTGAAACTCGTACTCCTTGAAAGTAAAGAAGTATAAGAAATATGGCAGTGTGCTTTCTTCTTACTATATAGATCATTGGTTGAACTTCTGTTTTGGTTCTCCTTTGAAATGAAGTTTTCTTTATGAGTTGTTTGGTCTTCCTTTACCCAATCATCTGTAGAAATGATATTGGAAGATATTATATTATTTAGATTTATTGAGCTGGAAATGCCAGCTTGTTTGATAGACTGTTGTTTGACAAGACTTTACTTGTTTGGTTTGATATGAGTGAGTTTGTCTCTTAAACTCTATCTTTTTAAGAATTCTCCTTGGATGAACTAGGATAGAGAATAACTCCTGTATGAGTCCACCGTGATTTTTGAATGTTGTTCAGATCTTTAAAAGTTAACTTCTATATGTGGTAGGAGATTTAAACTTGTAGGTTGACTGATTGATTCTCTATTCCTTCTTGGATTAAAATGAAATCTATTCTGATGAATATCTTAATTGTTAAATTTTAAGGTAATTGACTTTTGAAAGAAACAGTTAAATCACATTTTGAATCTGTTTTATTTCTCGGATGTGTTGGGTTTGGGCATACTTGTAATGGTTCTTTCATTTAGGAGTTAGATGAGTCACCCTAATAAGAACCATGCTTTAAACTCTTCCTTTGGCTTGAAGCAAAGATAAATGTTGTTTTCTTTTATGAAAAATTGGGAACATTGAGATGTTATGATATGTTGTTTGCCTGAGGATAATTGATAGAATCTATTAGAATATATTTTGCAAGGATAATATGATGGATTATATTATGTCATTTTCTTGAAAGTGAAATCAATTATTTAAAATGTACTTCTTTTCCGTTGCTTTAGATATTGATTATATGATGTAATAATTGTCTCAATAAAATAGAGTTTTTTTAATGGAATGATTATTGGAATGCACTTCTTTTTAAGGCTTAGTGTTTATCATGCTCAGTTCATTGAACTGACCCGTGCTAGCAATTTTTACAGATGGACTTCGTAAGTGAAAAGGAAGGCATAAACTTATGTGATCATTGGCTGTTTTAAGTCTAATTTTTGTAAAGAACTCTGAATCGTTCTCGAGATTGTATTGAAAAAGAAAGTAGTATTCTTTTGTAATGGAGGAAGTTGTTAGGTAGCATACCTAAATGTATAAGTTTTAGAGATGAATTAAATGTTGAGAATTTATTACTTTGGGTGTGTATATTATCTTGTACTTTCATTGCATTGATGGAATCTTATATTTTGTTATACTCCATATTATGTATATGCTTAATGGGGTATTCTTAGATAAGTTTGATAGTGGGAATTGGACTAATTACCCTAAATAGGATGCAACTTCTTAAGATGTAGAAATCAATGTCATAACTACAAAATTCAATATAGTAATATTATATGGAATGAACATTCAGTAATAACTATTGAATTTGTAATGATTTATAGGGGTGCTAGGCCCTAGCACTTAATCACGTAAAGGAAGATTCTTCCTCTATCTTGTGAATGTAAATAAAATGGAAGACGTGATTCCTAATTATTAGACTTTTTTAATAAAGTCTACTTAGTTACAACCTAGATGGTTATTGCACTTCCTTGAACGGTTAAGTCACAATAAATGGAACTTATGCTGTTGATATCCTGTTATGGTTGATGGTTTGTTAAGTCTTGTAAATAACATTAAAGGAAATCTTAAGCTACAAAAGTTCTTTAACAACCAATTGAATCAGTTGTAGAGAAGAACTTAAGGAGTGTTGGATTAGGGTTAGGCAATCTTACTGAAATGTGTTTTTAATAATCCAAATTAATTAAATTTATAATAAACTCCTTGAGGTATGTACATCTCGATGAGGTTGTTCTATAGGATGCTGGCACATGGCTACTGCAGGGCTGTACCTTTGAGAAGATTAGGATCTTCTCAAGGATACATCGATGTAGTTGACATGTGGTAACACCCTTTTGCATTGATCATCTAGATCTACACACATGGACTTGATCTTAGTTTCTCTCTAGGTCTTGTTAGTAACATGTCTAAGATATGGGGTAGCCCCCTAAGACTCAGGATACCTTGGCACATGGGGTTGACTTAGGTTGACCCAATATGCCAACTTACCCTAAGTCTTAGTGAGCCTCTCCCTATCATAACGTATGTTGTTAACTCAAACTAGGGTTAAACCTTGGGCAAGTGGACTGATGAAAGTCAATAAAGGACATTCTAGATAACAATAGAGTGGGTTGAAGGACGTATTCGGATTGGCAGTATCTTTGTGAAGGAATAGTAATATGAATAGTATGTTAGAAATCTTTGGCCAAAGTATCGTAAGCTACTAGTTGCGTTGTCCTATGTCACCTAGTCTAAGGTTTGTGATGCAGATGAATATTGGTAACAAATATTCAGATAGGTTCCTTAGACAGATCACTCAATACCCTGAACAGGGAAAGAGAACCAATTATACATAGTATATAGAAAAGTATTCAATACTTTATGTTAAACATGAATATATCGGTAGTTTACACTGAGTGAGTCATGAAATGAATAGATCGGTAGCACACCGAGTCATTACAGCTGCATATGGTTATCTATTATATGAATGGTTGATAAAGAATGTGTGTTCTAAATTATGAATTTAGAACAGAGAACATTATTTTAAAAAAAAAAATCCCTTGTTTCTAAAGTCTTAAAATGGGAATGTTACACTAAATCCTCCCCTAATTCCCCTAGTGATTCCAAGACACAATCCTCAATGAAAGGTAGCAATTTTAGTTCTTCATCTTCATCTAGCATGGATGGCTCATATAGGTGCAATTTATCACAATTTACTATTGAGTACATGTCAATAAATGGAAAAAAATTAAGTCGAAAGCATTTTCTCTAGCTTGCTCCAATAGGGTGAAGGGTCAATATCATAGTGGCTTAAGCTTCGTGTTTGACCTTGTAGTCTCTCTTTTCTCAAGTAAAGCCAAATTATATCCCCAACATAAAGCTTATGCTCTCTCCAAAGGCTAATCGTGCCTAGCATTGTACTTGGCTTGAGATTTCTCTAACTATTCTTTGACTTTGAGATGGATTTTCCAGATCCTCTTAATAAATTGGTTTGATCTAGTCACATCTGTGTCTCGTGTCTCCTCCTCATCCAGTTACCCAACTACTATGTCTAACATATTTGTAGGTAGATATCCCAAACATGTTTCAAATGGTGACTTCATAGTGGATGTGTGTACTACCTTGTTATAGGAATGTTGAATGTAGGCTAAGGACTCATCCCAAGTCCTTGGGTATTTTGTATTATACTCTCTAATAAAATGTACCAAAGTCCTATTCACCACCTCTATTTTTCCATTTATCTATGGATGGAAATCCATGCTCCTTTGTAACTTGGTATTCATCTTCTCCCATAAAGTAGTCCAAAAATTCCCTAAGAACCTTAAATCCTGTAAAAAACAATAGACTTTTGCAAGACAAAATGCACCCATAAATTAGAAAACAAAAGATCTACTACCTCACATGCTTTTACCATCTTCTTACATTCCATAATAATACACATCTCACTTTGAATCTATCAACAAAATCATAGAGATAGTCATGGCCATGTTTAGACATAGGTAATCCTCCAACAAAGTCCATAGAAATGTCCTTCCATTGATGAGTACGTATTGGAAAATGAATATATAAACCCTCCTTCCTAGTCTTAGGCTTGATGGTACAACAAAGTTTACATCCACATATAAATTTTGATACTTCTTATTACATATTGGGCCAATAGACGTACCTTTTCAAGTGGCATAGGTTCTTACCAACACTGAAATGTCCCCTTACTTTTGAGGTATGTACTTCCCTCATCAACATAAGTCTTTCTTCTTTAGGCACACAAAGCTTCCCCGTCGATAGAGAAGCCCATCCTTGAGATAACAATCTTCAATCCCCATCCTCTCAGCTCCTTGGGACTACAATTTCTTCAATATCACCCACAAGTATCTCATCTTGGGCATATAATTTTCCATAAGCTTCCATCACGATGGTCTTGATAAGAGAGATAATGGCCAAGAAGGAGAAATTCTCTTGTGTAGGTGGCCTACAAAACATGTTTGCTACTAATTTTATACTACCATTCTTGTATTTGATCACCGGATGGAACTACGAAGGAACCCCATCTATTTGCAAAGGTGCCTTGCCTACTACAATTTGGACTATGCTTGTAAATACTTGAGATATTTTTTGTTAGTGTGCACAAGATAATTTCGTTACCTAAAAATAATGCTTCCATTTTTAATTGACTTAACTAGTGCATACCTTTCCTTATCATATTACGAATATCCTTTAACTTCAAGTAAAATTTTTAAAATGATAACATATGGGTTTACCTCCCGAAGC
This sequence comes from Taxus wallichiana var. yunnanensis, assembly GCA_018340775.1. Classification (NCBI taxonomy): domain Eukaryota; kingdom Viridiplantae; phylum Streptophyta; class Pinopsida; order Cupressales; family Taxaceae; genus Taxus; species Taxus wallichiana. The sequence continues at coordinate 51,669,279 of CM031243.1, forward strand.
AACATTGTACCCATAGCATAATCACTTTGGAATCATGCGTACTTCAAAGGGATGCTAAAAATTAGGAAGAGAAAGTAATGGACCATGACTAATCTTTTATTTCAATAAATCAACATATTTTTCTCATTCCTTACCCCAGTCAAAACTCTTACTCTTTTTCGCCACTATGTGTAAAGGTGTTGCAATCACGGAGAATCCCGCAATGAACTTCCCGCATGTACTATACTTATCCCACAAAAATTCTAGTCTTTGTGGCTCCTGTTTGTTGGGAAAATTATTGATGGCTTCCACTTTCTTTGGATCCACTCGTAGCTCTCCTCCTCCAACCATGTGCCCAAGATAGACTAGTTACTATTTGGAAAATTCACATTTCTTCATATTACAAAGCATTTGTTTCTCCTTAATAACTTACAAGACTTGTTGCAAATGAGTTAGATGTTCCTCCCACATGGCACTAAAAATTATAATATCATCTAGATAAAAATAACATGTGAATCTATGAAATCCCGTAATACATCATTCATGAATCTCATAAATGTAGTGATTTCATTGCATAAACCTTGTTTCATCTTGATGTCATTCTTCCATATATCCTCCTCCTTCATTCTAACTTGGTGATAACATGACTTGAGATCCACTTCATGAAGAATTTGGCATGCTAAATCTAGTCCAAGAGATCATCTATGCGGGAAGTGGATATTTTTTCTTTATGGTGATCTTGTTCAAAGCGCGGTAGTCGATGCAAATTCTCCAAGAACCATCCTTCTTCAGCACCATCACAATAGGAAAACCACATGGTGAGGTGCTTGGACGTATCACACCCTAGTCTAGTAGTTCTTGGAGTTATTTCTTTACTTCAGTACTCTCCAACAAGGATTGCCTATACAACCCAATGTTTACTAGAGGGGACTTTGGCAATAGCTAAATCGCATACTATAATTCTCATTTTTGTGGTAACCCACTGGGAGCCTAGAATACTTCCTGAAAATACTGAATAATACTATCCAATTATTGTTTTCTTTGTTTAGAAATATCTAAAAGATTTATCCCGTCTTGTTTATCCTTTAACAAAAGTAAACAAAATTGATTAAGATTTCCCGAATAAGTCATTTTGCTTGGTTAGCGCTCACCATAGTAACCCGTGTCTTACACCGATGTGCCTTGATGTTGTAGTTGATCCCATCCATGACCCATCTGTATGGTTTTTCCCTTCTCATAGATATAGCATCCCCGATATAAAAATAAGGACTCCCAAAAACAACACCAATAACATCAAATGGAATAACATCAACTTGCAATACATCAATATACTTGGTAATTTATCCCAAACTTGACCTTACTTCTTTTTTCACCTAAATTTCAACACCCTTCTTCATCCAACCCAAAGAATAGGGCATGTGGATGCTCGTAAGTTTAAATACCAATATTATTTATAAGCGCTTGAAATCAAGTTAGATTGAGAACCGGTATCAACCAAAGCATTTACCTTAGTTCTCTTGATTTGGATTTTGATCTGGAATAGTCTACTCATCTCCTCTTCTTGGTTTTCCATGTTAATGGTCATGTATCCAAGACTCTCATCTAAATTAGATTCATCTTTGATTCCCACCTCCCCTTATTTCTTTAAAGTTTTCATTGAATTATTTGAGTCCTTGGTTGATTATTTGAATGTAACTCCAGATGCAAAGCATCTAACATGTAGCGTCAATATGACCATTGATATCATAGTTTTCACAGAAATTCTTGGGATATTTACAAGTATTTAAAGTAATGATAGCTTGTTTACCTTTCCCTTTCCACTTACCTTTGTTACTTGTTTTCCCATGTTCTTTCTTCCGCCTATTTTTTGATGGCTTTTCCCTTGGCTCTACTTCTCCTTACTTCCTTTAATCATGTATATAGTATTCCTTCTCACACACATTTTTGAGATCTTTGGCTTTGTGGAGATGACTTTTATTCAAAGGTGAGTACAAAGTCCTACCATGTGTTTAGTCGAATATCCTCATCGTCTAAGTCAATATTCGATAACATGGCCTACGTATAAAAATATGTAGTATAGTCCTACACACTTTGACTACTAGCTTGTCTAAAATACTACTACCATTTAATCATTTTGTGAGTCTTGTGGCCAATAGGATAGAAGTTAGCTCTAATTAATTCTTTACATTCTTGCCAAGATTTCACAATAGGACATTTCTTCTTTTCACAAGTGGTTAGATGGGTTTCCCACCAAACTAGAGTGTGTCCCTCCATTTTGAGACATGCAAAGGTGATCTTGTATGCCTCAGTGACATTATGGACACTAAAGTAGACTCCTAATTGTTTTTAACCATTTATCAAGAAAATTTGCTTCTACTTATCCTTCAAAATTTTAATTTCAACTTTTGTCTCAACTTTAAAAGGAGCATGATCAGATTTTACCTTCTCTCTTACATTTGAAGTCTCTTCTTCACACTCTTCCCCATATTCTTCCTCATGGTGGATCCTCCCTATGCCAAAATTTCTGGCTAAGCCTCAAACCACTAATTGCATGGAGCCTTGCTTAACGTAAACCGTCTTACAGTAAATCAGTAAGTTCTTTTTGTCTTCTAAACATCCTATCCATCATGGTGTCTAGCATCTCAATTCTACAGACCAAGTTCTCTTCCTCCATTTGTCCCTGAATTATTTGTTTCCACTTCATTGTATAATTATCTAGATCACAAGGTAAAGCCCCTTCACCTTTAGATCTCGTCATTGTCATACTAATCCAAGAACATATACCACAGTCCTGTATAATTGTCAGCTCTGATAGTAAAATGATATGTAAACTATCTACTTTGGATTTTTTTCACAAAACCAAAATTATACTTCTGCCTACTTTCAAATATAAAATGACAGATGAGCTAGTGATTGAATTGTTTATGCCTTAGAACTGAAATTTACAAGAGAAAAGAATTAACGCACATACACATATTCCAATAATTTTTATCCTGGAAGCCTCTAATGGAGGAAAACCATTAAGGAAGGGAAAACAACTCTTTCTTCCCTTTTTATCTTATTGGCCAATTCAAAATATAAGAGATACAAAGTTTACAATAAGTTAGAAAGGAAATTGACAATGTATCAAACTTCATCCTAACTACTTGATTTCTCTATTCTCAACTCTTTCTTCTACAAAACTCAATTCCATCACTTTAGAACTCTTACACTTACTCCCATGAAGTTTCTTACTTTTGATGATCAAAACACTCCTTCCTACATGTATTTATAGCCTTTCTTATGTCCTCCCGTGCATTGTAGGATGGGAAGGGTCATGAAGGAGAAGAGATATAGACAACCTTTCCAATTATGGGATTGTTCATTTGAAATTTTTATTTTCTATTTGAAAGTGATAGGACCACCACCTAATGCAAATCGGAAGTCACGAGAACCACAGCCACTGGCCGGGTGGTGGTTATAGGACCGCCACCCACATTGGGCGGGGTTTTGTAATGGTCACTCTGCACTAAGCGACAGTTCTTTTAACATAAAGACAAAACCTTTGTTTCTTAATTTTCCTTCTTTGTTGCTAGCTGATCTAATGAAATATATTCATTTTATATCCCTATGGATCATTGGTGCATCACCTTCCCTAGATTATATTTCCTTTGTCGCGCATTATTCTATCCATATCTCCTTTAAAAGTATTATGGTAAGATTAGATTATTCTCCATTCTCTGCACTTTGTAGAAGTCCTAACTAGGTTAGGAAAATAATTCAGATTTCTCTCGGAGGATTATCCTACTTGCAAGGTCCCACACTTGAGGATAATCCCATGTTATGTGGGTTAAACTAATTTCCTTACACAAAAATCACAAGTAATCGGGGTGCTATAATTTATGATAACATGGCTTAGATTCAAATTGTTGTGAATAACTAGATAAGGGATTAGAAATTTTTTAAGATGGTTTAGGTTCAAATTGTTGTGAAGAGCCAGATAAAGGATCTAGAATGTTTGAGGATGGTTTAGGTTCAAATTATTATAAAGGACTAGATAAAGGACCCGAGAATGTTTGAGGATAGTTCGGTGTAAATGGTTGGAGTTGAATTCCCTAAATGCTAGATATGCATTGAGAGAAATGGGATTTGAATCCAACATTTCTTAACAAATGCATTCTCATCTTTTGAAGAAGGAAGGTTCAAAAGATTTTGATTGTGATCTAGGGTAGATTGGTTGTTCAGTTTCTTCTTGTAAATATGTATTGAAAACATGACTGTAAAAGCTGACTCAAGAGTTTAGGATTCATTGTCTCATTTCCTCATTAAATTGTTCTTCTATTTCATTCTAGGTTCATTGAGCATCAAATAGAGGAGTAGACATAATTGGTTGAGAAAATGGCATTTGATGTTGTAACGGTGTAGAGAAAGATGAGGATAAGGGAGTGTGATGTTGTAGCATGCGAGATAGAGGAGTAGATAATGTGGTAGATAATGGAGTAGACAACGGAATTTTTTTCTGCAAGTGTGTGGAAAATGGTTGATACATGTTTTCAGAAGTTTTGTTGTGTTCTTGTTGTATTGTTTGTACCATTGTAAATAAACACACAAAATAAACACAATTACCTAAAAATAAAAATTTCTAAATGGGTGAATTACAAATAACAAGCAAAAGTAATCAAAATGGATTTTTAGATTTTCTTGATTTGATTAAAAAAGTGAAATGTGTAAGATGAATAACAAGGGTCCTAGGAAATGGTGAGCTATGGTTGGTTTTAGGTGGATTCCTTGATATACCTAAAGCTACATGAGGTCAAATTCTATATTGATGTTGATATGGGCGTGGTATTTGGGCTTACCCCATCATTTCATGGTCTCATAGCGATAAGGGTGATGGGTACTTTGCCAATATATACTTGATAGACATATAATTATACTTGGCTAGAAAATTGAATCGACTTCTCCTCTTGGTGATGAAATCTAAGTAGGTATCCACCAGGTAGGAATTTTTCAAATGCGTTTTGATGTTTCAGTGGTTTGGTTATGTGTGGGGAAAGGATAGTGAATGCAATGGATTACCTTCCTAATTAATACTATGTGAAACAAGAAGGATGAATGGTTCATTTTAAAACCCAAATCGAAATATTTTTTTCAATGAAGACAATCAACCAAAATTCAATATGGGAAACAAATAAGAAATTTTTAGGACTTACTGCTAAATGCTCCTATTTTTTATTGTAACAATATTTAAAGAAAGTAATCTAGAAATCCAGCAAATAAGCTCTCAAGGAACAACAACCTACAAATAGGTTTGGAGAAAAATAAATAAAAATTCAGTAAAAGAAGCAAAAGGCAAACTGCAAGGCAATAAAAACAAATAGAGAAATCACCGGCGATTCAATAAATCACTAGTGGTTTACCCAATCATAGGAGATTGCCACACAGAGAACCAAAAAATTATATATATATATTAATGAAATTAACAATAATTTAAGGGACTTTGTCCCACCGGGAGTGCCAAGATGTATAGAATAAATCTTAACTCTTTAATTTAACCTAATAAACAAGAGATTAAAAATTACCTAACCTCGGTAAGGTAGGGTTTAGTAATACCGACGAATGTAGATGAATTGGGGTTGATGGTTGCGCTTCATATATACAAATATGTAAGCTCCTTTCTTGCGAGAATACCTGTAAATCAAAACCACTAAATAAAACATGATTAATAAAATATTAGGTGGTTTTCTAGCAAAGGCCACCACGAAACCAAAGGACTGCTTGACAAGGATGTCATTCCTCTTTTACAATTGTTGGTTGTCAAATAAGGACTTTATTGAAAACAACAGTCAGGGGATAGAAAGTCCCTCCTCTTTAATGGGAGAGGTTCCCTTATGGAAAGCAAAAATCTATTCACAAATGTACAATGTTTGGTTTTAAAGAGGAACTCTGATATCATAAAAGTGTTTGATATAACAGATCATCAATACAAAAGGATAGAAGAAATAAGGAATGGGAAAAGGTAGAATAACACTCTCAGGAAATATAGATAACAAAATAATTCCTTACAAATGCCAGAATGGAATCATATAGAATAGAATCATTTGCATTAAAACCACAAGATGTTATTTCACAGACACAAAGTTCCAGAGATGACATCCATAAGAATACAAAGCTTCTTGATGTAAATAGATTAATGATTTAATAACTTTTAACAAATAGAAAGGAAAGAACAAGCACAGATAGAAACAGAAAGAGAGATCTTCTTGTATTGATAGATTTTTACTCCTTTACACTTTTAAAAATAACCAGAGTTCCAACCCCTGAAAATGGCATAGAGAGCCCATTATATAGCTTACAAATTGGTTACACTTGGTAACCATTTATTTTAACTAAAATATTAATTAAGTTCTCAACACAATGTCCTTAATTAGTTTACAATGAGCTCGATTCTAGGAAAAGAAGGAGAAAAGGAGAAACTAGGAGAGAAAACATCCGCTTATTGCTGAGGAGGGCCCACCGACTTGAGAATCCATTGCCTAAATATTTTTAATGCCTCAGCTATCTCCCTACCTCATGGGATTGATGTGTTGGTAGTGGTGTGAGACCAAGTGCCTAGACATTTCTCCATGTCCTTATCAAACTTGGTATGTTCCAGGTATTCTTTATTAGCCTCTTCAATGGCAGAATGAAGAGAGAAAATATCCTTTATCTTCTATTTGGTAATCAATTCTTCTTTGAACATGTCTTCTTTGACAAAATGTCCTGAACTGAGTTTTAATCTCCTGAAGAGAGAAAGGAACACCTGAAATTTCATCATGAAGATGATAATGAATATCCTTAAAGGAAGATGCAACACAAGTCTTGAAAGATTCTCCCTTCTGCCAAATGTTTCTCAATTCTCCCAAGGATTATTCTAGAACTTTTATTTTCCATTCAACACTGAACACCCATGATCCTAACAAGTTGACCTTGGCAGCATAAAAAACATTACTAGACAACAATATCTTTTCATCAGCCTATCCCATCAAGAGAATATCTATGATGTAACTACTCCAAAGCTTCAGCTATTTGTCCATAGTTCTAATAGAGGAGGATAGTTTTTGTTGCAGATTAGCCACCTTCTCATTGATTTTGAAGGCCTCTAAAATGAATTTAAATCCTGCAATGGTCATGTCATCAACCATGGCTTCCATATCACTTCCATAAGTGGAATATCTATGTATATCCTTGATACTCTGAACCTCATCCTGACTGAGAATCATAGGAGGTGGAAGGGTAGCTAGTGGAGCAGGATCCAAAACCTTATCTTTAGCCAATAATGACTTGATGAAGTTGGAAAGAACTTGATTTTGTTCTTCCAACTATTCTATAGTTTTCTTACCCTTTTCCACTCTCTCAATAACCTTGGTTACTATTTCTTGGAGGTTATGTACCTCACTCTTAGGAGTAGATTCTCCCATTGGAATTCTAGAAAGTTCCAGGTCAGAGGCTAATAGATCTTGCTCTGCCTTATCAACCTTAGGCTTTGTAACCTCTAGAAATTGTTGGCCTTGAGCATCTGTCACTATTCTTGAAGTTGTTTTAGCTCTCTTTACTGGAGGAGGAGGAGTAGTACCTAACAAAGCTGCCACAACATCAAAATTTGGCCCTATCAAATAGGAAGAAGGTTTTCTCTTCCTGCTATCAACCAAGGGTTGCACCCATGAAAAATTAGAAGAAGAAGAAGAAGGGAAAAGAGGTCCAAGAGAAAGTGAACCCATGGCACTTAAGGTATTCACCACTGTTGTTGCCTCTAGTAAAGAGGTGAGTGAGGCATCTAGAGCTTCTTGTGCAGAGGAATCTGTGGTACTAGGAGGTTTAGTGCTAGGCACCTCCTTCTCATCTTCTACTGTAACTTTTGAAGTTCCTGCAGGGTTTGGTACTTCACCATCATCACTTTCACTGAGAACAATAATGTTCTCTAGCCCTGAAGGCAATCCTGAATGCTCTAGAAGGGGTTCTTCCTCAATTGGCTCTTGTTTAACCTCTTTTATCTTCTTTTGGTACACTTGAGTAGAAGAAGAGGGAGTAGATGATTCAAGTTCTTTAATTGAGGAAGGAGGAGGGGTTTTACAGTACCTGCATCAAGCGTGTATGTGTTTCCTTCCTAGGTGTTGAAGTATCTCTGGAAGAAGATCCACTTTGATTCTTCTTAAGCTCTTGAACCTTCCTATCAAACCAAACTTTGGTTCTTACAAGGATAGGGGCCAAAATCTCAACCAAGTCATCCTTCTCCTTCTTGTACCAATCTAGATCTTCCAAAGGAGTATGTTTGATTGATGTCTCATATTCAAAAGACTGCAAGTATTCATCATCATCCTAGAACCCTTCAAGAATTTGATAGAGATTGAGCTCTTTAATCAGTTGTAGAGAGAGTCTGCCATAGTGCCTCTGCCTTGCTTCAAAATCATCTGCACAATCAGCCCAGTAATCCTCAGTATCTAGCCTGTGATGATAATTTATTCTGAGGTTTTGATCAATGAACTTCTTCAAATCAAAACAAGTCCTAGGCCTAAAAAAGTGGACAGTGAGGGGAGCAATGGCCCTTTCTACATTTTGGGCATCCAAGGTTGTTTTACATGTATAGTTTCCCAAAGAAATAGGGAAGTGCAGACCAAATATTTTCTTGTCCCTACAAGTTCTATGCAATTTATCCAATTGTCTTCATGTTTTAACTAGAGCCATCTTGTCATTACAAAACATGGGGAGCTTGAGAGGTGTGTTTTCATAACCAACCAACCTGATATATGAAAACCTCCTGAATTGAATAAAGAAAGCTCCATACTTAGTTATCAGGTTCATGGCTTCATTAGAAAACCTCTTGGTAGTATCACCTTCTAAAATCCTTACAATATACATGGTAAAGGAATCATTAACTCTTTTGAAATTGTGGTTGCTAGTTTAAAGGGTAAATTGGGGGTAATGTGCATAAATAAGCTCATCCTTCTGGCCCTCCATGTATGTGAATCAACTAATGTTAGGATGCTTTCTTAGGAATACATGAGATAAGAAGTCATATAGAACTTCTTAGTCTGCTACACAATAGACAATTTCTCGGTCAAATTCATGCAGATGATTTCTGCCCAATTTATGTTCTGATTACCTTCGCAGATGATGTTGATAAAAGGGGACATCTAGAAGTGAAATTCATTGGTAGAGGGAAATCCCATGACACGATCTAGAAAAATGATGAAATCAGACAACTCTTCATTGAAATCAACCATAAATAACACCTTGGAAAGTCGGATGCTCCCTTCTTAGGGTTCTTCAACCATGATTTTGCTATTCTTGCCTTATATTTATCATTATCCTGCTCGAACAAGGTCTAAGCTTGAGCTTGAGTGAGAATGATGGAGTCTTCGGTCTCTAGAATGCATAGGGCAGTAGTAATGGCAACAACATCTAGTTTGGCAATCAGCTCCCCATGCACATTAGTTAATTATTTGGTGTCTAAGTTAAAATGAGCTCCACAGGTGAGCACGGTGTCGGCACATTGTACAGGGATAGGAAAACACCGCATAAGAAAGTCCGTAGTTATTGATCATTTGTACCATGGGGAGGATCTCGGGAAAGTCAATCTTCTCCAAAAATCCCTAATATCTAGGTGTCAAACCTCACTATCCCCGATATCGAGACCAAAGGTCTCAAGAGGTGATACATGTTCTTGGCCTTGGAATTTGATCTTCATGTTTACAATACACTTAGAGGAAAACCTTCAAGGGTCGAGTTCACAATAAAAATGTAAAGGGAGCACGAGCATGAGCAAATGACCTTAATCACGGATTCAAGAAAATGATGGTAAGTGAGCAATGTGTCAAATGCATAGAGGATAGTCCTATTAAATAGTTGTTTAGGAGAGATAAGGTCATTAAATGCACATTAAATTCATATTACACTCGACTTAAAAAGATAGGAATTGAGAAGAGCAAAAAAAAACTAGCCCGGATGGTCTTTGGTACATTTGGGACATGAGGGACATGAAAATGTGATCCGGGACGTGGGTGATGCGGGTAATGCAAGCCAAATGAGCACGGGTGGTCAAGAAAATTAGAAATGCGAGGGATGTGAAGACGCAATTTGGCTAACATGGGTGATGTAGGTGATTAAGGAAACAGAAAGCCCATGTGAACTTAGGACAAATGGGTAAAACATTCTGACAGAACTAAAAGTTAAAGAATTTCGGGGAATGTGGCTGATCGAGGAATAGAAGGCCCAACATAACTTGGGACATGAGGGACAAAAATGTCCGACAGACCTGCAAATCACCAAAATAACTCCAAAAAATATGAATTTTTACTATCTCCTCAACTTTTCACTTCACTAGAACATCACTAAAGAGTGTCAACTCAAAATTTTCAATTTTCTGACTTTCAAAAGAGGGGAAATTTTGAGAGGACAACAACTAGCTCTTTCTGGGATGACTTGGCTAGATCAAAAGAATGAGACAAGGCAAGAACTCTAGAAAACCTAGGGGAAGAAGACCAGTGCATAATCCATTGGGCCACAGAGTCAAAAGGCAAACCAATATAGAAGACAACACACAAACAAGGAAAAACACACACCACAAATAGAAACAGGAGAAGCAAACACACACTATACATAATATACAAAGAGACTTCCTATTCACCTAGGACTTGAACAATTTTAGGTACTGCCCACTATAAGGAAGTGGGAGAGAGGAACCATCCATGTAATCAAGATAGAAAGAATTTTCACTAGCAAAATGCCTAATTTTGAAAGGACCGAGCCAAAGAGAATCAAACTTACCATGGCTTCCTTGAGGCTCATGTCTTTTATCCCACAACAAAAAAATGTCTCCAACTTGGAAATTCCTGGACCTAGCCTTCTTGTCAAACAAATATTTTACCTTCTGCTAGTGGGTAGATATTCTATCAACAACCTGTAGCCTTGTCTTCATTCAACTTATGAAGATACATGATCCTTTTGTCTAAAGAATCATTGAAACTAGTGTCTTCAATGGCCTTCATTAAGTACAAAGCTGGTAGCTCCACTGTCACTGGTAATTGGGCTTCCACACCATACACCACTTGAAAAGGGGACATCCCAATAGCTCTTTTAGGTGTAATCCTATCTACCCAAAGAGCATCATAGAGTTTCTTGTGCCAGTTCCTCTGAGATTCATTAACCAGTTTCCTTACTATAGCCACCAGATTCTTGTTTGTTGATTCTGCCTATCCATTCCCTTGAGGATAGTAATTTGAAGAGTGAGCAAGGGAAATTCCATATCCATAACAGAAATCCATCATCTTAGTAGAAGAAAAATTTGAAGCATTATCAGTCACAATCTTGTTTGGCACTCCAAACCTTACCAAGATGTTTTCTTTGATAAAATTACATACCACTTTAGAAGTGGTACTTTTACTTGGAATGGCTTCTACCCACTTAGTGAAATAATATGTGGTAGTCAACACATGAGTATGTCTAGCACTTGAAGATGGGTTGAGTGTTCCAATGAAATCTAAACCCCACTTTGTTGAAAGGGATCTTCAATTACAACTGGTTTAAGCGGCAAGGCAGCCAACTTGGGTCTTCCCACAAAGGTCTGACAAGCTTCACATTTATCAACCCATTTTGATGCATCTTTAAACAAAGTAGGCCAATAGTATCCAACATGAAGAATCTTGTGAGTAGTAACAATAGATGAGTAATGACCTCCACATGCTTGATCATGGAAAGCTGAGAAAAGCTTCTTCTATTGTTCTTTGTCAATGCATTTCAAAAATCTTCCATCCACTCCACATTTGAACAAAGCATTCTCCCACAACACGTATTGTGCTGATCTTAGCTTGATAGCTCTCTTCTCTTTGGCAGTCAAGTGAGAGGGACACTCCCCATAGGTGAGAAAATGAGCAATATCAGCATACCATTCATCAGTCAAGCTGAGAAATAGAACAATAGGAACATCAACCTCATCCTTAGGTAATTCATGACCAGCTCCTTCAGCAATGAGTTCACACAAGCCTTTACCTTGAACTAGTTTGGTTGGTCTGATGTCAATATCATATTCTTGAACCTTTGCTACCCAGTTTCCTCTCTTAGTTCCAAATTCTTGCCTTGTAAGAATAGACTTGATGGTTGTATCAGGCACAAGCACCACAGAGTGAGAGTTAAGAATATAAAATCAAAACTTCTTGACAGCTTTAACCACTACAAAAGCATGTTTCTCCATCATGGTGTATTTTAACTCGTGATTTTTAAGAATGTAGCTCATGAATGCAATTGGGAGCTCATGATCATCGAATCTTTCTGGGTCAATACTAGCAGCCAGGGTGCTTTCTGTGGCATAGAAATAAATAATAAAATCTTTACTAAAATCTAGACATGCTAAGATAGGAGTCCTAGAAATAGCCTTTTTAATACCTTCAAATGCTTCTTTCCCTTCAGAGGACCAGCCAAACATTTGTTTTCCTTTCATCATTTGAGAAATATTCAAAGTCATCTCTATAAAATTAGGAATGAATCTTCTCAGGAAGTTGATCTTACCAAAGAAAGAATGTACTCCCTTCTTACTTGTGGGAAGAGGAATCATTGAATAGCTCAAACTCGTTCAGGATCAATTTTGATTCCATCTTTAGAGACAACATGCCCAAAAATTTTCCCTCTATGACACAAAAGACAAATTTCTTGGGATTCAAAGAAACCCCATGTTCTCTACACTTCAAGAGAACTATTTCTAGATGCTGAAAATGATCTGCTCTAGTTTTGGAAAACACAGTTAGGTCATCTAGATACACAACAATACACTTTCCTTTCAAGATTCCAAAATCCAAGTCCATAGCCCTTTGAAAAGTGGCACCGGCATTAATGAGTCCAAAAGGCATCCTCTTGTAGGAAAAAGTACCCCAGGGGGTGGTGAAGGCAATCTTGTGTTGATCTGTGGTATTAACTTCCACTTGATTATACCCTAAGAAGCCATCAAGCATGGACAACATTTTAGACCCCGTAATAGCTTGCAAAACTTGATCCATCATGGGTAGAGGGTAGTTATCCTTTAAAGAAGCCTGATTCAGATTCCTGAAGTCAACACAGATATGAATCTCACCATTTTTCTTCCTGATAGGTACAATGTTGGCAATCCATGTTGAATGGTGAATGGGGAAGATAATTTTAGCTTTCAATAATTTTTGTATTTCCTGAAAAATGGTATCAACAATCTTTGGATTGTACTTGTCTTTGCTTTTTCTTGAAAGGTTTAATCCTAGGTTTGAGAGGAATGAAATGTTACATTTCCTTTGGCTGGAAAGATTTTAGATCATCATATGAATATGAAAGAACATCCATATACTTCTTCAAGAGGTTCACTACCTTCTTCTTTTCTTCTTGCATACAACACTTTCCAACGTTCACCATTTTGGGGTCAGCAGAGCTCCCAATGTTAATCTTTTCATACTCAACAGACACGCTCTCCTGTAGAAGCTTTAGACTTAACATACCTATTGATTAGAGAAAAAACTTAGTAGAACTCACACACGCAGTCCGTGTGGGAGAACATCACAGGAGCAAAGGTGCAAAGGTATAAGAAGGCATCACGCACGGAGGTGAAGAGTCAGACTTTTAGGACTTAGCCAATTTTGGAGATCAGGGCTATTCTTAGATGTTGGCATGTGGAGCACACAAAGTGATGCCAAGAATTACGTGCCACTCTTTGTGGAGATTTCAAAGAGTATGTCAAATCACTCTTGCATAGACATAAGCTAAGAATAGATCCACCACTATAGTTAACTATCAACGATCTATAGATAGCATACTTGCATGTATGGCTATAGTTGTAAAAGGCATGTGGCTATTATTAGCATGTGACCTATTTTGGTAGAGTTAAGTGGTGAAGGGCTAGTCCCCCACCCTATATATATGTAATGAATTACTTAGTAAGATATAGACAGGGACACATACTTGCTTTGAAGGGTTAGAGATACATGAGTGCATGAGACTGGATAATTGTAATGCACTCCTATGCATGCATGCTTGTATTGTATGAAGCTTTTGTACTGTTGGTATGATGAATATATGAAGAATATTGGCTGAACAATAGTGTCTGATATGTTTGTTATTATATACTATTGTATCTTGATGATTTATACTTAAGTGCTTATAGATCTGGTATGGTGTAACGATGTATAGATGGATTAGTTCCTAAATATATGTTTGTTATACTACTTCATTATGATACCATTTGGCTACACCAACCCTAAAGAGGGACCCGTACCTTTGCACACTTTGGGTGAGTGCTCACCAGCCGAGTGATGTGCCAGCGTGACTAGGTGTTATCTAAGAATTCTAGGTTGCATCATTGGTTCCGTTGCCAGGACCTCTTTTTCAATTTTTTCAGAATGGTTCATGATGAAGACATACTGGCTAACTTTGGTGAGCATTGAAGAGTGGATTCATAATCTGGAGGAAGAATACGCATGGAGGTTAGACATTGGATCTAGATTTAGCACATGCACTTGGGTAGAGCAGAATCATATGATAGTTTGTACAAAAACTTCTTTGCTATCTTTCCCATAGAATTATATGAGTGGTTGAATGCATACACATCTAAATAGATTGGAGGTATCGCACACTTGTTTGGACCCGTGAAGAATTTCAAACACTATATGATACTAACCTAACTGGACTCACGCAAAGAGATACCTGGTTTCACTTGTTCTAAAAAATATATTTTGGAGTATTCAGTTTCAAGTTATTCATGCCCATAGGTAGCAGAGTTCCAGTTCCTATGGTATCCCGAGAGGGATGTATTTTCAAGTTATTCTACTAGCAATCAAAATAATGATGGTAACATTGAGCTTGGAAGATAAACCCATGGAAAGCTAAAAATATCCATGTGCAGGGGTAGGAGCAGGATTGGTGAAAGATGGTAGACCTAGCGGTAGCACGGCAAAGGGAAGAGAGGCGGATGAAGTAGGATGAGGCGTGCGAGAGGGAATTATGTAAGAAACAAGAAATTGTAGAATGGATGGTGTTGTGGAGAGAGATAGCTCGTGAAGGATTTGAAGCTCATGGGGAGGAAGAATAGCAAGAGCATCAAGAACTCCCCCATCTAGGAAAGCATAATAGAGAACCCTCTTTAGCCTCACATGGAAGCATGCTGGTAGATATGAACTAGGACGTGGCGTTCATCTAAGCCAACTTGCTGACCTAGCCCTTACGCTTGGTTTTCCAGTATCTAGTACAATAGGTAAGAAAAGTTTTCATTTGGGAAGTGAAAGACCGAAATAAGTCGATAGCAAGTACATCAATGGCGGCGGCATGACAACTTCATTATTCTTTGGGGGTACATTTTCAAGCTCATAATTTGCACATAATATGAGCACGCCAAGTGTGGGATTAACCTCTGAACTGGAACTACTTCACGTACTATAGGGGACCAAGATAGTACCATTTTTGGGACACAAGGGAGTGCATCCATGGGCCTTATTCTAAATCCTGGAGGAGGATTGGGTGGTATGAGTAGTTCTAGTTCGGTGGCTCGGGTGATTTTGGAGGAAGAGGAAACAAGGAGGTTCTCGGGTCAAGTGGTCAAGGCCCGCAACAACCCTGACAGAGAAAAATTTATATGGAGATGTCCCTTCATCTCCCAGAGTATAGAGGTATCGAGGATGCTACTGAACATGTTCATATGTGTGAAATATTGTGGTGTGTGAAAGGTATCATGGCTTTTGAGCGCAAGGAAAGTCAATTTTCTACTACATTACGTGCACGCGCACAGCAGCTAGTATAGGAAGTTTGATCCCAATCAAACTTGTATTGACTATGTAGCATTGAAAGATGCTTTCTTGAAAGAGTTCCATATCCTAGAGTTTGAGTAGAAGAGTATAAGCGCACTCAAGGATATAAAGCAAGGCACTACTGAAAGTGTACGTGAGTATGATGCCCATTTTAAAACACTTCTATCCAAACTCTCCTATGACATTCATGCAAGTCAGCATGCACAATGGTTTTTTGGGGGATTGATTACCCCATTTTGAAGAGCATTGTCGCATAAAACTTATACTAACCCACACGAAGCATTGGAAGTAGCTTTATGTGCTGAAGCAGTTGGGAGTATTGACACTGGAGTTAGTCCATTCTTGGAAGCTCAAATAGCAGCTATGGAAAAATAGTTAGAGAAATTATCGGCAAACTCAGCTCATGAAACGTGCTTAGGAATCTGGTGTACAGATTGTGAAGTAGAAGGCCACACCAAGGATAGTTTCCCTGTAGAACTATACGTTCACTGTTGTTAGACTGTGAGATTTTCCATTTGAATCATGATGCTAGTCACTGCCCCCTACTACAACGCACAATCAGGAAGAATGTATCCTCCTTTTGTAAAATTTGTAGGTCCACGACCCATGATACTAAGCACCTTGTAGATTGATTGGCCGATCCATGATGTCATTGATATTAGGGTAAGACAGGTGAGTGTGATTGATAATTCTAAAGGAAAGAATGAGCATTAGGATAGGGATTATAATCAAATGCGCTATGATAGGAATGACAAAAGGTTTGAAGGGGTTTATGAAAGGGGACGAGGATATCGAGGCGGATATGGAGGATGAGGCCTAGGTGGAGGAAGAAGTGAAGTCCCTTGAGGAACTTGTTATACATGTGACTCACCTAGCCATTATAGGCGTGAATGCCCATAGAATATTTCCTGTTCATTTTGTGGAAAGGGGTATAGTTATGAAGAGTGTCTAAACTTGTATGAGCATCTCAGTAAGTAGCACAAGAAAGAAAACAAAGGCACAGGGATGGTTAGAATCCAACACACAATAGATAATCAGTGGATGCCCAAGTTAACACTAGAACCTAAGGTAATGTAATAAAGAAGATAACCACACAAGTGAGGTGGCATGCATAAGATAGGTTTTGCAATAGAAGTTGATAATCACTAGGGGAGGTTTTGCATGCTAGGTATCCAGATCCACTCATCATAAAGAAGTCTATCAGGAAATGATGGAGGTCCTTAGAAGCCTTCAAGGTGAAATATAGGGTTTGAAGGAGTAGTCTTAGAAATTGGAGCATAAGGATACAGAAAAGGCCCCGTCGGATATTGACGACATCAAAGAGGTATGTAGAACGTTGCGCCAGGAGAATATTATTCCTTTATTAGGAAATTTGTTAAAGGGGAATACTCCACATGTGGGAACTGAGTCTAGAAGACAAATACTTCATGTGAATCTTCCCCCCGATAACATTGAATACAAAAAGGAGATCACTTTGAATGCTATTATGGATGGGTGGTTATTGAGCAATGTTTTGATTGACACAGTGTAGAAGTGAATGTACTTAAATTAGATGCATGGGAAAAATGGGGAGACCCCCACTGCAGCCATCATCTAATGTATTGTTCATGGCAAATAGAATGAAAGCTACTCCCATAGGATTTTTGAAGGATGCATCTATCACTATACAAGGGGCCAAGTTCACAGGAGACTTCAAAGTGTTAGCGCTTGTGGAAGTAGATAGCTTCCCAGATTTGCTTGGGCACCCTTGGTGTTATGAAAACAATGCTAATTTGAGGTTTAACACGGGTATATCAGCTTCGAGAACAAGGAGGAAAGGTTCATAATACCGTTGTGACAGATGGGAAATCCATATAATATGTGGAACCTTTAAGCAAAGAGGACTTGAACAAAATCTATATACACATTATTCGAGACCCGTGAGGTCAATGAGCTATCTAAGGAAGGAATCCTTCATTGGGAAGATTCTCAATCAATCGGTGATACTAACAAAAGATTGCTTGTGATAATTGGGCTCATGGAACTTATGAACTAGTGGGGTGCGGTTAAGCGCACGCTTGCTTGCAAAAAGGGTTTTTGCTCTTTTCAGTGTATAGGTCACTCAATACCCTGCTATACTGGATCTAAAGATTTGGCTAGATTTTTATAGGCCATGGAAGAAAACTAGGTGACCAACTTAAAAGATGAGATATTCTATCATCTACTTTGGCTAGGATAGTAGTGCACTGGTGGGTGGTCCACAGGGATAATCTCTTAGAATGGGGAAGATTGGGACCGCCTTATCAACCAAGTTTTCAAGAAGTAATGCACCTACAAAAATTTTCCCTTATCATGGTGATCAACCTACTCAGCATCATATCCAGCAGTGTGAGAGACTCTAGATAGTAGGATAGGAAGCATTACCGCCCTCACTTTGGGTGCATCGGTTTTATTCTACTCTACAAGGTTACACGCGTGCTTGGTATGTATATGCTGAATTATATCGTGAAACTAGAAATTGGCAAAATTTGACTATAGGGATGATCCAAAATTTTGACTTCTTTTCATCTACACCACCAATGAAAAAGCTTTAAGATTTATCAAGTGCTTAACCATGGGAGATAGTGGGAAAGTGGAAGAACTTATTCAGGAATTATTTGGTGAGACAGAGAAGGGGTGAATTTTACGAATGAAGAAGATGATATCATATTACTTGAGCGCGCTTTTCTAGAAAAAGACAAGGGGGAGATGGTTTACATAATTTATGATGAGGAAGTTGAGCACTTGGAAGTGGATCATTCACAAGGAACACGTGAAGTGTTAGCCAATGCATTGTAGAGGCACGTGTATATCATGAACCTATGAAGACAACAAAGGTAAATATAGGCACACAATTTGAACCTAAGGAGGTTATAATTGGGGATTACTTGAAGTCGAATCGAAGTAGCAAAGATCATAGAGTTACTTAGAGACTATGAGGACTTATTCCCAAGAGGATACCATGAACTTAAAGGCATGCATAAATCATTTGGAGAAATGAAGATAAAGTTCAAGGAAGGTGCACGCCCTATTAGAAGTGACCTTATCGATGAATCCCAATTTCTTAAGAAAGTAAAGGAGGAGATTGACAAGATGTTAAAATATGGGATCATTCAACCATTGGATGAATCATAATGGGTCAGTCCTATGGTGGTAAGCATCAAAATGGATGGTAGGATTAGAATTTGTGTTGATTGTAGAGAGTTGAATGCAGCATGTGTTACGGATCCCTTTCCTATGCCATTCACGAGAGGAAATATTAGGAGTGGTGGGCATGAGATATATTCATTTACGAGATGGGTTCTCGGGGTATCATCGAGTTAGGATTTCCCGTAGAAGATCAAGAGAAGACCACCTTCACTACTTGAATGGGGAAGCTTTGCCTATTCTCGTGATGCCCTTTGGCTTGAAGCATGCACCTACTATATTTTCAAGGATAGTGGTATAAGCATTCAAGGATTTTATTCACAACTTCTTACAAGTCTATCTTGATGATTGGACCATTTATGGGCTAATTAAGGATAATTGTGACAATCTGCGCTTAATGTTTGAAATATGTAGACAGTTGAGTATCTCATTGAACATCAAGAAGTGCATATTTTCTACTCCCTTTCACATATTTTTAGGACACATTATCTGCAAGGAAGGGTTGCTAGTTGATCCAGCTAAAGTTACAGTCATCATAGGCTTGAAAGTGCTTACCAGTCAAAGTGAGGTGCGTGGATTTTGGGTCATACAGGGTATTACAGAAGTTTATAAAAGGGTATGCAAAAGTTGCCGCACCCTTGGAAGAATTGCTCAAGGGGAAAGGTACATTCTATTGGGGGAGTCGCAGCAGCTGCGCGTTTGAGATATTGAAGAAGAAACTTACTACCATGCCTATCTTGTGCTTTCCTTCATGGGATAAACCTTTTCATGTTCATGTGGACACCTCTGACACAACCATTGGTGTTGTCTTAGCTCAACCGAGAGAAGGTATAGTTGATCATCCCATTTGCTTTGCTAGTAGGAAGTTGACCCCTGCAGAATAGAATTATACCACTATAGAGCGCGAGGCCTTGTCCATGATCTATGCCTTGCATAAATTTTGTCAGTATTTGTTGGCTACACCATTTATGTTTTATACAAATCACATGACATTAATGTATTTGGTGAACAAGCCCATTTTACAGGGGCACATATGCCGATGGATACTCTTATTTCAAGAGTTTGACTCTACAGTTGTGGTAAAACTAGGCAAAAGCAATTATGGACCGGATCACTTGTCTAGAATTCAATCAGGAGAAGAGGCACAAACAATAAAAGAGACCATGTTTGATGCACAATTGTATAGGTTACAATGTGTGCCATTGGAACTAGAGGACATTGCTATCTTTCAAAGGACTGGTATGGCACCAGAAGGCATGAAAGATTTAGAGAAGAAGCAACTTGCTATACGTGCAACACCATTCATGTTAATCAGTGGTGATTTGTAAAAATTAGGTAGAGATGAGGTGTTACGCCGTTGTGTATTGGAGCATGAATGAAACAAAAGTGACACAAAAGTGTGCAAGATCTTACTTACTGGTTGGTTTGTGATGGGAAACATTGTACAAGGATCAAAGAGTATTGTAGGGCATGTAACCATTGTCAATGTCTAGGTCAACTAGGACAAAGGGATGAGATGCCTTTATGACCAATTACAAGTGTAGAACCCTTTGAGAAATGGGTGATTGACTTCGTTGGGCCTATTTCACCAGCCACACGCAGGACTGGATCACGCTATATCATCGCTTGTAGAGATTATCTTACCCGATGGATAGAAGTAGAACCTACAAAAGATTTTGTACAATAGCTACAACAACAAGGTTCTTATGGTAGAATGTTATTACAAGGTATGGTTGTGCTTTAATTTTAACAAGTGATACGGGAACAAAGTTTTTGAATGACACAATAAGAATTCTATTAGATGAGTTTATGGTTCCCCACCATAAGACTACACCCTATCACCCTCAGGCAGATGGAAATTTTGAAGCTTTTAACAAGATTTTGAGTCACACATTGACCAATATTTGTGATGTTAGAAGGAAAGATTGGGATGATAAAGTATCTATTGTTATTTAGGCTTATAGAACAACATACAAGAGATTGAACAAAGCCACACCTTTTCAATTGGTGTTTGGCATGGAAGCTATTCTTCCTATAGAATTTGTGTTACCTTCTTTGTGCATTGCGCGCATTGGAGGTCTAGCTGATGAGCAAGCCTTAGAAGAACAAATTGAGAAGATGGTTCAACTAGATGAGCACCAAGCCATAGCACCCTAGAGTTAGAAATAAGAGAAAGTGTGCCAAAAGGCATAGGATGATAGACATATCAGGGATAAGAAACTTGTGGTTAGACAAATGGTAATTCTATACGACTCCAAGTTTTTGCACCATCCAGGGAAGCTCAAGGTGCATTGGTTAGGGTCATATATTATAACTCATATACTTGAGTCAGGTGCTTTCCAGTTAGAAGAAATTGATGGCACGAGGTTGCCCAGTTATTTTAATAGGAGTAGGTTGAATCCCTACTATAAATAAGTCTTCTTGGTGTTTTTCATAAGGCGAAATTGCCGGATAGATTAGGTTTCCCTTTCTACATTCCCTTAATGTGTTTCTTTCATCATCGCTATGATTTGTCAATTTATTTTTGTTTGTGTGTAATAAGCGTGCTTTGCGCATGAATCTAACTACAATATGAAGCATGTTGATGTACGAGAGGTTGCACATACTTTTAGTGTGGGGTGGATTGTTGGTGACTCGTAGGTATATCTTTGTGAAGATTTAATGCTACGGGTGTTGAGAAAGAAGGTTGCTAAGGGTGATTGACAAAAGATTGCTTCTCAAGATAACCAAGGATGAAGATGAATGAGGGAAAGTATAACGCGAGGTAAGCGGCGGCCATGGTAACTACTAGGATATGGTTCAGTGATGAGGTACTCGAGAACTAGAGCACGCTACCAAGAGAAGTCTATAACAAAGGGTAAAAAGGCACGCTAGAAGGTTATAGCTTTTGGCGCGAAGATGTACCACATGGAAATGATAAAAATGGGTAATAAATGAGGAGAATTTGGTAGGTGGAGGAGCAATTAATGCAGCAAAAAGTGGAAATCTATATAAGGACGGGATGCGATTTCATTTTTACCCTTACGACTATGAGAATTTGACAAAGAGCTATGTGTGAAGAGCCAAGTAAATCGATTCAAGGTGCAAAGTAAGTGAACCAGGTGTGAAAGATAGATCTGTGTATTGGAAAGGCTTGTATCCCCATAGGAGAAGGGTTTGAATGAAGTAGAGTGACAGAATAGAGCTAGGGTGTGTGATTTTGTGATTACAAATTAGGGCACGGAGTTGAATCAAGTTAGTGTTTGAAGGAAACTAATAAAAACTTGCAACAGGAGGTCTAGAAAACAAAACCTAATGAGAAGAATGGCTCCAAAGAAGAAAGCAACACCAGTAAAGGAAAATAAGAAGGTGGCAGTAGAAGAAGAGGAAGAGATGGCCCTGAAAGCTATTTTTCGTAGATGCGACTGGGAAGTAATTGTGGGCCAGGAATGGGATACCCACATATGACATAACAAGATAAGTGAGTATAATCACCGGACCAAGGATAACCAAAAGAAATTAGATGACTTACTCACTTCTGAATGAACAGATGAACTGAGGATGGCATGCTAGTATATGATGATGCTGGGGAAAGGCTACTGAGGGGGATTGGTGTCTACCAGTTGTATGAGCTCCCATACTTTGGGAAGTATGCACCCTTGTATATATGGCTAATGAGCCGAGTCCATGGGGACTTTTTCTATTTTACGGGACAGAGGGTAAGATTGACACCCATTCTTATTGCCACAATAACTGAATTGAAGGTAATAGGCAAAGATATTAAGACTAACCTAGCTGACAAGAGTGCCATTTCGGAGACATAGAAAGTGTTATGATACCATAAAGGACCGCGTGGAATGGACATTGATAAACTACAAAATTGTCCAAGAAGTGCAAGCAAAGAACACACCGATTACAAAAATTGAATGACCAAGAATGTTGGTCATAATTTAACTCTATGTGGCTGCATGTGGCAAAGTGCATGTCAGAAGGAGTCACTTACAACATTTTTAGCTTCATTGCATGCAAAGAAAATAATAGAGGAAGCTTGTGCAGGAAACAAGATAAGCTTTGGCTGTGTTTTTCTAAGTTTGGTATTCATGGAGATTGGGGTACCAGATAGCCTAAAAGAGAATATATGGGAATACCCCATGAATCACAAGTCTCCAATTTGAATGATTTAGCAAGTTTCTATGCAAGGGGTTAATGAAATATGAGGTCAAGCGGTGAGTGGAGATGTGGTATGACAGCTCCATGTGGCATTTGAAGAGGAATGACATATACCCAAGGAGTTACCTTCGGTTCTAGGAAGCAGGCATAGTTTGTAGTCTACCAACGCTTTTGTATTATGTTCTTTCCAATGGTAGATGGGATGTGGAGCCCCGGTACAAACTTCCTTATGTGTTTTCCATGCGATATTTTCAAACTTCGAGTTCATTGGTTCACTAGCACGTGAAGGTTAGTGTTTAATGCAGACAAGGTGGACTGTGAATACCACACCTTGCAGACAACATATGGATATCCAGGGAAGAATGCATACAACGAGAGTAATATCTTGGTGATTTTGAGCATTAAACCGAGATGCTTGCCATTACGGATATTGGGTCCACATTAATATACCTCCAACTTAAGCTGAAAATAGAAAATAACAAGTATGTGGAAAATGAGTTTGCACTTCCAGGGGCCACTAAAGGGGAAGCATACCATGGAGAACATCCCGAAACCTAGGCCCTATGAACCCAAGAAAGATGATGAAGAAGAGGATGAAGATCGGGAGGATAGTGGCGGCTTGGTGTGGAGGAGGAAGTAGCAATCGGCCAAAAGGAGAAGGAGCGCGCGATCGCTTTCCAAGGAGGAGTTATTGGGGAAGAGTAGCACACAAGGGCACAAGGAGAAACCTAGCATGTAAAGGAGCCAGAGGAGAAGAAAAGAAGAAAACTTAGGCTAGGTGAGGAAGAAAAATAATTTGAGGAGAATATGCCCTCATCTCCAGCAGAAGAGTAGCCTCAACACGAGGAGGAGAAAATGGAAGGAGGAGAAGGGGAACAATCGAGGCCACACAAGACAAGGGTAAGGATACATCTAGTATTCCTAACCTTGATGTAGATATTCCAAGAGGGCTAAGATCCCGTCGAATAGGTGAGGATGCCAAGGCACATACAATGGGATATGTAGAAGACCCAAAGTTAATTTTTCGCTCGGTTTTAGAGCACCATCAAGCAAAAGGATCTATTTGGATGGGTGCTCATGGACAAGGACAAGGTGACATTGCATACATAGAAGAAACTTTCATGGTCAATGCACATGCATATGGATGAGCTAGACTTTGATGTTGGTGAAGAATCATGCACGTCAAGACAATTGAAGAAGGCACCTAAAATAAGGCACATGACAATCAAGCCAACGGTGATGATAGATGAGCAGGTAAGCAATGCTCTGGTAAAGGTATCTACTAAAGTAGCAAGAAGAAACATTGATAAATCTACTACCATTAAGGCACTGACAGAAAAATTGAAAGCCAAGGATGTGGAGATAGCACGCCTAGTATAGGAAAAGGACCTGATTAAGAGAAAATATGACACTTTTGTTAGTATGGTGGAGGAAATTGGAGATGATGTCCTAAAGGTATGCCTGCATTTGGAATCCCAAGTACTAAAATAATTTCCTTCTGCGATGCACTATGTAAAGACAATGATAACATTAGTGTTGGAGGATGAAAAGGTGCATATACCAAAACAACCCAAGGACCCCGCGGAAGAGGCAGAGAAAGTGTAGGCTATAGTAGCAAGGAAGATTGCTACTTATGAAGGCCTACTGCAAGCCATCCATGATGAGCTAAAGAAATTTGATCATGCACTAATGATATGCACAGCTCCAGATGTGCTGATCATGGTAAAAACATTGGAGGAAGATAATGAAGTGCAAAAGGCTATGAAGGATGCAACCCTAGGCCATGCTGAATAATTAATCCTAGTGAAGTAGAAGTGCGAGACACTAGTTGCGGCACATGCACCGCATAAGGAAAGGTTAGATGAGCTTGGAAAGCTCATTGCTCAAAAGATGGATATATTGGAAGGGGTGTAAACCTCTATGTCAAGCGTAATGCTTGTGATACAGAATGATTAGGGAAAGCTAAATATGGAAGAGCTGTAGTCTATCATTACAGATGTGCCAAAGAAGGTAGGAACGACGTTGACAGAGTGGGAGAACTTGGAAGTAGATATAAAAGAGGAATATCTAGAGTTCTTTGCCTTAATGAAACGGAGGAGCCTGAGGCCTGAATAGTTTTTTTGTTGTGTATACCTTATTAAAAATTCTTTATTCAACCATTATTTATTTATCCATTCTTTGTGTAAGTTTTGGACATCACCATTGTCAAGGCAATAATGAGATTAGTGTGGGGTAATGTTGATTAGAGAAAAAACTTAGTAGAACTCACACACAGAGTCCATGTGGGAGAACATCACAGGAGCAAAGGCACAAAGGTATAGGAAGGCGTTACACGCGGAGGTGTAGAGTCAGACTTTCAGACTTAGCCGATTTTGGAGATTAGGGCTATTCTTAGAGGTTGGCATGTGGAGCACACAAAGCGATGCCGAGACTTGCATGCCACTCTTCATGGAGATTTCAAAGAGCATGTCAAATCACTCTTGCATGGACATAAGCTAAGAATAGATCCACCACTATAGTTAACTATCAGTGATCTATAGATAGCATACTTACATGTATGGCTATAGTTGTAAAAGGCACGTGGCTATTATTAGCATGGGACCTATTTTGGTAGAGTTAATTGATGAAGGTCTAGTCCCCCACCCTATATATATGTAATGAATTACTTAGTAAGATATAATCAGGGACACATACTGCTTTGAAGGGTTAGAGAGACATGAGTGCATGAGACTGGATAATTGTAATAGATCCATGTGCGCATGTCTGGTATTGTATGAAGCTTTTGTACTATTGGTATGATGAATATATGAATAATATTTGCTGAACAACAAAGATGTCGATATGTTTTTATTATATACTATTGTATCTTTATGATTTATACTTAAATGCTTATAGATCTGGTACGGTGTAACAATGTATAGATGGATTAGTTTCTAAATATATGTTTGTTATACTAATTCATCATGCTACCATTTGGCTACAACAACCCTAAAGAGGGACCTGGTACCTTTGTGTGCTTTGGTGAGCGCTCGGCTAGGGTGAGTGATGTGCCAAAGACGACTAGGTGTTATATGAGAATTCTAGGCTACATCAATACATGTCATGTTTATCGAAAAATTCTCCAAACTCACCATCCCTTTAGGAATCTTGTTAACTTTGAGTCGATGCACCCATCTTGATCTGTTTCCTCTTTGACACCCTCCTCATTATAATATACACTCTCAAACATGCAAATTGTTACTTCCTTTGAAGTACAATTGTTCAAAGTTATCCCTGAGCTCCAAGAAAGAAATAAAATGCTGATCATCATTGAAAACTTTCTAGTTACTTACATTATCAGGCACACTTGGCCTATGGATCATTTCAATGGTGAATTTATCTTGAGAGAAATCAGGGTGAGGTATCAGCAATGATCCTAAAACAACTAGTGAATCAGCCCTGGTGTTCTTTTCTCTTGGCACTGCTTCAATGGAGAAGGCATCAAGAAATTCAATAGAATCCCAAACTAGATTTTTGTAATGCTTCAACCTTCTATTCTTTACTTGAAAAAGGTCTCTGACTTGTTTAACAACTAGTTCTGCATCTCCATGAGCTAGAAGATTCTTCACACCTTTTTCTTTTGCCACATTAAGTCCAAGGATGAGGGCTTCATACTCTGTTGTATTATTGGTATTCTCAAACTAAAGTTTGAAAGAGAAAGGGTAAAACTTTCCTTCCGGAGACATCAACACCATGCCAGCTCCAGAACTAGCTGAGGAGTAGCTTCCATCAAATTCTAGATTCCAAACACCATTAGGATCATGAAGTACTTCTTTGGGAATTTTATTTTCCTCTGGAGACATAATCATATAGTTACCATGTCCAATATCTTCATAGAGTATTTGTGCTTTGGGATCATCCATTTTTGCACAATATACTCAGATTGCTTCTCAGGCAACAACTTCTCCATTTTTCCTTTGACTGGTATAAGGGCATGTGACCAATCCATTTGAATTTATCCTCCCACGTCTTTACAAAAATTCCTACTTAACAACATACCATATGAAGGAGGAATATCTTCTACCAGAATAATAGCCAAAACCTTTTTCTCAGGTAAGGTAGCAAAAGCTACCTGTGCATCTTTAATCCTTCCCACCAAAGGCACCTCCCTACTCTCCATAGAATAACATGAACCAATAGTGTGTGTGAGGGTGAGACCCAAAGTATGAGCCACTTTGGCAGGCATTACATTATCTGATGCTCCTGAATCTATGACATAGTTGCTAAGTTTATGGCCTGTTATAAGAAGAGTCACATAAAAAGGTTTGATTTTCTCATTAGATGAGGTGATTGTAGCCACAAGATTTGGTTGGGGTGTGGAGGATGGAGTAGGTAAAAGGCCTTTAGAGGTAGTTTTGGAATGGGAATTGACAAAGTGGACCATTTTGGCAAAGGCTTTGGGGTGGGTTTGATAATACTCAACCTCTAAAATTTGAACTTTTGTTTTCTTAAGATGGTCAATGATATCAAAAGATCCAGAGATGGATGGGAATAATGACTAGGAATTTTAGGCTTATCAAGTTTTGAAGCTAGAGAAAAATAAGTTTTAGAATTAGAAATAGGAGAAGGATTATTAGTACTAACCTTTTATGTGGAAGCAATAGGAACATGAGATCTTCTTCTTGCCACAACTAGTATAGTTTTGGAATACTCTTTAGCTTTCTTGATGAGCTACATCACTTTATCCTTCTTATTGGTTTGTTCTCGTGTCATAACAACATATGAATTTCTATTCATATTTACTACTACTTCATCATAATCATCTTCTTCATCAACGCCCTCAGTAGTGAGAAAATTGACCTGAGATCCATCAAGTTCTTCCAATTCCTCCTCAGCCTCCTCTCCATATTCTTCAAATTCTTCATTATCTTATTTCTTAGGTTCCTCAACTTCACAAGTTGCATTGATAGGGACCTTGATGGGTGGTCCCTCGATTTCCAACCTTGTCTGAGAAGAGGGCAAATGGTTCTTGGGTTGGAAGTTTCTTCTTGGGACATCTTGATAAGGAGCATGCTTGAGCCAATTATTTCTTGATAACAATGAGGTCATTGGCTAGTTTTTGTACTAAGGGATCTGCATTAGCTCCAGAATTTGAAGAAGAAGAAGAAACAAATGCTTTAGACTTGGAAGGATCTCTTTTCAACTTGCCAGACATGATCAGGTCATCCTCAACACTAACGACTAATCTTTGATCCTCATCCAATGTTACAAGATTAGCTCTCCTTAATGCATAGCTTACCTTAGGCAATTGAGCATTTAGGAAAAAACATTTTGAATCGGTCCATGGGCCGGGTGTCCAATGGGATCTTATTAATCAACTTATTGAACCTAGCCACAAACTCTCTCATAGGCTCTTGTGGTTCTTTCTTGATTTGAGAAATATGTGCTAGCAGAGCATGCACATCTTCTGTGGGTTTAAAATGGTTCTCAAATCTTGTCCTCATAGTAGTCCAATTGGTAATGGCCCCAGTAGGAAGGTGATAGAACCAATCTACTACATTATCTTACAAATTCTCTACAAAAAGCCTCACTAAGACATCTTCATGCTAAACACCAAGGACTACACATGAAACTATGAAGGCTGTAATATGTTCATCTAGGTGCACTTTACCATCACATTTGAACTTGGGAAATTTATTTCTATTACCCTAGGTAAATCATGCAAAGGCTGAGGAAGGACAAGAGACCCAACACGATGGCCCCAATGTAATGGAACTGCCATCCTTGGAAATACTGCTTGAAGAGAAACTGAAACACCAACAATAATTAAAGCATGAAGATTAGGGCAGATTGGCTCTTGAGGAATACTACTTCCAAGAGTTTTATCTTCAACAAGGGGTGTTCTTATGGAATGATCTCTTCTATTTCTTCTTGTTAAAGGAAGAGGAAAACCTTGTTGCTCTAGGAGATGAAACTGAGAATCTTCAATACCAAGGGCTCTCCTACCATGAGTAAATTGTAGAGTCTCCAGATCAAGGAATGATTAAGAAATTGTTCAAAAACTAGAATCTGTCAAAAATGAATCCCAAATGAGTCGCTTAAAATTGTTGGTTTTCAAATAAAAACTTTATCAAAACAACATGGGATAGAAAGTGCCTCCTCTTTAATGGGAGAGGTTCCCTTATGGAAATTAAAAAGCTATTCACAAATGTACAATATTTTGTTTTAAAGAGGAACTCTGATATCATAAAAGTGTTTGATATAACAGATCATCAATACAAAAGGATAGAAGAAATAAGGAATGGGAAAAGGTAGAATAACACTCTCAAGAAATATAGATAACAAAATAATTCCTTACAAATGCCAAAATGGAATCATATAGAATAGAATCATTTGCATTAAAACCACAAGATGTTATTTCACAGACACAAAGTTCCAGAGATGACATCCACAAGAATACAAAGCTTCTTGATGTAAAAGATTAATGATTCAATAAATTTTAACAGATAGAAAGGAAAGAACAAGCACATATAGAAACAGAAAGAGAGATCTTCTTGTATTGATAGCTTTTTACTCCTTTACACTTTCAAAAATAACCAGAGTTCTAGCCCCTGAAAATGGCATAGAGAGCCCATTATATAGCTTACAAATTGGTTACACTTGGTAACCATTTATTTTAACTAAAATATTAATTAAGGAAGTGCTCGACACAATTTCCTTAATTAGTTTACAATGAGCTCAATTCTAGGAAAAGAAGGAGAAAAGGAGAAACTAGGAGAGAAAACATCCGCTTATTGCTGAGGAGGGCCCACTGACTTGAGAGTCCATTACGTAATTTTTTTAATGCCTTAGCTATCTCCCTACCTCGTGGGATTGATGTGTTAGCAGTGGTGTGAGAGAAAGTGCCTAGAAATTTCTCCATGTCCTTATCAAACTTGGTATGTTCCAAGTATTCTTGTTATCCACTTCAATGGCAGATTGAAGAGAGAAAATATCTTTTATCTTCTCTTTAGTAATCAATTCTTCTTTGAACAGGTCTTCTTTGACAAATGTCCTGAAATAAGTTTTAATCTCTTGAAGAGAGAAAGGAACACCTAAAATTTCATCATGAAGATGACAATGAATATCCTTAAAGGTAGATGCAACACAAGTCTTGAAAGATTATCCCTTCTGCCAATTGTTTCTCAATTCTCCCAAGGCTTCTTCCAGAACTTTTATTTTCCATTCAACACTGAACACCCATGATCCTAACAAGTTGTCCTTGGCATCATCAAAAACTTTATTGGCCAACAATATCTTTTCATCAGCCTATCCCATCAGGTGAAGATCTAGTGATGCAACTACTCCAAAGCTTCAGTTCTTTGTCCATAGTTCTAATAGAGGAGGAGAGTTTTTGTTGTAGGTTGGCCACCTTCTCATTGATTTTGAAGGCCTCTACAATGAAGTTCAAGCCTGCAATGGTCATGTCATCAACCATGGCTTCCATATCCCTTCCATAAGTGGAATATCTATGTATATCCTTGATACTTTGAACCTCATCCTAACTGAGAATCATAGGAGGTGGAAGGGCAGCCATTGGAGCAGGATCCAAAAGCTTATCTTTAGCCAATAATGACTTGATGAAGCTAGAAAGAACTTGATTTTGTTCTTCCAACTGCTCTATATTTTGCTTACCATTTTCCACTCTCTCAATAACCTTGGTTACTATTTCTTGGAGGTTATGTACCTCACTCTCAGGAGTAGATTCTCCCATTGGAATTCTAGAAAGTTCTAGGTCAGAGGCTAATAGATCTTGCTCTGCCTTATCAACCTTAGGCTTTACAACCTCTAGAAATTGTTGGCCTTGAGCATCTGTCACTATTCTTGAAGTTTTTTTAGCTCTCTTTGCTGGAGGAGGAGGAGTAGTACCTAACAAAGCTGCCACAACATCAAAATTTGGCCCTGTCAAATGGGAAGAAGGTTTTCTCTTCCTGCTATCAACCAAGGGTTGCACCCATGCAAAAGTAGAAGAAGAAGAAGAAGGGACAAGAGGTCCAAGAGCAAGTGAACCCATGGCACTTAAGGTATTCACCACTGTTGCCTCCAGTAAAGAGGTGAGTGAGGCATCTGGAGCTTCTTGTGTAGAGGAATCGTGGTACTAGGAGGTTCAGTGCTAGGCACCTCCTTCTCATCTTCTATTGTAACTTTTGAAGTTCCTGTAGGGTTTGGTACTTCACCATCATCACTTTCACTAAGAACAATAATGTTCTCTAGCCCTGAAGGCAATCCTGAATTCTCTAGAAGGGGTTCTTCCTCAATTGGCTCTTGTTTAACCTCTTTTATATTCTTTTGGTACACTTGAGTAGAAGAAGAGGGAGTAGATGATTCAGGTTCTTTAATTGAGGAAGGAGGAGGGGTTTGTACAGGTACCTCTGTGCTGGGTGTATTTGTTTCCTTCTTAGGTGTTGAAGTATCTCTAGAAGAAGATCTCGCTATGATTCTTATTAAGCTCTCAAACCTTCTTGCAAACCAAAATTTGGTTCTTACAAGGACAGGGCCAAAATCTCAACCAAGTCATCCTTCTCCTTCTTGTACCAATCTAGATCTTCCAAAGGAGTATGTTTGATTGATGTCTCATATTCAAAAGAATCCAATTATTTATCATCATCCTAGAACCCTTCAGGAATTTGATAGAGATTGAGCTCTTTAATTAGTTACAGAGAGATTCTGCCATAGTGCCTCCGCCTTGCTTCAAAATCATCTACGTAATCAGCTTAGTAATCCTCAGTATCTGGCATGTGATGATAATTTATTCTGAGGTTCTGATCAATGAAGTTCTTCAAATCAAAAGAATTCCTAGGCCTAAAAAAGTGGACCGTGAGGGGAGAAATGGCCCTTTGAACATTTTGGGCATCCAAGGCATTTTACATGTATAGTTTCCCAAAGAAATAGGGAAGTGCAGACCAGATATTTTCTTGTCCCTGACAGGTTCTATGCAATTTATCCAATTTCCTGCACACTTCAACTAGAGCCATCTTGTCATTACAAAACATGGGGAGCTTGAGAGGTGTGTTTTCATAACCAACCAACCTGATATATGAAAACCTCTTGAATTGAATAAAGAAAGCTCCATACTTAGTTATCAGGTTCATGGCTTCATCAGAAAACCTCTTGGCAGTATCACCTTCCAAAAGCCTTACAATATACATGGTAAAGGCATCATTAACTCTTTTGAAATTGTGGTTGCTAGTTTCAAGGGTAAATTGGGGGCAATATGCATAAATAGGCTCATCCTTCTGGCCCTCCATGTATGTGAATCCGAACCACTGTTGGGATGTTGCTAGGGAATACATGAGATAAGAAGTCATATAGAACTTTTTAGTCTTCTACACATTAGAAAATTACTCATTCAAATTCATGCGAGATGATTTCTACCTAATTTATGTTTTAATTACCTTCACAATCGATGTTGATAAAAGGGGACATCCGTAAGAAATTCATTGGTAGAGGACAATCCCGTGACATGAGCTAGAAAAAGGATGAAATCATACATCTCTTCATTGAAATCAACCCTATATAACGCCTTAGAAAGTCGGGACGCTCCTTCTTGGGGTTATTCAACCATGGTTTTTCTATTCTTGCCTAATATTTATCACTTTCTTGTTCGAACAAGGTCTGAGCTTGAGCTTGAGTGAGAATGATGGAGTATTTGGTCTCTGGAATGCGTAGGGCAGTAGTAATGGCAGAAAAATATAGTTTGGCAATTAGCTCCCCATGCACATTAGTCAATTCTTTGGTGTCTGAGTTAAAATGAGCTCCACAGTGAGCACGGTGTTGGCACATTGTACAGAGATAGGGAAACCAACCACATAAGCAAGTCCACTTTGTCATTGATCATTTGTGCCATGGGGGAAGGATTAGGGCAAGTCAATCTATTCTAAAAATCCCAAAATCTAGGTGTCGAACCTCACTATCCCCGATATCGGGAACAAAGGTCTCAATAGGTGATAAATGTTCTTAGCCTTGGAATTTGATCTTCATGTTTGTAATGTATAGAGGAAAACCTTCAAGGGTCGAGCTCACAATAAAAAATGCAAAGGGAGCAAGAGCACGAACAAATTACCTTAATTCTAGGGATTCAAGAAAATAATGGTAAGTGAGAAATGATTCAAATGGATAGAGGATAGTCCCATTAAATAGCCATTTAGGAGAGAGAAGGTCATTAAATGTGCATTAAATTCATATTACATTGACTCAAAAATATAAGAATCAGGAAGAGTGGAAAAAACTAGCCCGGATGGTATTTTGGTACATTTGGGACATGAAGGACATTAAAACATGATCCGACCGATTTGGGAGATGCGGGTAATGCAGGCCAAATGAGCATGGGTAGTCAAGAAACTTGGAAATGCGAGGGACGCAAAGATGTGATTTGGCCAATGCAGGTGATGCGGTTGATCGGGGAATAGAAAGCCCGGGAGAACTTGGGAAAAATGGGACAAAAAGTTCTGACATAACCGAAAGTTAAAGAATTTTAGGGAATGCAACCAATCGAGGAATAGAAGGCTCGACAGAACTTAGGACATGAGGGACAAAAATTTCGATAGACCCACAAATCACCAAAATAACTCCAAAAACGTGAATTTTTACTATCTCCTCAACTTTTCACTTCACTAGAACATCACTAAAGAGTGTCAACTCAAAATTTTAAATTTTTGACTTTCAAAAGAGGGGAAATTTTGAGAGGACAACAACAATCAAGTGGGTAGATGACATATGATAAATGGTAATAATAAATGTTTTGTTATTACAAATATAAAGAAGATAAATGATAAGAAATGATGGATAAGAACTATGCTTAGAAATTAGAATCCAAATCGAGATCCAAATTTTTAGAGGAAGGAGAACTCTCATCTTCAAGTGTACTCTTCCTTAAATAATTCTGAAGTATATTATGGTTATTCTTCTTCGTGTCGAATCGAATTAGAATCATAATTACAATGTTCAATTAGTTTGATCTTTAGATTCGGCCTCGAGCTCAAATCTTCTAATTCAGCTTCGTATTGATACTTAAACAAATCCAAATCAGCTTGGAAAAATGTAAAAACTCAAAGTAGGCCTCCGAAAATTTGTTTGTAACATCACGAATCCTCGATTGGATTCAAAAATGGTTTGCATTGATCCAAAGGTGCTTGAGTGAATGACACACAACTCAAGATCATGCGAGAATGTTGTATTGTTCCCAGCTGTAATCGATGACGAGATGATAGGTAATGAGTTGATGCTAGTTATTTCATGACCTTGACCCTCTATTTCCATATAAAAATACATACTAAAAACATAGGGTAATTTAAACTCTTGGAACTTATAAGTACAATTACTAAAAACTGTTGAACCTCAAATATTAAAAACAACAAAATAAATATTTGATCCATGGTCTAATTTATGTAAATCTCCTCATGTATTCATTATAATATCCATTACATAATATTAAAAAAAAAATATATACCTCGCTTAATACACCACTAAAACTAATATTAGGAATCAAACCAACCTAAAGGAAATTGTAAAAAAATATGTTTTAAACAATTTATATGCCTTCTAAAGATGGGTTTATTTGCATTGTGTATCAGAAAATTTCACTTGATACTCTTCATAAAAATACTAACATTTATAGTATTATTTATGTGACATTGTGAGAAATGAAAACTTATAGATAAATGAAAGATAAAGAAAACAAACAAAAATATACCTTCTTTGTAACTCTCTTAAACCTGCGTAATAATTTTGAAGCACTTTGGCTTGTGAAATCTTTATATGTTTTGATTTTTAGTGCTTTTGATATTAATTTTTAAAGGATGAATGCAATGCTACGAGCTTGATGCACAAGGATATGAGAAAAAATTTAGTAGAATTTCGATATAATTTTCTCAAAGCTTCCAAGGATGATTTGTTAAAGGAAATGGCCTCCTCTTATAGCTAAGGGTAAGGCCATGAAAGGTGGATGCAAGTTTGACTAAGATTCAAATTAATTATGGTAACTACCTAAGAATAGAAAGTAGACCAAGTCTGGGAGTTGTAGATTTGAAGGGGTAATAGAAATTTGGAATGACAGAAGTTACATTCGGTAATTGAATTACATGTACAACCCAATTTCCCCCAAATTTCTAGGAATCTAGAAGTGGAGTCCAAGTGTGTTAACTAGGATAGGTGGAATTAAATAACTAATTGAATTAATTATTAATTGTGAGGAGATAATTAACCATTTAAATAAATAAATTTTTAACTGTACTATCTAAGAGGTGTATAAATTAATTTAACTAATTCCAAGAGCATGATATAATTAAATTAATTGATTATAAAGTGGTAGGAATATGATTTAAGTAACAAAATTAATAGAATTAATTCTAAAAGGGTGTATTATAGAAACACATAATTAATTTGATTAATTCTAATTTGATAGAAACAAGCTAGAAATATGAATGTATTTTTAGTTTGTCTACATTTTTCCCTCTTTAAAGTGCTATTACAAAGTAATAACATTTTAAAGATAGTAGAAACATGCACATCAATGAGTGGAAAGAGGTGGAACATGTGGATGCCCCGATAAGAGAAATGGAAAGGGAATTCCCCCTCAAACAAGTGGATGACAAAGAAAGGCGGTGGATGACTTCTTGATAAGAAGAAAACAAGGAATTTGAACAGAATGGGAGGAAATGTGCTTGTAGCATGATCATCGTTTAAAGAGTG
The DNA here is from genome assembly GCA_018340775.1 of Taxus wallichiana var. yunnanensis. NCBI lineage: Eukaryota > Viridiplantae > Streptophyta > Pinopsida > Cupressales > Taxaceae > Taxus > Taxus wallichiana. The sequence goes on from CM031243.1 coordinate 51,705,050, forward strand.
TGAATATAAGAGAGACATTTATTTTGTTGTTGCACAATAGAGTTGTTTCCATGACTATGTAAGAATCAATGTGGTTGACCCAAATGCACATAAACAAACACACACACACACACAAAAGAAAAGATAAAAAGGAAAATAAAATCAATATACATAGTAGGTGCATGCATCAGGGTTATAAAGGAACCAAGATGTTATCACACTACTTGTAATTGGTCCAAAAAGTAAACATTAACAATGCAACACAACTTTTAAAAATAAAATTAGCTATGTCCTTAATATGTGCTAGAAAGATGATTTTTTTGATGAAAATTCCGCAAAGGTGGGAATAAGATCAAAATGAAGAGCCGAGTAATGATACTCCGTGATGACACTCATGTTGGATTGAGTTGACAATCGACTGGGTTGATGTGCCCCAAACAAGATTAGGAATCATACAAATGGAAGCTTGTGATAGTCATAAGATTGGAATGATCACTAGGGTAGTAGATAATGGTATGAATTTGTCAAGATTATGTTAAAAGGTTGAAATTTCCACTTCAAGGTTTTTCAATTGTAGGATTTCTATGAGAAGTGAATAATCATTCAAATTTTTTTGTGATTTTTCTAATTTTTTTGGTTTTTAAAATATATTATTCATTTTTACACATTTTTAGGGATTTTGGAAAATTCCAAGTTGAAAGAGGGAAGAAGTGTGTTTGGTGTACCAAATTTTCTAAGGAAGCAATGATATTCCCCAGTGAGAGGAAATAGTGATGGAAAAGTGTCCATTAGAATGAGTGAGAATCATGACAAAAACGTAAGTTAAGTGTGCTAAAGAATGCTTGAAAAGTTGTAGGCAAAGAAAAATGAGTGCTCTTGAGTGTGTGGTCTAGGAAATGAGAATAATGAGGGTTTCGGTGGTGATAAATATAAGGGTGGGAGAGTTGAAAGGAATTGTAACCATTTGTGCTACAAACCCTTTATTGTTAGTGGAGAGAGATTTGAGCTCTAATTTTTGGAGAGATGACATGACAACATTAGCGGAAACATCATGTCAATGGAATTTGAGTGTATGGGTGGAGAGAAGATGAGGCATGTGAGATTGAGTACATCAATTTTTTTAATTTTGAGTGCATTTATTACTTTTTTATGTAGAAGAAAATTGAATTTTAATGCTAGCACATGCACTTGGGTGCACTAGCGTAGCTAAAAACATGCACTATCATGTAAGTGCACGTGCTAGTGTATAAGAGATAACATGAATGTTAAGTGGTAATTGTACCAAAGATGTTGGACGTTCTAGCATAAAAGTAGTAGCATAGATGTTAAAGTGCATGTGATAGAATACAGCTAGATGTGCTAGTTATGAATGTGCTAGCATCAAATTTCACGTTGTCGTATCAAACGGTGCACTAACATCCTTAAATGATTTTTAGGAATATTTTAGAAGTTTAGAAGTGAAGAAATGATATTTTTATGTTTTTGGATGATTTATAGGAGAGATCATTGTCATTAGATGTGTGGGAGTGTCATGGACATATGTGATCTTTTCAAAGGAACTTTTCTTGGTGAGAGGAAAGGGGTTTAGTTGCGCTACTAAAGGAAACAAGGTTGAGCTACATTGCTGAGTTGCCACACATTTTGTTGGACCATTCTTTGTTGAATGAACTGGTAGATAGATGGCATAGTGAGAGCCAAAATTTTAGACTACCCATTGGTGAGATGACAATGACTTTAGAGGATGTATATCAGATCCTTCAGCTTGTTTATACAGAGGATTTTAGTAGAGTATGACGAGAATGTGTCCCCATATGAGGACACATCTAGGATGTTTTATTGCAAGAGGAGATACCCGAATAGGGGTGGAAATTAACCTATACCATTTCTTTGATGATAGGAGGGTAGCTTAGCATCGGCTTATCCGATGGTTCTTATCAACAACTATTTGCTACCTAATAATATGGAGACACATTTTCAGCTTGGGATGATAGGATTCATGAATAAAATGATGTAGGGAGAATTTTTATGTGGGCAAAATGTTTTCTCACACATCTTTACGTAAACCTTTGTTTGATAGAATACAAGAGGATGTGGATTCGCTACTATTGACATTGTTATAGATATATGAATAGGATCACATTGCCATCGGATGACCATTGGGGGTAGTGAGAGTTACACAACTAGATGATTCGTCATGCATGGGATGGGAGATAGTAGATGTAGGGAAAAAAATCCATATGGGCTACCTCACCTTCTATAAGAGATATTTTGACAAGGTTCATTTTAAGAGGCCTCTAGGAAATTGGAGGTGGAAAATACTCAGTGAATATACCTAGAATCACTTTCGCAGAAAGGTAAATATTCCGAGGATTTCCAAAAGAAATTTTCTCCGGTAGTTTCTTAAGGGAGATCCATTTTTACCTCTTTTTGTACATCGAAACCCCTCTTTTCCCATCTAAAAATCTCTCTTATCACACGTCGAAACCCCCTCTTGTCACATGCCATCAACACTGTCTTATTAAATGTCTACAACCTCCTCTTTTCATATGTCAATAGCACTCACTTGTAGCCCATCTACAACTCTCTCATGTTTCGCATCAATAAACATCTCTTTTCGTGCATCAATACCTTCTTTTGTTGTGCATCAACAACACTAGATTATCACCCGTTTGGAAATATTCCTTGTTGCAAATCTATAATATCTTGACTAAGACTCGATCCACACTTCGTATGTTAGTAATTTGCATGTAATTTGGATGGTACCTCTCGGAAGTTAATTGCGAGTTACTAGTATACTACTCGAAAAATTACCTAGGTTTATATAAGATTAGTTTTCAATGGTAGGTGAAGACATCCCCAAAAAATGTTTTACTGGAAATTTTAGTTGAACAATACATTGACCTGATCCGAAAAATTCACCTTTTTAAATTTTCCTAAAATGAAATATTCACCAAATTACAAATATTCACCACTAAAACAATCCCTGGATTTTGATGACTTACAATTATGGATGATGACATAGTGGCTATACAGGTTATATAAGTATGCCATAGATGTTATGGAGTTATGCACTATAGAGGTGGACCATTACATCATAGGCAATCACAACCATATTATGGAGGTGTACAGGTTGAAATATTTAGCAACATATGGGCATCAAAGAGGTTATTCCAGTGGAAAATAGTGGTATGTGTATGTAGCACATAATACTTTTGACTTTGGGGAACATATTAGAGTACATATAGCTAGATAGATATTCTTGGATTCATTCCACAGGCATGGGATGCTCGTGCACTAGTTGTAGATCCGGTTATGACCGCAAACTACGGTGCATAGTATGTGATAATCATGCCTAGGAGGATCACTATTCCTCGGGAAGTATTAGTAGAAATAGTAGTTGGGGTGGTCCACAATAGTTGAGAGACATGGCCATGCTTGCTCAATAGGAGGAAGAGGGAATTAATTAAGAGGAAGAGACTTGGTATGCTCTTTCCCGGCACTTTTAGGTGATCTTGGAAATCAGAAATATAGGCTTGCTTTTTTCATCTTGTCCTCTTTACCTTAGGAAAACATATTAATCCTTGTTTCCAGTACTAACTCTATAAGAGGTTATTATTAAACTATTAACTGCGAGTTACCTTGAACAACATAAAATAAATTACTAATGACAATTTTTCTCAATCAAGTAATGGTGGTTAAGACGATCTCATAGTTAATCAAGATAAAATGAACAATTCAAATTGTATTTGTAGGTGTGGGTGACAAGAATATTACTTATCCTCTATAACTGTGAGAAGTTATTTGGCTTAAGCCATAAAACTCATTGTGAGGATTACCACAGAACACGAAATTAGTTAGCACATTGAGGAAATTGGTGATGAAACGGGTTACCCCATCCTACTTAACTAGTATTCCTTTATGAGTTAGAGTCACAAATATCCTATAGTGGTGACCCCACTACAATTCATTTAAGAATTATATTTTCTCATTGTTTCAAAGGGGTTAACATAAATCCAACCGCTAGAAATAAAAGTATAGTTGCTTGGGTATATTGTTGACACCTAGTTGAGAAAACCACTTAGGAAGATAGACACTGGCCAATCCAATCTAAAGTAGAGGCCAAAACATCCATAAACAAAAAAATTATTTCCACTATTTATTTTCTATCTTTTTGTTTTAGTGAGTTGTGTTCCACACTCATATCTTATGTTCTCACTTTCATATCTCTTTAATGTTTCCAAATAATCCTTATTTGGAATCATCTTTATATATTATGTAAATACTCCTTATTTGGGTTCTCTTTCATATATCTTTATCTATATTTCCAAAATCTCTAAATCAGCAATAGATCCAAATAAGGAGTAGAAGTGAAACCGAGTAGAAGTAAAATGAACATAACGTGACCTACAACAAAATAAAGGTGAAAATAAGTGACACAAAAAGAATCATATCTTGAGTAGTTCTACGACACTATTGGCTAAAACAAATGCTAGCACCCAAGTACTTATGTCCTCTCTTAAGATCTCTTGTCCTTGAGATCATCATAGTATAGTTTCATAATAATATCTTATATAGTCTATAATACACATTTTTAGATTGTACACCAACCAAGAATCACTCCATAACTAAAGTTACAAGTTGATTCATTCTCTAAACCATGTCTATCGCTCTTTCGTTTGTGTCCTTGATATTTCATGTTTATTGTTTATCTATCTTATCAGTAGTTCCCTTACATTATATTTAATTTTTTGAATAATTTTGTGAACACTCTCCTTACATGCCTATTATCGTATCTTTCATTGCTTTACATGCCTTTGATTCCAATTCTTCCCATTATATACCAAGAGTTAACTTCATAATTAATTTGTTAAGCATGTCCTAGTTGATCCTAAATCTGGTCTTAATGTGTGTAGTCTTTCCTGTTTCCATCAAATAGTAATTTCTACAACTCATATTAGTCCATCTACTCTTTGTATCAAAGTGGCTTCGATAATATGCCTAATTTTTTTGTATAATTCATCTTCACCTTATTATGGGATCTTGCACTCTTGATGTTCTATGTCATGTTATGTCTCCTTATGTTCCTTATACTATCCTTCTAGGAAATCCTTGGTTACATATTATGCATAAACTTGTTTTTACCCACTTCATAGCACATTATTCCCTTACTACACCTTCTTTTATGGATATTGCTATAGTAGATTCCAAACCTCGTGTCACTACTCCTTGTGATATTTCTCTCATTGATGATGTTCAAGACATTACCTACATTACACATCCTTCTCCTCTTACGATAAACCCTAGCTCTATTTCTTTACATGATCAATTTTGTATTGGAACCCATTATACTCGTCCCATTATATCTAACTCTCAATGAGCTTCTATTGATCATATTCTTAGTGCTTCTAATGTTACATCTCTCTCCACACCTTCCTTGTCACAATTTAGAGAACCATACGCTGAATTTACAAGTAATTCCTAATGCTCTCACTTTCAAATCTATTATGGATGATTCATTTACTATGGATACACCTTATCTTGTTACATTCATGGGGGCCATCCATTCCTCTCTTTCTACATTTTTGTATATGATCATAGGGGATAGTTTATACTGCTCTATTTCTTCTATTATTCCTAATTTACACATATTATTGTCATTTCTACTAATAAGCCTCCTAAAATTACATATGTTACACATATTTTGACTCACATCTTGATCCTTATGTTTACACTTACTCCTTCCACTATTTCCAACAAGCCCAAAGTTACATCTATTATATTTTCTCCTAATGGACACACTCTTATTTCTTATACACTTCCTACTCATGTCATTGGGATCTTATAATCTATAGGGTTTTCCCCTCACTATGTTTCCATCATTATCTAGTAGCTCTTCTACTTCTCAATGTTACACATATTCTAGTTTCTCTACATGCATGACTCCACATACTATGGTACATGCACTTTCATGTGACACTAGGTCCTTGCCTCATGTTCACATGTGTTCATATTTTTACATTTTTAGATCACATAAACATTTTTCCTATACTCATCCGGCCATCCCATATCAATTGATCCTACTCCTAGTGCATATTTTCCTATCCATGATGGATTCTTAACCTTGACACCTCCTATGTATCTAGATCTTTTTCTTCTCTTGTAGCACCTCTTGCACATCAATCTTAGTTTCCTTCATCTATAGATCCCATAACCCACCTTATGAGGGAATATCTTCTCATTGGTAACATGTTCCATATAGAAATATTTCATTCTTTATTCCTCCAAATACTTGTTTGTTTTTTGAAAATGTGCAACAGGAAATTGACAATTTCCACGCATGAGAATTATACCCCTGTGTAAAAATTTTCAAGTTTTATCCTCCCAAGAAAACCCGAGTCTACACAATCAGTTCAATGACCTCCCGACCATGTTAACTCATTCTTCTTAGTGATTTAGGAAAGTTAATTCAAGACCTAAATAATTTTAGGAGTTCTTGAAAAATGTAGTTTTGGGGAAGTCATGGGAAGGGCTATCACTAGCCTTCTCGGGACGAGTGCCACCCCCTAGAGAAGAAAAAAGAAGAAAAACCAAACATGGAAGTGAATCAAAAGCCTTGGAACATCATGACAGTAATTTAGAAAGATTCAGAAGGATTTGGAGAAGTTGGGGTAGTTTCACCAAAATTAGCGTTCACAGGCCTCAACAGTACACGAGTGCCAAAAATTGTTGAGCTTCTAAAGGTGATTCCAAGAGTTTTGGATGGAGTTTGGAGAAAAACAAGAAATTTTCATAAAGGGAATTCTAAGTCCTATAAGATGGTGAAATTATTTCTATCACAATAGTTTTGCGCAATGGGTCCGAAAGGAGTTTTTCTCATGTACAAGTGGAGTACTAGATCAAAATATGATTTTTCAGAATTGAATGGAGGAATCAAGACCTGTGACCCCCACAATTGGATTCGTGAGGGATGATTTCAGTTAGTATGATATATAATTTCATAAAAATCTATCGGGAGCTCGAGATATCGTCATTTCAAGTTGCCTCTAGAGTGAGTTCGTGAATTAGCCGAATTTTGAACAGACACCATGTCAGCTCCAAGCCTGGTGTAATTTCATGTCCCTTATGTCCCTCAAGAAAAGGTACATGAGGGACATAAAAATTCTCCCAGCCCCTAAAATCCCTATGGACCCTTATACAACATCTTGGACTTCTAGTTTAGCTCCCAGGGAGCCTATGAGAGCTCAAACCCTCAATCATCGAATCGTGACAAGTGGTGGCTTCTAGAAACCCCGAAAAGTGATGTCCCTCTCATATATTTGTGTTAAGGGACATTAGGAAAAAGAAAATTCACCCATATCCCAAGGAGACTCCTAGTCACCCATGTGACCCCTTCAAGAGAAAATTTCTAGCCCCCAGGAGCTAGTGGAGCCTTCATCCCCTACCGTCGATCGCTACCACGTGTCATCACCAAAGCGTGACATGTAATTTTATGTATCTCATGTCCCTTTTTGTTGGGGGATATTAGGGACAATAAAATTCACCCAACCCTTAGGAAGCCTCATGGTTCTTCATGTAACCATCTCTCAGCCACTCAGTGCTTTAAAGTTATTTTTTTCTGAATCCCCTATCGTCGATCAAGTGACACTTATCATCGTGAGGTTTTGATTGAAATTTTATATCTCTCACATCCCTTAATTCTTAAGGGATATGAAAATGTGGCTCACTCCCTGTTGTACAAAATTAAAAAATTTAAAATACTTGTTTGCTTCCCACTTCTAACATCTAACTTCTTCATGCATTTGCTCATGAACTTCTAACCACCACTCCACCATTAATGAAACTTGAACCAGATCCCTCACAATACTGAAATCCTCTAATCCATGATAATATGTAGGTCATAGAATAAATATTGATCAAACCGAGAAGAAAAATGAAGAACGAAGAAGAAGAATCCTGAAAACTCCATTACCATAGAACAAAGAATCAAAATATCTTACGTAAACTAGTAAATGGAAAAAGCGAACCATTTATTGATAATTTTTCACTCTCGAAGGCCATTAAAACTCACCTTCAAACCTCCTATTTGTAGAAATAATTTCTCACAGTGAAGAAAGTTCACTTCGGCTCTACAAAGAAAAAAGCTCAATTTCCCATCAAACCGACAACCAAATCAAAGAGAAATTTCACCAGTGAGATAAGAAGAGAAAAACCATATCAAAAATGTAATTTTCATTATGAATGGAGGAGAAAACCAGACCTATAATTTTCAAGGTCCATCAATGGATTCCATGTCCAAAATCATTGCTAGGTCAAAAAATTAAAATTTTAAAATCTCCTAAACTATTAATCACGTAAAGAAAAATTTTTAGAGGGTGATATTGGGAAAAAACCCATATCAAATAACTTCGTTCCATGTAATTTCTATCACCAGAAGCCCACTTTCTAAAAATAATAGGTCTTCTACATGGAGGATTGGTATTTTGGGAAATTCATCAATAAAAGAAGCTGAGAAGGAGACGCTGAACACAAAGGATGTACTGCGAGCTTGAAAATTCATTAAAATGAGCATCTTGGTCAAAATTTGACACTTACTAAAAATAGTAAGTGGTCCCATGAGCACCTTCCAAAAATAGAAAATTGGTCTAGAAAGTAAGGGGAGCATAGAAGGAAGGAATATTTTTAGTAATCATAGCCAATCAAGGACCAAAGGGGCCAATTGTTCACACTTGCTAAAAATAGTAAGTTATTTTTAGAACTTACTAAAAATAGAAAGTTATTCCAAAGTATAGATTTCATAAGAGGATCGTACCGTAGTTAAACATCCAAGTTAACATCACCATTTGGGGACCAAAGAGGAAAAATCTTGACACTCACCAAAAATAGTTGTCTTTTCCAAATATAGTAAGTGTCGAGAAATAATGAAGTTCATGTCTCGCAAAGGGGGACCAATGAAGTCTCTATCTTCATGGATCTCAACAGTGTCTTTTGAAACTCATTTCATGCTTCAATCAGTATGTATGAGGTGGAATTCAAAATCAACACCATCAAACTTTTCATAGTATGTCCCATCAGGATCATGTCCAAATCAACTAAGTAGTGTGACAATGTTGTGGGGAATCAGGACAAGGTTTGTTCCAAAGATTCAATCTTTCCTGAAGGGATCTCCATGAGTGATGCTCACAATTATGAATGGAATCATTCAAAATCATTTTTAAACAATTATATTATGGTGTTCATGTATTGTAAAAAGGAAGCCTCTCATGGTATAAGACATTCGAGGATCCAGGTTTCAATACTTCGGAGAATTTCATGGTTCGGTCACAGGTATATGATACAAAAGGTGGAAGTTGTGGTCATTAGTGAAACAAGTCCATTCAACCTGACATGATTGGTTTTGAGTTCCATTTTCTTCAACATCAGTGCTCATGGTCACTGAATGAGAAATTTGACAATGTCTTTGAACACAATGTTCAAACATCATCCAAAGGAATGTTTTCAGCATGCGTAAGAGTTCAGAGATTCAAATTTCATCACATTGGAGCATTTCATTGTGTCATCTAGAAGGATAAATGGGATTCATCAGAGGAAGAATGTGTCATCATCAACATCATTCTTCCTTCTTCTTCTTCTCTCTCTCTCTCTCTCTCTCTCTCTCTCTCTCTCTCTCTTCTCTCCCCAAATTTATCTCTCCTCAATATTCTAATCTTGTGTTGGGGTTGCACTTTTTCATATGTATTAATGTTTCTAATGTAATAAATCACCTTTATGTTATAAAAAGGGACTTAATGTTTTCCTAGGAAGGTGAAGAGTCTAAAGTCATGTCAAGACATAGGACATTGGGGAGTATGTGAAGAGTCATTTATCTTCCTATAAATTATAAAGCCATTCCCATTTCAAATGGTTGGTGATTGATTTTTATACTTGAGATTGCATTGAGAGAACAGAGTAACCAAATTCTTCCATTCACCCATTCTAAATTTCCTCCATTTCTCAACTATGTATAACTTTTTTTTGAGAAATTAATACAAGAAGGAGTTTCTAGATTTCCTTGACTAAGAGATTTCTTGACACTTGGTGATCAAGAATTCTATTTAGTCTTATTTCTACTTTCATAGTTATTTCATCTTAATTTTAGTACATGTGATGAAACTTCTAACTAGTGTGTGTAGGAATCTGAGTTTCTACCTGTAACATTAGTTCTCCTCCATCTTTTCTCACTCCCCTTTCCTACTCTTCGAAAAGTAATTCCCTATCAAGATATTTATAGCTTTGTCGTAGGGTCAGTGGAGTGCCCTTTTAGATCCCCACACATAAGGCAAATCTAGAGAAATATCACTTCACTCACACATGCATATACTGCTGCACCACTTAAGTAGAGGGATTTAAAATCCTAGAGCGTTGGTAAGAAATCCACATGTTTTTCCCCCAAAAATTTTCTCACCAACATCAATCAAGACCTATCTCATAAACTTGGTCTCATACACTCTCCCATGACCATCGAACCCTAGATCATGTTCACATGTGTAATTATTTTACATCACCTGATCAAGGGCCCTTACCTAGTACTCTCCTTGAAAATATCATTTTTGCATTCACACTTGGGGACATCTTAATTCCCCCACACCACCTGATGACACACTCTTGTTCTTTGTTCATACTTTACTGTTAAGGGTTTCTTCATATGGACCTCACTTTGCACACACCCCTGGGGTGTCCTTATTCTTCTCTTCTAGCTAGTTTTCATCTATATATTTGCCATAATAAATCCAAAAAAATTATCTTAGATCTTGATTGGATGGATTATTTCTTTTTATACTACTCTATGATGCATGTTTTCTTATCGTATTACTATGGTTCATAGTATGCTTTATCATTTTTCATACACACATATTAGTGGCAAGTAAGTGTTTAGTTGTCATTGATGTAAAAGGATCATTAATGAAAATGAGGATGAAATAGTGCAAGAGGAAGGTTTTAGTGAGTGTGACATGGTAGGAAAAGATATGACATGAGTTTGTGATGCCATGGTTGAGATCACTTGGTAAGGCTTGGATTCTTGAAGTATCTAATGGCATGTAAAGGCATTATGGTGATGTGATAGCATGTTATGATGATGTTTTAGATGTTTGAGAAGCTTAGTGATGATGTGATATAGTCATCATGTTGTAAAAAATGATGCATGAGTGGCATTAATGAGATTATCCTGGTCTAGTAGGCCTAATCCTTAGGTCCAGTCAATAAGATGACTTGGTATAGTGGATTGAAGGCATAAGGCAACAAGAGAAGTGTGGTTAAGGATTAAAAATCATGAAGAGAGTTAGTTAAGAAGAGTTTGAGGCATGTAGAGCATAAAAAAGGTTGAAACTAACACAATTGCACCTAATTTTAAGACCTAGTACAAGCATGACTTAGAGTATGGAGTAAAGTAGAATAAATCAATGTAGTACAAACATGAGAAGTGTGTATTGACATTATAGAGAGGATGTAGAAGGTTTCATAGGTCAATATTTAGTTGACAACATCATGTTGAGGTCTATTGGAGACATGTTATTGAAAACAAGCCAAGTATACATGTACAAGTCATGGTGGATGATGATTTTCAAAGAGGTGACGAGCTAAATGATCCTTGGGACATGTGAAGGAGGTTTTCCTAGTGTTGTGGAAATTTTTTTAGTTCAATAGTTAAAAGGAAGAGCAATAAAATGAATTTTTAGCTCTATTGAGTTCGTAAAGATGTAAAAACTAGCTTGATAGTGAACTTAATTTTCTCACCCACACGTGTGACATGTGCATGAGATTATTAGTCAATTAGGGATAATGGTACATGTATTTAAGAATCCAAAGCAAGAAGAATGAGTTCAAATGAACATCAGGGCTTTATGAACGATCCTTAAGAAGATAAGTAGGTTCCAAACCCTCCTAAAACCATAACTTGAAAGTGATGGATAAGAATTGAATAATTTGGTCACAAAATGTCTTGGTAAATATGATTTTATGACTTGGGCTTGTAGAGAATTCTTCCTACTTCATTTTGGTGGTGGTCTCATTCTCTAGGTTAGCTTGTAAGGTACAAAAATATGCTTATTTTGAATAAATTTGATGGTATAGTCATGCATAACAAGGTTCAACATGAAAAATTTGATGTGGGAGAAAGATTGGGATGTCCCCTAAGTGATCATGAGAATTTGTAGGTAGGTGTTTTGTAATATTTTTGTAAAATAGTTCAACCAAGATGATCTATTGCTTAAGTCTAGAAGAGGCAAATCGAGTCATGTTGTTTTGAGAGAGTTTTGTTGTGAATTCATATTGTTAAAGTAAATAGTAATCATGGATAGTTTATAGAGGTATAATAAAACATGTTTGAGCCCAAGAAATCATCATGTGAGGAATTTTGAGTCTAAGTTCTAATGTTCAAATCTGTCCTAGTTGGTCCGCCAATTAGGCTTGGGAAACAAGGTTATAAATGTGAAATTCTCCACATAACCCATTATTATTTTGGTTCAGATTGTATGCATATAAAATAGAGATTTAAACTAAATAAAACCAAAAACAAATATAATTCACAATAGAATTCATTTCAGATATCTTCAAGGAGAAAGAGGTTAAAATACATAGTAATTTGATCTCCTTTATCATATGAGTCAATGCCCATCCTAAATCCCTCAACTTACTCCTTAGAATCACTCCTAGTAACCCAACAATATCTTACTTATAAAATAGCTACATTAGTTGTAGCTACACCTCACATTATTTGCACATAATATAATAAACTAATATTCTTTATGTGAGCACTAACCATGATTCTCTAACATTCCCCCTTTAGTGTGAACATGGTGGAAGAACATTCACATGCTTATCTACAATATGCTCACTCTTGTGGCATGTCCAACTAGACTCATGACCTTGATCAAAAGAAAGGCTCTCTCCATCCATGGTTTTAAACATTTTTACCACAAACCTTGATGTGAAAGGAACCCATCAACTGTCCACCTCATGTGGTTTTGTAGATCTCCTAGAAATATTTTCAAGATCCATGAACTATTTGACATTGATGCTTTGGATATTCTTCAATTCTCTAACATCAAGAGAAAATGTAGTAAATATCACTCACGCAGAGCTCATTTATTACAAAAATTGAACTAGAATAAATCATTTGTTCTTATTTTCACATTGTGAAAATTAAACACACAACTAAATGAAATTGCCACAACACCATTGTGCACCTTGTCACTTACAAATTGGTGGCAAGCGGTCACTAATTGAACTCTTTCCTTTGTTTCCTCTTTCCTTCATCTGAAATTGCTTAGTTACTCAAAAATTTGAAAATGAAGCTCAATATGAAATGCCCCCCCTCAATTTAAACTTGGTCATCGCGTACAAGCAAAAATGTGACCAAGAGAAATGTGGGCAATTTTTTTTTACAATTTTCCTAATAATCACCTAAATGACACTTTTAAATACTAAACAATAAACTAAACTTTAATGTGACATGATAATAAACCATATAAAGTGAAACATATTGAAATAATTAAATAAATACTCTTATAACAAAAATGAATTTTAGCAAAGAATATTATTCCATAACTATGGGCTACCACAAACTTATAATACTAATTTAAAAAAAAACAAATATTCCATAAACTAATAGACTACATAATCAAACAAAAATGAATAAAGATTTCCACCTTCACTTCCTAAGAATAACAATAATATTTAAATGAAGGGATATGAATCTAAGACTTATTCAAACTAATGGTATGTGAATAGACATACGACAAAGAAAGACACGCAAGATTGTATAATTGTCAACATATTTGCTTATTTCTAGAAAAATACCCAATCTATGCATGAATCCTCCCACCATTTTGAGTATGCCGAGAGTGAGATCCTCAACTTGTGAGCCTAGATGGTTGAGCGTTATTATTTTGAGGACATCACATAAAAATGGCTCATTGTTTAATGAATGATAGTGCAAATTCTACCTCGCTCACCCAATGGTTACAATAACAATTATTTACAAAGAACGATAGCTACACTTTCTCTCTCATGGAAATCTATAGGAATATATATATATATATATATATATATATATATATATATATATATATATATATATATGTATGTATGTATGTATGTATGTATGTATATTGATCGCAAATCAATGATATGTAGTTAAAATCAACTCCTCCGGAAAAACACAATGATCTCGCACTATTCTCCAAAGTAGGTTAAATTGAACTGATTAAGTATCCTCCATCATTACTAAAGACTCCACACAACAGTGATCGACATAGTTGCCCTTATAAATAAAATTATTTCTCCATAGTAATGCTGACATCGATTTATTTGTTTCTCTGTAACCAAGAACTCAAATTTTCCAATTTTTTTACATATCATGCTCAAAATTTGAGTAAACAAATCTACTGAAATGTCTTAAAATTTGGATTATGGGTTTTGGAGAAAAATTCAATTTACTAGAAATTTTTTTAAAAATCGAATCCTTTGAATGTAAAATTCCATAGAGAACCGTGAGATTTGCACTGCTCTAATACCAAATGTTATTTTGGTTCAGATTGTATGTATATAAAATAGAGATTTAAACTAAATAACACCAAGCACAAATATAATGCACAATAGAATTCATTCGGGATATCTTCAGGAGAAAGAGGTTACAATATATAGCAATTTGATCTATTTTATCACAGGAGTCAATGCCCATCCTAAATCCCTCAACTTACTCCCTAGAATCACTCCTAATAACCCAACAATCTCTTACTTCTAAAATAGCTACGTGAGTTGTAACTATACCTCACATTATTTGCACACAATATTAATAAAGTAATATTATTTATCTGAGCACTAACAACGATTCTATAACACCCATGAAGGTGAGTGATTGAATATGGATTAGAGGTCTCAAATGGAGTATTTCAAGCTTTGGTTTCTCATGAAAGTGCATTTTTATTTTTAGAAGATATTTTAAAGAAGATTGGTTTTGTGGTCTAAAACTAGGGAAAATTTTAGTGGCGAATATTCGTTAATTCATGAATATTCCAGTTTTTGAAATTTGAAATTGGAGAATATTTAGGGTACAAGATAGGACCAGTTCACTAAAATTTTCTAAGTACAAGTTAATTATAGGGGTCAATTCGCCATTCCCACGAAATAGAAATTCACAAAATTCACTGAATATAGTCAGTCAAGTAGCATATTTTTATGCTACCGACCGATAACATATAGTATGTTGTCGGTCGGTAGCATAAAAATGCTACCGGATGATAGCATTTTTATGCTACTGGCTGATTGCATATAGTTGTGATTTCAGCTAGTAGCATAAAAAAATTTAGTTGGTGGCATTTTTATGTTATTATCGTCACAACATACTATATGTTGTTGGTCGGTAACAAAAAAATATGGTACCATCGATAGCATATAAAAAATCTATTGTCTAGTAGTAATTAATAGTTATTTATTGATGTCTTGATATTCTCCATTCGTGCGAAAGATAATTTTCCCAGATTCACCAAATATTTTTGAAGGATTTTTTTTAGAGGAACCCTTAAAATTTTCCTTATCTAAAATCTAGTTTGAAAAGTCCTAGAAATGCAAGCATATCCATGTTATAAACCTTAAAACTATGGATGTTATGGCCCTGATGAGATGACAAAGAATGTGTTATTTCTATAACAATGCCATATGATCTATGATTAGATGATTTGATGAGTGAACAAACTCATATTGTGAGGACTAGTTTTCTGTGTTTGCAAACCCTTTGAGACCTTTTCCTAATCAGTGGTTCTTGGTGAGAATTAAGATGATTGAGTTACTCCAAGATTATTAAGGTGAACCATAACTCCTAAAAAATATTTAAGAATCAATAGGATTTTATACTATACATTTGTGTTGGTGGAGCAATCTTGTGTGTAGTTCTTGAGCTTCCATGATTATGTATAAATTTGGGTGAGAAGAAGAGATGAAATAAAGTGTTGTGACATGACATGTAATATTCAAAGTAGATAGTGAATTTATAGACATCTTTAAGTGTCTCTCCTCCTTATTGAATTTCATGACATGATCTGGAAGTGTGTTTCTTGCACTCAAGATGAGGACTAGTTTTTTAAAGTACATACACCTACTTGTGCATATGAGCTCTAATGGAGTCTTGAGGATGAAATGGAAAGTTGTGAATCTTATTAAGGATTTAGAGAGAAATGATAAGGAATTTGTAATGTTTACAATTCATCATAACGCTTGGCATGAGCTATATTAGATAAAATACAAATATTCCTACGTTGGGAAGAAGAAAAAATAAAATATGACAATTACAAAGTGTAGATGCCGGACTAAAAAAGGAATATTTTCATTTACTTCATATGTGCAACAAGTTCGGGGTGTTATCCTAGTCTTCATAAGTGTTGGAAGTGTCATGAAAAATGTAGAAATGTCGGTACTTGTAATCGACATCCTGCAGATGAAATGATGACATTATAGAAGTTTTAAGTGATTTCATTTAAAATCCCTTGCACAAGTTAAGGAGGCTTTGGAAGGTGAATTTTTAGGACATGAAGTTGAAGAGTTGTAAGAGTGGAGATCCTCTTGTATATTAAGGTAGTATTTCTTATGATAAATTTTTTTCTCTCGAGGAGAAAAAGTATAAGTATGAGCTAATATGTGAGAGAGATGTGACATAGGTTCATCCTTGTGTATGAGAGACAATATGTGTATTTAAAAATGAGTTCATGTTATTATGAATGAGGGAAAAAGTGTGTGTGAGCGAAAGATTTCATTGAATTCTATATTTGTAGTAGTATGAAATGGTGAGTAAAGAAGGAGAGTGAAGATATAGGAGTTGAATAAGATATCATAATTTTTATGTTCAAGCAACTAGATGAAGGTGTTTAAAAATCTATAATGTCTAAGTGGGTTCTTAGCAAATTTCAGAGTTGGTGCTTCCATGTAAGTTGTATCTTACAAAATTAGGGAGTTTGTTCTTCATTTTCAAGTAAATTCTTGGCTAAATTGTTGGAGTTGGTTCTTCAAGTTGAGTGGGTACTCAATAAATTGAAATCATTGTAATATTTTATAGGAAAATTTTTCTCCCTTTAATTTTTTCCCACATTAAACATTTTTGTAATTTTTGTTTGCGCTTTATTTTCTTATGTCTGAATTTCATTGTTCCCTCATGGTAAAAGTTGATCATGAGTGAGTGTATAGTTATGTTTTTGAAGTGTTTTAAAAATTTGAGAAGAACTGATTCATCCCTCCTCCTAGTTATTTTTTCAAACAATTGGTATCAAAGAAAGGGCCGCAAGTTTGACATCTTAGAGGAGATTATTGAAAGGAACGATTATTGTTAGAGTAGGTATTTACCTTAGCTCATGTTCACCTAGGTATTTTATTTACCTTTATTGTATTTATCCTCACCTACTTATGTGTGTGGATATTTCTTTTATCTTATTTAGATATTAGGAGATATTATCTAGTTGTTAGGTATAGTTCTTTCCTTGATCTATGGTATTGACTAGATCCTTGATGTCTAGTTCTCTCCTAAATCTATGGTATTGACTAGTTCTTTGATGACTAATTATTTCCTTGATTTATGGCTTGATCTACGACCTTGACTTGTTCTTAGATTTTTATTCCTTGCCTATTTAAGCAAGGCCCATTCTCAATGTATTGCATCGAGTTCCATTATAATATATGATATTGCTGATCATTTCATTGCAAAGGTTTTATGTAAAGCTATTCTTGGGAATTGCTTTTGTTTTATTGATCATGGTGTTTGATTAACATCTATGTTCTTGGCTTGGTATGATCTGGTTATTGTTCCTTTCATGGTATTAGAGTAGGAGATTTCTATTGACATCCGTCTGTAAGTTTTATTTTGCAAATAAATTATTTGTGTATTCATATATTTGGGATTTGGTCATATTTTGTTATTGTGTGCATTTTTATGCAAAACAGAGGCTTCCATTAGATCTAGAAGGAATTAAAATTATAAGATCGACTATAAACATGGCCAATTCCTGCAGAGCAGGCATTTTTGTGGTTTTTTTCTGCTACAACATATACATCTGTCTCGGTTTATACATAGGAAGGTTTTGGATCTTTCATTTTTTGGCAGGGGTCCACGGATGCTATGCACGTTTTTACTATTTCGGGAAAATCCACAGGTTTCTATTTTTGGAAAGAAAATGTCACCATATACACGATCTAAAGATAGTATTTTTTACTAGAAGAGGCAGCTAGATGTGACTTTCTCTAAAACACGTGACACACCCCAAAATAGTAAGTTGCGCAAACACCCATTAAAATCCTTAGCTCTTGGTCATATGGTATGGTCATATGAGGGCTTAAAGCATGTGATTCCTACTAGTAGATGCTTACATTTAGCCCCCTTTTATTTTTATTTGTGTGGTGAAGGCAACAACAATTTATTTTGTTTCAATGGCAACTAAAATAAATAACGAGAAAAAATATTAAAAATCTTGTATCTTTTGATCGGTAACTCAATTTTGAGTTCCATTTTTTACAAAAGTGTTTGTTTTTTCATGCTCTTTCCATTACAGTTATTTATTTTGAGACTTGAACTATAATTATAAAGTTCCAAATATGGAGGAGTGTTGTAATCAATTGTGGATGCAATTTCGGCTGAGCCCAACATCCTAAATTTTTGGGAGTTGCAGTTTGTACCTATCATGGATTCTGAGAATGATATGTTTTTCTTTGAAGTATGTGGACTTCAAGAGGATATTGTAAAATTTGTGGAAGAAAATAGATTTCTCAAGAAGCAAAATTCTCTTCTACAATCACTCATTCACGATAAGGATACAGTTATACACTTCCTTGAGAACAAACTTGCTAGCCTACAACATCACCATCATATTGTGAACAACCATATCCATGCTCCTAGTCCACTTGCAGCTGTTTCTCTTGTACCCACCGATATTGATCTACCGCCTTTGAGCCCGAACCTAATTTTGATGCTTCTAAACCTATGAAGCTTGTTAGTGCATGCTCTTCCACATTTGAGCCTATTATAGTACCACATGCTTTGTGTATCCTACTTCTTCTCACATGGCTTTTTTAAGAATCATACAACCGCATTCGCCTCACATGCACCATTCCATGGGTCTCACTAGAGGAGTCATTAGCAGACATTCAAAGGGTATCATTTCCTCTATTCCACATGTTAAGTGGAATTCTCATCATCACATTGGTTTTCAAGTAGATACTTCATTGGGATCACACATTGATAGAGCTCCTTTTTTTATTTGCTCGACTCTTTCTGAGGATCCTGAGCAACACATGAGTTCTACATCTTCACTCAGGCTTGAGAAACCTGAGATTTCAGTTTTAGACATGATCAACCTAACACACATTCTGATGTTCTTTTGCATGCACCCATTGTGTATTTTACACCAAGTCATATGCAGGCATCTTCTTCATCCATCCGTGTTGATTTGGGGTGGATATCTGATCACTCATGGAGGTGACATAGGCATTCGTTGAGAGGACTCTACAGGCATGGC
Organism: Taxus wallichiana var. yunnanensis; assembly: GCA_018340775.1. Classification (NCBI taxonomy): domain Eukaryota; kingdom Viridiplantae; phylum Streptophyta; class Pinopsida; order Cupressales; family Taxaceae; genus Taxus; species Taxus wallichiana. The sequence goes on from CM031243.1 coordinate 51,724,561, forward strand.
TCCTCCACCATTCGGCCTCTTGCTCCACTTTCTATACCTTTTACATTGTGATGCTTCTTGTTTTGAGCATTTTTCTTTAGCAGGTGTAGTGTATCTCTCTTATTTGTTGAGAGATTTTGTATTTGTATTTTCGACACTTTTGGCATGTTGACAGTCTCTCTTGTGGGGGAGCTATTCTGGTGGAGCCCAGTGTTAGTTTTTCAGTGTTTGAGTAGTTGTTTTGACAACTCATACAGATTTGTAGTGCCACTCCACCCATTCAACAATATGGGAGGGTGTGGTGCTGATCCTACTTCTTCGGGTTTTGTGTCCTTACCTTGTTACCTTAGCTTTTCTTCGATCATGACACTCTGGAGTTTGTTTCCTTTCCTTGTTGCTTTGGTTATTGTTCTTGGATCGTGGCACACCTATTTACAGTAGTTGATCGAATTATGTTTGGTGTTTTTTGGCACTTTCGACATCACTCCGTTGACAGTCTCCTTGTATGGAGCTATTTTGGTGGAGCCCAAAGTGCGCTTTTTTTGCGTTTTTGATTTAGAAGTGGATATGAGACCACAATGCACACAAAAATTCTTCAAAGCATTATATGATTTTTTTCAGCTGAGCTTCTTGGGATGCCTTGGAGTGGGTCTTTACACTCTTTACTTTTTTGTTACTTTTGGTTTTGGGTACCTTGTGGTGTCCCTTTTTTCTCAGTTATTGTATATGAGTACCTCATCAGACCTAGTTTCTGGGACTCATACTATGGACATGCCACATCTATTTTGGCACCTTGCTTCACTTGAAGGTGGGTGTTAGAGTAGGTATTTACCTTAGCTCATGTTCACCTAGGTACTTTATTTACCTTTATTGTATTTATCTTCACCCACTTATGTGTGTGGATATTTATTTTATCTTATTTAGATATTAGGAGATATTATCTAGTTATTAGTTATAGTTATTTCCTTTATCTATGGTATTGACTAGATCCTTGATGTCTAGTTCTCTCCTAAATCTATGGTCTTGACTAGTTCTTTGATGACTAGTTATTTCCTTGATTTATGGCTTGATCTATGACCTTGACTGGTTCTTAGATTTTTATTCCTTGCCTATTTAAGCAAGGCCCATTCTCAATGTATTGCATCGAGTTCCATTATAATATATGATATTGCTACTCATTTGATTGCAAAGGTTTTATGTAAAGCTATTCTAGCGAATTGATTTCATCTTATTAATCGTGGTGTTTGATTAACATCTATGTTCTTGGCACAGTACGATCTGGTTATCATTCCTTTCAGCTTTCTAATGTCTTAATTTCATTGTTCCCTCATGGTAAAAGTTGATCATGAGTGAGTATCTAGTTATGTTTTTGAAGTGTTTTAAAAGTTTGAGAAGAACTGATTCATACCTCCCCTCCTAGTTCTTTTTTCAAACAATTGGTATCAAAGAAAGGTTCACAAGTTTGACATCTTGGAGGATATTATTGAAGTACAAGTATGGGTAAATTATGTGAAGCAGTTTTGAAAAGGAAGTTATAGATTGTTAAGTACCTAGTTCATGGATTGAAGGAGAAAATTAAGTACATGGAATTTGAACATAGTCAAACCCTCAAAGAGATGGAATCTCATATTGGAAGTGGATAAAAAGCCACAAAAGATAAGGAATATGCTTAACTCAAGTATGAAGAAGAATTGAGATCCTTGAAAGATGAATTAGAAGAAGAAAATATCAGATTGAATATGTATGGAAATATGTAGAAGATCTATGAGGTTCTTGATAAAATTTTGGAGAGTCAAAGAGAAACAAGTAACAAGACAGGTCTAGGATTCAAAGGATAATGCATGAATAAGTGTGAAGATGATAAGTTTGGTCCAATAAAATAAGAAAACATGAAGGATGCCAAGGAGAAAAATTCAAGAAGTTTTAACTCAGTTAGACAACCTAATGCATCAAGGTATGAAAGATATTTTAATTGTTATTTCTATACATGTAATCGCTTCGGGCATAGAGATAAGGAGTGTAGGAAGCTTATAAAATATGAGTAACTAAGGAGGGATATCAAAGATGGAAAATCAAGGAATGTCACTTATTTTAATTGTCAAGAAAAGGGACACATTGCTAGTTACTTCCTATATGAACCAAGGTTGGACATATTTGGAGAAATGAAGGCTCTAGATGCTAGAAATCTATTGTGTGTTATAAATGCAACAAGGTTGGACATTTTGTTAGGAATTGTTATGATCATAAGGTAACTAATTTAGGATTGAATCTCAGTTCACATCCATCTAGAAGCAAGATTTATGTTGTGTATTATATTTTTCATGGAATTGGACATTTTTCAAAACATTGCTATAAAAATCAATATCCTAGGTACAATAACAAGCTTCATGCATTCAAAGGTCAATGTAAGAATTTGTTTTAAATGAAGAAAAATCCTAAGAGTGAGTCTAAGTTGGGAAGGTTTGAGATAGTCATAGAAAATACGGTGGTTGAGCATGAAAACTAGGTTAAGGAGACTGATACTAGGTATTAATAGGAAAATTATGAGAAGAAGACAACGTGTGCATATGAAAGAAAGAAGAAGGAATAAAAAAAGTCATGAGAATCTATCTCAAGCATGATATCAAAAAGTTTTGATAAAATTGAGAAGGAAGAATACAAGCCTAATGCAAGTCATGAAGAACCTCTAACCATAACCAAGAGAGAGAAATTATATGAGGTGCATCATGTATGATTAACGAGTCTTCAATCAAAATATGAACACATAGGATATAAAACTATCACTTCTAAAATAGCATCCAAGAAGAATGAGATAATCTCAAAGTAGTAAAAGAGAAGATATAGTCTCTAAGCTCTTGTGATAACTATATATTGTTCTAGTGATCCAATAAGAAATGTGTGTCTTCTCTAGGATTCTAGAATACATCCATCATCCAAAAGATGCATGGTGTTTTTATGGAGGTACATTACCATTTATAGCTGCTAATCGAATTCTTTACAATGTTTCAAATGCATGAATGGTCACAAGGTATGTTTGGCCTAGCTCCTTTCATAATGTCTTTGAGCGAGTTTGGTCTATATAAGTTATTTCAAGGTCTTGCTTGCATATACAAGCACAAAAATCTGTTTACTTTTATTCATAAGGTATGTGTTGGCATAGATAAAGTTACAAGTATGTTTGTGGTCTATCACTCATTTAAAAGTCTTGACTAATTTGATCAAAAGAGTTTTTTTTTTTTTGTTTTCATAAAGGTTATAAGAAGTCTTCAAGAGAGTGTAAGTTGTGGAAAGGTATCTTGAAATAATTTCCTTATATAGTTTATCAAGCCTATTCTCAATCAATATATCCAGCTCCATTCAAGTGTGTCATAATGAGTGTGATGATGTTCATCCAAGTCTTCTTGTATATAACCACGAAAGAAGTGAATGTTTAAATTTTTACATGATCTACAATGAAGTATGCTTGATTCTTAACCGAGTGACTGGCCGTGAGAAGTGTATGTGAGTAATTTTTATGATTTAAAAAGGTTGAAATAGTCTTCAAGATAAAATGGTATGATTGAAAGTTCAAGAGACTATTGTTAAGTCACATGCTAATCAGATATGCATGAGATTGCTATATGCTTTATACAATGTCAAATGTATAGTACATCATGAAGAAGAATTAAATTTTCATAGAGTTCTATGAACAATTTGAAGTCTTCTTAATAAATTCACTATGATCATCAATCCATCAAATCCTATCCAGTCTTATGAAGAAAGACATTTTCAATCAAAGCTATTTAGTGCAAGAAATAACTATATATTTCAAGAAAAGTATATCTACAATTCTCCATGAGGTTATGATGTCCTTCAAAGTGTTATAGGATCACTGAAGTATGTACATGAGAAGTCAAGCCATGATGAGGAATAGTTATGTTAGTCATTTTCTTACATCATTCCATGAAGAAGTTAGATATGCTCTTAGTATGAGTACGAAGAAAACTTAATAATAATGCTTTGAGTTGTTGGTTCAAGTCAGTAAGATGGTCAAATGATTTCTATCTATTTGATTCTTAGGTGTTCATGGTTGGGTCTTAAAATTAGTCAATTAAGTCTAGTATGAGTTTCAAACCCACAAACTTTTCTTAGTCAAAATTTGTGTTGAGTCATACCTAAATGTCTAAATGAGTGTTTCAAACGTGATAACATCCATGTAGGAGTGAAGTTATAGTATTACCTTGGTTAATTATCCATAAGTTCTATGGTATTCAAAAGAGTTACATAGATGGTCATGTGTGTAGGTAAGATGCTTGAAAATATTTTGGAATTTATCATATCATTGAAAAGAGTGTCAAAAGGTCGAGAAAGATTACACCAAGGGTTTGAACTTATTATTTTACATGAATTGTAAATGGTATTAATGTTTCATGGAGAAAGGTGTTGGTATCTTACATTGTTGACTTGATATGATCATCATTAGCTAAGTAATGGTGTTTTCCAGTTGAATTTCTAAGTTGATGACCAATGTTGTTACATTTTTGCGAGTCTACTAGGCCTATGCTAAATTTATTGTCTCTCAAACATGTTATAGATGCCTCTTGAATGACTATGTATCTTGAAAGAGGTATGAAGTAGAGAAAATAAAAAGCCAATCTATAAGATCCAAGGAGATAATTTTTCTAGCTAATGAGCATGGCTACGGACATATGATGGTTTTAGGGTATGTAACAAAAATCTTGACTACTCTCAACATGAGATTGAATGATCATGAAGATTTTGTATTGATCAACGAGTTTGAGGAGAACCTAAAAGCTACCACTATCCCTAGAAGTTTATTATTGAAAGATTGTAGGACTAGTATGAGAAAATCCTACATTGTATGAGGTAATTGTAGATTTATGAGGCTATGAAATAGTAAGCTACGGGTTAGAGGAATCTACTTAAGGTAGGGGAGATAATAATAATCCTCAAGTAGATGTTTTGATGAAAAGAATATCTTTTAAGGTAGAATGATGATTTTTTGTAGATATATTGACAAGGGAATCAATTTTTATGATCAAGTAAGTCACCATACCATCAAAATAAGGTTATTGGGGGATGAAATAGTGAGCTACATGTCCGATCGATGTCTTGACGAAGATATAGCTGAAGTTGATCTTAATTCATGTGTTTTAGGTGTTAATGATACTAGGTAGGAAGAATTATTTATCTTTGTATGTCTACTCCAAGGGGGAGAAATTATTCATATAAATCAATTGAATTGACATGAAATGAGGGAAAAGAGAACTAAAAATGTATTTCAAGATTGTGTTGATATGTTGGATCCATTATCATGGCTAAAATGCAAGGTATATGAATGTAGTCTTTTGTTTTTAGATAGATAATGGTATAATGACTTTAGGGAGCAACAAGGGGTTATTTCATGTTGAATTTGATCTTCTACAACATGATTTTTTAAAATGGTCTATAAAGATGTTTCATGGATCTAAGTGTTAGAGATGTAAAGATTCCCGATATGACAAAAATTGGATCTGTGAGAAGAATATCAATCTAAGATAGATTAAGTAATTAGAAATGATGGTTTGTGATGATTTATGTTTAGAATGATTATTGGAATGTGAATGTGTATCTATCTAAGGAAGCTATAGTGTTCAAATGGTACTTGTTATCTAATTTCCTCCACCACCCCACCGAAATTAGATAACAAGAAGAATCATATTGTGAGTAATCTAGATAGTTCTGAGAGTCTCGAACTAAATACGAAAGGAGTCAAGCCTCTAGAAATTTTCGAGGAAGACCTAGCCAAATCACGGTGAAAAAATGATCCCGTAACGAGTCAACTAAGAAAAGGTAATGGACTCATGGAGGGTGCCATGTGTTAGCTCGCCACGCTTCTAAAAATAGAAAGGGAGGAATGAAATCTCAAAACTCCGTGGGACTTCCACATCTATTCAATGAGGAGGGGACCGCTAAGGAAACGATACTCATATTAATTTACGATGAGTCCCATTATAAACTCAAGGAAAAATAAAAGGAGCGGTTGAAGGTGCCACATGTCACTTAGTGTAATTTCAAAAGGTCGAAGAAAAGAAAAGACCCTGAGGATGTGCTTGGCCTCTATGTGGAATTTGGCATGAATGGACTCCAAGCCCGAGGCAAGTTACAAAATATTAGCAGGTGGGTCAATGCCACGTGTGAAGCGGTAATAAATCCCACCTAGAAGTTTTAAATTCTCAAATATTTGAAAATTGGAGGGTGAAGAAGTTATTGACTTATATCTTCAAGTGGAGGAGCTAATGCACACTTCCATGTGGAAGGAGAAAACCCGCAAAGACTCAAATGGTTCACCTGCACTCGAAGGTAATTTCTTAACAAAATGGTACAAAAATAGGTGTCGTTGGAATCATAGCCCAGAGCCCGATGCATAGCAATCGAGAAATTTGGATATATAATGAAGATTTGAGGGTGTATTCCTTAAAAAATGAGCCCACTTCAAGGGAGGCGGTTGTAAGGTAGTTAAGGATGTATTGAATGAGTATGGCTCTCATTCCTTAAAGGTGAATCATGGGGCAGTGTGAGATAGATTTCACAAATCTATCTTTATCACTTCATATCATTTATCACAACTAGCAAGTGGTTGAAAGTATGGTTATGAAATTGTTCTCTTCTCTTATTCTCATTCTATATATTGTAATCTAGGGGCTCATTGAAGAAAAATAATCAAAAGTTATTCATTTTTCCTCTCTACCCCTATTTCTTCTCCGCTTGGGGTATGATCTTAGAACCCAAGCCTCCTTCCTAAAAATTTATACTGACATTTTATTTCCTCTTACCTTTTGATTGTTGTAATGTGTACAATTTTGGAGCAATATAATATGCCCTATGATGCATTTTGTCCATCCTTTGCATGTTTTTATTGTATCTAATAGCCTTTATTTCGTTGTTGGTATACTGAGCATATTTATAATGTTAATTATAGGTTTTAGAAGTTGTGCTAAATGATTTAAAATGGTATTATGTGTGAATATATCTTTGGCCTATGGTGCATTTTGTCCACCCTTTTCATTCCTTGCCATGTCCCATTTAAGTAGTCGATTCTTGATTAAATCCTTATTTTTGGTGTATCACTCCCATTAAGTTTTGTGCTATGTTTCATTTTTCTGACCCTCATCTCACACCATAGAGAAGATACAGCTTCTTTAAAATCTAGAAGGGTGCACGTCCCACTAAACGAAGGTATCCGATGACTCTGATGGTTCATCTGCGAAGATAATTGTCAACAATTTTCCTGGCATGCTTGGTGGGACAGTTCAAAGCATCTTATCATTTCATTTCATCAAGTTGGTGTGTTCTTGGTGAGATTTAGCCTATGGAGGCACATGAAAAGCACATTTGGTGACTTCGCATGATCACAAAAACCCATTATCTAATTTTACATACCTTTCTCCCATCCATCCTCATTCAAATTTCTTTCCATGACTCTCATTTTCCTTCATTCTATGAAGTTGTGTAATCATGAATTCATTCCCACAATGGAATTCACACTTTTAGTAGTATCATCAGCCTCTAATGAGCTTCATGACTTCTCTAAATGAGTAGTATAACTAGGTTCAAAACCACTATGCTTACCCATATAAGAAATGCCAAGATCAGTTTGGCTACGAAACCTATTAGGGACACGAGTACACATTTGATAATTGTAGTCAAATGGAGGATGCTGGTCTACTAGAGAATATCCAAAGAATGGAGGTAGGCATGGTTCAATCTCGGGCTATAGCATAAATGAAGGCATTCGAGATAGGATGTAGGGCACCTTTTCCATGGGAAGGCCCTATTCCTAGACACTATAGCCTGCAGGAGAATATTGATTTCTTAGAAGAAATACTTCCCCACTTATGCAGTGGATTGAGGGTATTGAAACATATGAGCAAAGTGTGAGACAACCTTGTCAATGGGTAAGTCAATCACCAAATATTTGTGCATCTTTCCCCCCTTCCCAAGCTATATCATGTCATACTGCTCCAAATGTTGAGTTCCCTTCTCCATCTCTTAGCCTTTCATCCCACTTCATTTATTTTGTCCCTTTTCTTCCAAACATTATCCCCTCAATATGAACAAGAAGCAACTCCAGATCCAAAAGAATAAGAGCACATAGGGATGAGTGAATCTAATTTACAGATTCAAATCATGATTCAAGTACACTAGATATTTCAGATCTGTCTCCCACTCATTCTCTCCGAAACTAGAGTTTTGGAAGAGTTTGATCTCATGAGCTTCATGTTTGAAGATGAAGCTATACATGATGAAAAATTTGTAGACTCAAATACCATCATGCAAAAGGGAGAAACCTTGGAACAGTAGGATGAAGATGATCTTGATTTCTTATCTCGATTTGGAGGAGTATTTTGATGAAGAAGAGCTCACAAATCAAAACCTTTACATATATGTCATTTCCCCAACAAGAACAACCTACTACTCATTACATTCCCCTTGAATCAAATCCAGAAGCTCTTAATGAAGATATAATCATTAAAGGATTTTTATTTCAATCAAAGAGTCTCAGTATTCTATGACAAATCACTGTTATGGAAGAGGAGGGAAAAGAAGAGAAGGATGACACCACTTTTATACCAGTCATCAAGGAAGAGTATCAACTATTTGTAGAAGCACGTGAAAGTCTAAATCAGCATGTGAACAGATCCATTTATGAAAGTCTAAAAGAAATCCCCATCATGATTTTGGCCTCATCTCGAGCCAAGGAGAAAGCCAACATTGGTCATGCCGACTTGAGCATGAAGATAATATTCAAATCCCCAAGGGTCAGCTACAACACCTCCAACCAAATGATAAATATCTTGAGGAGGTATTCATTATGTTTTTTGATACCATGGGTAGAAGAGTGGAAGGTAATTTTTCAATTTTATTGTAGTCCATATCCATTACTAAATTAATTACAAGGCCACACTTTATAAGGAAGGAAGCTACTTCTCTTTCTTCATTTCGACTTTGTTTAGCTTTTCCTAAATCTAGTTAGTGTAGGAGTAGGAGTAGATTTTCTTTCAGCAGAAGAAGTTCTTTCACACACTTGTGCATGTCTCACTTGAGGCATGTATGATTTGTCCTTTTGTATATAGCTCTTTTCTGTATTGCTCTGATGGTACAAAAATCAGTCCCTCCAGTAAAAACAACAGGGAGATTCACAGTTGCCTATAATAGTTACATACTCCAAATCAAAAAAATGTAGAGCAACTAAAATTCATTGAGAAGGCAATCCGGTTGACTCTCTCTAGAACAAATTGCATCAAAGCCTCTACACCTCTACAAAGATTGAATAGTAGCTCCAAGTCAGAATCCACTCCAGCCTTTAGCCTCCAAAGCTCGTGATGCGAGAATAAGTGAAATTCAATTTAAAAGAAGATAATTTTCTACTCTCACAAAACAAATTTTAGAGTCTTCTTATGATATTTGAAGAGTGTCAAGGATCAGCTAGTGGTTACAGAAGTAGGAAACAAAACTTCAGTATACTCTAGAATCAAGGTTCAGGTTCCTTCACAATGGACCCCTCCATGCCCAATGAATAGACACAAATGGTTGGTTCATCCCTTTTAGCAGGCTAATGACCCCCCATGAGTCACCAGACTATTATCTAATTTCCTCCACCACCCGCTAAAATTAGATAACAAGAAGATTCCTACTGTGAGTAATCCAGATATTTATGAGAGTCTCAAACTAAATATGAAAGGAATCAAGCCTCCAAAATTTTGGGGAAGACTTAGCCAAATCACGGTGAAAAATACGAGTCCAGAATGAGTCAACTCAAAAAAAGTAATGGACTCATGGAGGGTGTTACGTTTCGACTGACATAGTTATAAAAATAGAAAGGGAGGAATGAAATCTCAAAACCTGCTGGGACTTCCATATGGAGTCAATGATGAGGGGCCCACCAAGGAAAGGATCCTCATATTAATGTACAATAAGTCCCATTGCAAACTCAAGGAAAAATGAAAGGATCCACATAAGGTTCCACATGTTAGCTTAGCGCAATTTCAAAAGGTGAAAGAAAAGTAGAGACCTTGGGGATGCGCTTAGCCTCTACATGGAATTCAACACGAAAATAATCTAAGCCTGAGGCAGGTTATAAAATATTGGATAGGTCAATGCCACATGTGAAGTGGTAATAAATACCACCTAGAAGTTTTAAATACTCAAATATTTCAAAAGTGGAGGGAAAAAAATTTACTAGCTTATCTCTTCAGCAAGGAGTTAATGCAGAGTTCCGTGTGGAAGGAGTAAACCAATAGAGAATCAAATGGTTCACCTACACTCGAAGGGAATTTCTTAACAAAATGGTGCAAAAATAGGTGTTTTTGGAATCATAGCCCAGAGCTTGATGCATAGCAATTGATAAATTGGGATATATAATGAAGATTTGAGGGGGTATTCTTTAAAAATGATCCCACTTCAAGGGAGTCAATTGTAAGGTAGTTAAGGATGTATTGAATGAGTATGGATCTCATTCCTTAATGGTGGATCATGGGGCAGTGTGAGATAGATTTTAAAAATATATATTTTTCACTTCATATCATTTATCACAACTGGAAAGTGGTTGAAAGGATGGTTCAAGAATTGTTCTCTTCTATTCTTCTCATTCTATATATTGTAATCTAGGGGCTCATTGAAGAACAATAATCAAGAGTTAGTCATTTTTCCTCTCTTCCCCTATTTCTTCTCCACTTGGGGTATGATATGGGGACCTAAGCCTCCTTCTTGAAACTTTATAATGGAATTTTATTTCCTCTTACCTGTTGATTGTTGTATTGTGCTCAAATTTGGAGCAATATAATATGCCATGTGATGCATTTTTTTCCATCTTTGGCATGCTTTTATTGTATCTAATAGCCTTTATTTAATTGTTAGTATACGTGCATATTTCTAATATTTTTACATGTTTTAGAAGTTGTGCTAAATTTTTTAAAATGGTATTATGTGTGAAGCTATATTTTTCCCGTGGTGCATTTTGTCCACCCTTTTATTGCTAACCATGTCCTATTTTAGGTAGTCATATTCTTTATTAAACTCTTCTTTTCGGCGCATCACTCCCATTAATTTTTGTGATATGTTTCATTTTTTTACCCTCATATCATAGCATAGAGAATATTCATCTTCTTTAAAATTTGGATGTTACCTTAGGGTGCATGTCCGACTAACCTAAGGTAACCAATGACTCTAATGGTTCATCGGCAAAAATAATTGTCAACACTACAATGAGGCCAAAATAGATTAAAGGATGGTGAAACCATTTATTGAGCTTGAATTATTTTTTTGGATGATTTTTTCAACCAATGATTCCCACTAAGTTGGTGAAGATGAAGACCATGTGCTATAGGTATGTACTTTTTCATTAATGTACAAAGGGGAGATTAACTAGGTTATTTTCTATCAATGAAAAAATGGGTGATTTTTGTCATGTGAGTGTTTAGTGGTCATTAATGTAAAAGGATAATTAATTAAAAATGAGGATGAAAGAGTGTAAGAGGAGTTTGCAGTGAGTGTGATATGATAGGACAAGACATGACATAATTTCATGATGTCATGCTTAACATCACCTAGTAAGGTTTGGATTCTTGAAGTAGTTTGTAGCCTGTAGAGGCATGATGGTGATGTGATATCATGGAATGATGATGTTATATATGCTTAAGAAGGTGAGTGATGATGTGATACAATTAACATGGTGTACACAAGGGTGCATGAGTTTCCTTAGTGTGATTATCTTGGTCTAGTAGGCATAATCCTTAGGTCTAGTCGAAGGATGACTTTGTATGGTGGAATGAATGCATGAGGCAGCTATAGAAGCACGGTCAAGGCTTGGAAACCATGAAGAGAGTTATTTAATAAGATATTGATTCTTGGAGAACATAAACAAATGTTGAAACTAACACAATTAGTACTAATTCTAAGAACTAGTATAAACATGACTTGGAGTATGGAGTAAAGTATGCTAAAAAAGGTAGTAAAATCATGAAGAGTGTGTAGTGAAATTGTAGAGAGGATGTAGAAGGTTTCATAGGTCAACATTTAGTGGGAAGAACCATGTTCTTGAGGACAAGCCAAGTATGCATGTACAAGTCATGGTGGGTGATGAGTTTCGAAAAGTGCGTAGAACTAAATGAGCCTTAGGACATAAGGTTGTCTTAGTGCTCTAGAAAAAATTTTAGGTCAAAATTCTAAAGGAGGATAAAGAAAATGATTTTTTTTCTCTACCGAGTTCTTAAGAAGGAAAAAATCAGCTTCATGGTGAACTTCATTTGCTCACCCACACGTGTGAGATGTGCATGGGACCATAAGACTTTAAAGGATTATGGTACATGGAGTTAAGAAGCCAAAGAAAGAATAATGATGTCAATTTAATGTCATAGCTTTATGAATGATCCTTAATAAGCTAAGTAGGTTCAAAACCATCCTATTATCCTACCTTGAAAGTTATGGAGAAGAGTTAAATAATTTGGTCACAAAAAGGCTAGGGAAAGATGAGTTTATAACTTGCTCTTATAGAGGATTCTTCTAACTTATTTTTTTGTGGTCTCATTCTCCAAGTTAGATGGTAAGGTATAACAATATTCTTTTTTTGAAGAAATTTGATGGTACATTCATGCATAACAAGGTTCAAGATGAAAATCTTGATTTGGGAACAAGATTGAGGTGTCCCCTAAGTGATCATGAGAAGTTTCAAGTATGTTCCTTGCAATATTTTTGTGAAATGGATCAAGCAAGATGACCTACCACTTAAGGCTAGAATAGGAAAATCCATTCATGTTGCTTTGAGAGATTCTTGATGTGAATGCATGTTGTTAAAGAAAATAGTAAGCCTCGATAGTTGATGGAGTTTTAAGACAACGTGTTTGATCCCAATAAATCATCAAGTGAGGAAATATTGAGTTTAAGTTCTAATGGTCAATTTTTTCCTAGTTGGTATACCAATTAGGCCTAGGAAACAAGGTTGAAAATGTGAATATATCCACATAACCCATGAATGTGAGTTATTTAATATATATTAGAGGTCTCAAATGAAGTATTCCAATATTTTTTTGTCATGAAAGATTGTTTTGGAGTGTTAGAAGATGCCTTAAACGAGACTAATTTTTGTGGTCTAAAAAGTAGTTTGAGAAGTCTCAGAAATGAAATCATATCCATGATATAGAAATTTAAATTATGAATTCTATGGACTTTATGAGATTCCCAAGTATGTTTCATTTCTAGAAAGGTTCCATATGAGCCGTGATCATTTTATTTGATGATTGAACCAACTCATTTTGTGATGACTGGTTTTTTATGTTTGTAAACCATGTCGGACCTTGTATTAATCAATGGTTCTTGGTGAGAATGAATATGATTGAGTTTCTCTAAGATTATGAATGTGAACTATACATCCCTAAAAAATATTATCCAAGCATAAAATTTTTTTATAGTACATACATCTATGTTGGTGAAACAATTTTGTGAGTGGTTCTTGAGCTGCCATGACTGTGTGTAAACCCAACTGAGAAGAAGACATGAAATTAAGTTTTGTGACCTGACATACAACATTAAAATTATATGGTGATGTTATAGACATATTTAATTTTATCTCCTCCTGATTTCATTTCATTTAGTGAGCTATAAGTGTGTTTCTTGCACTCAAGATGAAGACTTATTTTTGTAGTACATAGACCTACTTGTGTATATGAGCTCTAATGGAATATTAAAGATGAAATGTCAAGTTGTGAAGCTTATAAAGGATTAAGAGAGCAATGAGAAGGATTTTATAACATTTAAACTTCATCATAACACTTTTCATGAGCTATATTAGCTAAATGAAAAATATTCCTACATTGGGAAGAAGATAAAATGGAATATGCCGCCCAAAGTGTAGATATCATACTGAAAATAGAATATTTTCAGTTAGTTCAGATGTGAAGTGAGTTTAGGGGTATTATCTAGGTATTCACAAGTTTGATAAGTTTCATGAAAAAGTGTAGAAAGGTTAGTACTTGTAATAGACATCTTGTAGATGAAATGATGGCATTATGGCAGTTTTAAGTGATATCATTTTAGATGCCTTGTACAAATTAAGGAAGTTTGAAGTTGAAGTGCTTAAGACATGAAGTTTAAGATGTGTAAGATTGGACATCCTCTTGTAAATGAAGGTATTATTGTGTATGAAAAATTTATTCTCTTGAGGAGAAAAATAAAAATTATGAGCTAATGAGAGAGAGAGAGAGGTGTGAGCTATGTTCATCTTTGTGTATGGGAGACAATATGTTTATGTAAAAAAGGTGTCTTAAAAATGAATTTCATGTGAAACAAGATGATGATAATATGAGGTGTGAGAGGAGGAAAAATGAGTTCATGTTTTTATGAATGAGGGAAAAAAGCTGTGTTAGTGAAAGAGTCCAAAGAATTATGTATTTGCAGTAGTATGAAATAGTGAGAAAAGAGGTGAATCAAGGTGACAAAAGAAGGAGAGAAAAGAAATGGGATACGTATAAGAGATCATAAATTTTTGGTTCAAGAAAATAGATGAAGGTGATCACAAATTTTTAAAGTATAAGTGGGTGCTTAGCAAGGTTGGGAGTTTTTCTTCCATATAAATTGTATCTTGTAAAAATAGGGATGTGGTGCTTTCATGTCAAATAGGTGTTTGACTAAATTTTTGGAGTTAGTGCTTCAAGTTGAGTGGGTGCTCAAAAAATTCAAATCTTGTAATCTTTTATCGTATAGTTATCCTTATAGTGCATTGATTTAAATGTTTTTCTCCCTTTAAGAGTTTCCCACATTAAACATTGTCATCATTTGTTCTTGTATGTTATTTATTTATTTTTAAATGTCTCTGCTCCCTCATAGTAATGGTTGATCAAGATTGAATGGCTTGCTAAGTTTTCAAAGTGTATCAAAGTTTTTAGGAAAAATTATTCACTATCCCCTCTCATTTCTTGTTTTTTCCAACACATACACGTTCACATGGTATATTGAGGTGATGCAAGCCACTTACAGGTTGTTCCATGATGTATGATGTTTGTTCCTATCCATTACCAATCCCACATAAGATCTTAAGGGAATCTACCTTTTCTCATTTACTATCAGGTTATATCATTATAATATTACACATTTTCATTCCTATATTCAGATATTACATTGTCACATATTATTTATCTTTCCTAACATGCTAATGGGTGCTTCATGTGTAGAATTTTCCTTGTAAGACTCCTTCTAATCATGGTTGTCTAATTTACTTGTACTTTGTTTGTCACTTTGTTTGAGGGTATGCCATATGTTTTCTTGATACCTTATTTGCACAATCCTTGATGGCTCTAATTATATTGTGAAATAATTAGTGGTGTCACATGTATGTAACCATCTACTCATTGTGTCCTTATTTTTTGTTTTCCTATATGCTCTTTCCTCATTTTTATTTCTATGTGCATTGTTTATTTTCCACTAAATCTTGTATGATAACATTTTCCCATTATTTTTATTATGTCACGGTGACTACCATGTGTAATACCTATCCCCTACAAGATTCATATATCAAATTTGCATACCAATTTTAGTCTTCCACATTTGTGCTCTTTTTGTTATTTTTCATCTCACGCACCCCAAAATAGTGGGGGAAAACATTACATGAACATTTCACCATCCCATCATTTACGCTAGCACATACAACATGATTGAAATATAAACTAGTTATAGAATAGGGATAGAAATATAATTTGATAAAATTTACATCATAGAAAGAAGAACCTAGAACAATTAGGAATTCTGGGAATTAGTGTCCCACTTGGGTGTTTGTGTCATGGGGAAACAAGATACAAAGTAGTTTTAGTAGTTGTATAGTTATAGTATTCTCCAGTTTCAACAATTACACAGTAATTTTTAGCTTACAATTAGTTACTAACACAAAATAACTATTAACTCACAAACCAAATAAGAAGGTGGCACCTAGGGCATATGTAGGACAATGATATGCCTAGAACAATGTGTCACCTGGGACAAGTTACAAATTGGGTTTGTGATCATCTACATTGCAATAATCCATGGGGAAGCATAAATTATTAGAGGGAAAACTAGAATAATCTCCTAATATACTTTCCCTTAGTAGCGACAAGATTCCTAAGTATGAAGTTTAGCACCGAGATGTTGAAATCCCTAGACCGAGATGCTTGAAATCCTTCATCGTGATTGAATCAGTCAAGAATTGATCACTCTCGACTCTCCTAATTATCTCTTAGGTATCCAAGATACAAGAAGGAACAAATTTCTATCCCTTTATCTTTCAAAATATAAGGTGTACTCTAACCCCTTGGTTTATATTTTTCCATACGCATCTCAATTTTTATATATTTTCCAAGTTAAATTTCAATTGCAATTACCTAGAGTATTGATGACGATCATTTTCTTTTACAGGATATATCCTATCCCAATGAAATTAAATCACACAAGAAACCTTGATGCAAATATCAAGCACACTCTAGAAAAGAAAACACTCCAAGGAACTACACACACACATCATTATGCTCTATCTACATAAAGGTCACACCACATGGATCAAACTATTGATCCATTATTTTCCACACTATGTTTTTTATTATCGACACATTCCAACTATAAATAATTTCAATCACTTTAGGTAAGCTCATCTAATATCCTTTATACTAGTTGAATTTCATCCAAGTAGCACAAAGGGGGAAATGTAGTCACTAAAATATGCACTTATTACTATTACATTATGCTTCTAGTATTTTTTGATATACATGATTTATGAGTATGGAAACTAGGCACCAATGACACCTATTTAGTCCCTTTATTTTGTTTAATTGGATCTACTTATACATTTTATCCGGAGTTGTCATATTTTTGGTTGATTCATAAGGATCCTTTTTGAGTCTTTGGTTTTGTTTATGTTTTCTTGTTGCAGACAATACCGCCTAGACAAGACAGTAGCACCCAAGCACTAATGTCCTTATAAGCACTCTTTTCCTATTTTCTTGGTTTTCTCCTTTATCAGTTTGCTTTGGCTTTGGTTCTTTTCTTATCTCCTTTTCATGACCTAGGTTGGATTTTGGTGTCACTATGTTCTAAAATTCAAACAAAAACTTATATATATACATAACCTACTAACTATTCTAAGGGGCAATTGGGATATCATTTCTATATCTACCACATACACAAGAGAAAAAAAAAGATAATGAATTTTGGGATGAATTATTTATGGCATAGGGAGAGGCTATTTTGAGTTCCATATCACACATTATTTCCTTTGGATAAAGTATTTGTATCCCATTATTATTTGTACAACTAGAACTAGGGAAACCTAGCTCAAGGGACATAATTTCAATCACACACCACAATAACTACAAGAAGTGTGAAAAGTTGTATGAACAATCAAAAATAACATCACATCGAGGTGATCTGCTAGGTTAGTCTTACTCTTTCATCTCTATTTTTCATTTATTCTAATGTACACTTGAGTCTTTTATAAGTAGATAGATTTTTTTGTAGGTATAGGAGTGACATATTACTAATTAAGGGAACTTAATGTTCCTTGTAATGAGATAAAGGTGATAAGAAGTGAGATAGAAAGAATTGGATCTTGAGCTATTATATAGACATTAGCACCAAGTTCCTCTTCTAAGCACTCCTTGTTGATGTAATTTCTCTTTCAATTAAATTTAATGAGTTAGCTAATAATGAACGTACACAACTCAAAACATGGAAGGTTTATAGCACCTCAGAAGTATGATGTGGATTCAAATAGGTGCTGAGTAGTTAATCCTTGTTGTAGTTGATGACCTAAAAATAAGACAAACTAAAAGGAGATTGATTATATGGGATGCAGGGGATTAACTCAACAATTATGGCTCCAAGAAGTGTCATCTTTCTTTCATGAATGTCAACCCCTATTTATTTAAAAATAATGAAGTAATGGATAAATAACAAATAACATGTAGAAACATAAGTACTATTGAGTCTTAGAATAATTAATATCTAATCTAGAAGTTGATTTAATTGAAAGAACTGTAAATTAAATGATACCTAGTCTAGGTTGATGGCAACCTAGACTATATAGAGGTAGGTCGAAGGTGACCTAAGAGTGAGGATCTAGAATGTAAGATGAATATGCAAACCCTGTAAGATCTAGATACAATATAGATGCAAATGTGAAGCTTATGTAAGGTGGATTCAACCTACGAAGGGATCCGAGGGAGTAGAAACTAGGAAAATGATAGAAAACTAGGATTGAAAAGGGTAGATTAAGAGTTAAGACCCTAGTCGATGGCAAATAGGGTGAATCAATGGTGAATGGGATGCATATGAACTAATTTTAGTGAAACAAAGAGACTGGATGTTGATTTAGTAGGCTTAGGTAGAGACATAACACATATAGAGGTTAGAAATGGCTATGGAAGTATAAAATAGCTACGTAAGAATGGGCGGCAACGATGTGACAAGGTCGAAGGTCACTGTAGTAGGGTTGGAAAAATATGAGGTCAAAAGGATGAAATGGATGACCTACAAGTAACGAAGGTGGAAGATAAATTTGATGGTGGAGCTCTAAATGTTGATTAGATTGACCTTTTGCTGCAAAAGGTTAGATACAAGGAAAATAATGATAATCTGATAAAATTTGAATAAATAAACACAAAGTGAACTATAAGCTCATGAAGGATGATCATGAGTGATGAAACCACATTCCAAAGGGGTCTAGGAGATATGTAACTATTGCAGGAATCCTCAAGCACAAGATTCAATTCACAAGTCATAGAAAGCTCCAAAATTAACATGCATCGATGATTTATGATTTATTATGAAAATATTTAACTTAGTTTTATAGGGTCAATGATAGATTAATGGTCACCACCAAACATAAGGAAAAGTTCCCTAATGGGGTGGATTTTTGTGCTTTAGGTCGATATTTCATCTTTTTAAGGAGGTAAAAAGCTCTTTAAAGCTTATGTGTGGGATTAGGTTTCTTAGGGATGAATATTGAGTAGTTATAATATGGGGATGGGTAGAAAAAGCATAATGATTTATATTTAGAATAAAAACATCCTAAATAGCAAGTTGATTAGGGAAAGCTAAGAGATGTGGATATTAATTAATTAATTAATTCATATGAATTAATTAATTAATGTGAATTATGTGATGATAGGATAATAAGCAGGAAATTTATTAAATTTGAAGGGGATGGATTTAATTAAAGGGGGACCTAGATAGAACCCTAGCAAAATATCTACACGTAAGTAGACAAGGGTAAAGATACTGAATTTAGGTGTTTAAGTTTGTCCCTTTTTGATGAGGGGTTTGCACTAGCAAGCCATGAGAAAAAAATAGTGAGAGACAAATGATATGATGAGGATTGAAGGAAGGTTTATGATAAGCTTACCCTAAAATGGGGGATTGATGATTCTAAGGGAAATCGATGACGCATTTGAAAAGGTAGATGATGAAGGGAGGGTGGGTGAAGAAAGATGGGTAAAAATGATAGCATAAGGAAAGATGCCCCAAGAAAAAATGGATCTCAATAAAAATTAAAACCATAGTGGCGACTCTAATATCACATCAGTAGAGGGAAAATTTTGGTCTTAATGGATACGGGTGATAATGCTCTGACAAGCCGGTGAATGGATGAAGATCACTGAAAAATGGAGAGAATCCAATGGGAAATATCTCAAAGGGATGTAAGCAAAAATGATAACAGGGTCTTAAGAGAGCATCAAAGTATGCACAAATAAATGCAAAAATTATGCAAAATCCTTCATACATGATGAATTGAGCAAAAAATATGTGTCCATAAAGGATGAGGATGAAAATAATGGTGCCCGACATAGGACATGAGAAAAGGATGAAAAGGTGAGTAGTGAAAAAATATGCCCCAAGGGGAAGATAAGTATGGCCAAAAAGTTGGACTTTGTGCAAAAATCGATAAGATTGAAAACAAAAATCCTTAAGAGGGAGTAAGTATGGCCACAAAATTTGACTTCGAGATCTCAAAAGGGTAGGATCATAATATTGAAATAGAATGTGCTAAAGGGAAAGTAAATATGGAAATGAAGATGGAATTTGAAGAAATCCCAAGAAGAGGTCATAAAAAATATCGGGGAATCCAAAGTGAAGGCTACCAAGGCCAATCAATAACAACCAAGGCCAATCAAAAGAAACCCAAGGGCGTCGATGATGACTAGGTGTTGGTAGCTATATAAGCCTGGGGGTTGACTAACGATGCTCATTGTCACATAAAAATTGACAAGAGATATTAGAGTGATTAAATAGAAAACTAAGAAATAGAGGCCACAAGAGCTGTAAAGAAATGCCAGGAGGGTGCAGAGGATGGTGAGTAACAAAACTCAAGCTTATTTTTAGTTTAATTATGTATTTTTTATATATTTTTTTAAAAAAAGTGCATGACACTAGGGATAGTTGGCAAATACTTAGGTCACCAATGTCAATTAGGCCCTAAGGCACATCCATCAGCCCCAAAACATGTCGACCCAACTTGGGTCGAGTGTCGACTAGGGTTGGGTTGGCTATGTTTAGGATTAAATGAATTTTGGAAGAAATTTAGTGAAATTGAACTGGATTTAGGATATTTAACGATGTTCACATGTTTTTTTGTGATTGTAGGCTAGAGAGACCCTATATTTGAGAGACCAAGTGCCTTCTCTATACAAGAAGATTAGAGGAGATGTTATAGATGTTGAGTGGGATCACTTGGATGCAGTGAGGTTAGGTGGGTTTAGGCATTATTAGAGGATCCCATGAGATGTGGGGTTGATGATCACATTGGTAGAGAGATGGGACTGATAGACTGGTACCTTTTGGTTCAAGACATGGGAGATGACCATCACCCTAGAGGATGTGTATAGGATCTTAAGATTTCCTATATAAGGGGATTAGATAGCTCCCATCATAGTTAGGCAAGAAAATTTTAGATTTGACACATATTTAGAGCCAATGTGCCTCACATAAGGTTTTCTTCAGGGGCATTTTCTTATAAGATGAGGCACAAGGAAGGCATATCTCAAAGCTAATTGATCTTCTTGGTTATTATGGCGTGTCTTGCTATGATTTTCTAGACTTGGGTGGAGCTCGGTTTCCATGGGCATTGGTTGGTGCGGTGGTAGATATAGTCAAGCACCAGATAATGTTCTCTTTTTGGGACTTCCTTGCTAGCTCATGATATAATGAACTATCAATGTACAAGGAAGGAAGGAGGTCGGGGGTTGGATGTAGGATTATTTCTTGACTATTGGGCCTATGAGCAGATTGTTGTCATTCGGCCACTTATGGATTCCATGGGTCACAGGGATCACCTAGAGTCGGGCAGGTTGGATTTTTGAGATGGGGTCTGACTAGGCCTTCGAGACCTGGGGAGAGAGGAGTGGATTGGTATGTTTATCATATTGTAGAATTAAATACTAATCAGATTAGACAAAGCCATATAGGTACTTCCCTACATGGCCAAGGGTAGATGCAGAGTTTTCTAGGATGAGGTGGACACGGTGGGTTTAAGGGAGATGACCAAAGATGATTGAGGCCATTCAGTTTGATCGAGTGTGATGAAATTTTGGGGTCATCCAGACTATACCACATGCTCCTATTTTGTATAGGTGGGAGGAGGTTGATAGGGAGTTTCCAAGCCCTGTTATGGAAGATCCATTAGAGGAGGAGGCTACACCATGGGATGATGATGACGATGTAAGAGTTGGAGCCAAATTTGGTGATTGGATGACCACTATTTGGGTAGTTAGGGTGAATATGGAGGGAGGATAGGAAGAGATAGAATAGATGGAGATGGAGATTTAGGTTGAGGTAGAGGCACCTCCATGAGGTGGAGATGGAGGAGTTGGAGAGACTACAGAGGTAGCATGTCATCGTGCCAAGTTGGATCAAATGAGGGTAGAGAGGGACACCGTGATGTGTAGATAGAGATCGATACTACCTATAGAGGGAGGACAACAGGGTCCATTTTAGAGATCTTGTTACCATACTAGTTGTCAAGGCTGCGGGCGGGGAGGAGGAGACATGGCAGCTCTTGGTATGATATCAATTGATAGATACAGGAGTCCTTAGCCATAGATGCTTGAGTATTATGAGGGGATCATGATTAACAAGATTCTAAAGACACTCTATTACCGGGAGCATATATAGAGGAGAGAAGAAAGTGGAGCTAGGCCATCTACGAGCACAATGATTGTGGCCTATCCAAATTGAGGAGATGGTCGGGAGGAGGTGAAGAGGTGAATAGAGAGACCGAGAGACCTGTCATGTAGGGGTAGGATATTAGGATCTCTAACATTAACTTTTATGGTTTTACTAATATCTCTACTTTGAGAGAGCCCTGTTAGAGGGAAATGATGTACTGATACATTTATATATATATATATATATATCATTTTTTTGTGATTTGATATAGTTTATTATGTAACATTGATTATTTGATTTATGATGATGTTGATATTAATAGTCTATGTGATGATGATGAGGATTGGTTGCATGTTTTAATTATATTTGATGATGATGGTAAAAGTATAAGATGAAATGATTTACCTTTACTTGGATTGTTAGATTATGATGTTGGATGTGATGTTGTGCTACTTGGGATTTGTATATGCATGGATGATTGATGATGTGTATTTTTGTATGGTTAATGAGGATGTGAATTACATGTTTTTTTAATTTGATCATGGTAATGAGATGAATGGATAGAATGTAATGTGGATGGAAAAGTAATGCGGATGTGATTATCAATTAATGTAAGTAAATATTGATGTATTTAGGATAGATAGATAGATTGGTGGGTGATTGAGATAATGAAAGATGTGTTTAATCATGAATTAAAGATATATGTGAAAATGATTTATGATAAAATGAAACCAAATGATGGTGACCTATAGGTACGAATGAAATTACATTGTATCAAGGAATGCACAAAGAAAATATGCCTCTAATTACATTGGAGGTAAACAAGAGGGGATCCGAATAACGCAAGGCACATGTGACCAAAACATGTGTTAGAATGTAGCAAATGTCGCTTAGTCATATCAAAGACCATAAGGATACAATGGATGCAATGAACTCATAGACATGATGTCAACATGAAAAAGGGGTTTGAGATGTAACTTGTATGCGAAAGAGGGTTATCTATTAGTGGTGTTCCCTAAATCTATGCCCCAACTCTGGGAAAGGGGAAAGAGCAATGCTAGAAGAAAGTTGATCAATGCGAGAAGCCTTCAATGTCATGATAAAAAAAGTAGCCATCCTTCAAGGGTATGGTCTAATTTATACATATGTAATATGGATGGAAAAAGATAATATATATGATAGTCATCCTTCGAGGGATCGGTCTATTTCTTTATTTTTATTTTACTTGTTTTCTTTCTCTTTTCTTCTCTTTTTTTACTAAACAACTGTCCTTTGAGGGAGCAGTCTATTTTTGAGTTCTTTTATTTTTATTGGAGCATCCTTTGATTTTGATTTTGACATGGGGAAGAGTTGGGAATAGCTAAGTAGACCACTTAGGAGGGGACAATGAATGTACAAGAGACACCCCTGGACCCTTTGCATGGTTCCAATAGGAAAATGAGAGGGTGATGGATGTAATGATCACAAAGTTATCACTAAAAGGGAGAACCTATCCATAAGGAATATGCTACGAGAAGAGCCGTGGTGCTCATATTTAAGGTCACATATAGGAAAGTGATGGATGACCACATAATTCCAAATCACTACAATGAAATATGGATGAGGCTAATGATGGAGGGATGATCCAAGGATATGACCAAGAGCTCACTAGAAGACACACTAATAGTAGAATGGTTGCAATTGAAATACATTAAGAGGTTCCACTTCTGGTTTACCATCAAGGGAGGCCAATCGATAGGATCCCGACCCATACTTATGCATGATAATGTATGGTCTAATCCAGTTAGGGGAAAATTTTCTACGTTGGATCCTTTGTAGAGTATTGATGTTCTGATTTTATTTGAGAATGAGGTCACCCAAATTAAAGTCATGTTATTTTATGTGCTTATTATAATCATGTTTACACTCTTAATAGACATGATGGTGTTCAAGAGCAAGAATGCGGCACTCATCTAACAATTTGAGATGCGCTAGACATGCTTAGTGATATTCTTCATCAAAGATGAAGTCATGAAGGGACACGCGCAAAGACAAAATTTTAAATTTGAGAGGGAGGATAGCTTCAAAACCATACATAACTAAAAAGTGTGTATCCCGGTGGAAGTACAGAGATGCTAGTCCTGATAAGCCCAAAGATTGAAAGGAAGATAGAGATGTCAATCACGACACTGATTAATCAACATTTTGAAAGAATGTTTCAAAAGGTTTTATCGATGGCTTAGGTTTGGCCATTAGCTTGAGGATAATATGGAGAAGAGAAGATGAGTTGAATGTTAAATGAATCACAAAGCTTCTTAAGATATTTGTTTTTAAAGTACTTGTATGTTGTCCGTGATGAGCTTGTGGGGAACACTGAAGTGGAAAATGATATGTTGGTAGATAAAGTTAATAATTGGACCATATTTGGTTGAGGTGAGGGGAATTTCTTCCACCCACTTAGTGAAATATTCAGTTGCAGTGATGATAGAGTGATGTTGTTGTGAATACCAAGGATTGATCATAAAGATGAGATCAAGACCCCATTGTGAAAAGGGCTAAAGGTCCCGAGCTAGCTGCAAAGCTTGAATATAAATATGAATAAGATTGAAATGTTGCTAATAATTTTCACATATCTTAATATATTCAAAAAAATCATGGTTGAGAGAAGGCCATTAATTTCCAAGAAAAATAACATGCTTAGTGATGGCTAAGCCACTAAAGTTTCCACTATAAATATTGTCATGGAATTCTTGGATAACATGAGGAGATTCATGGGATTTAAGGCATTGAAGAAGAATACCATCAAATCTATGTTTATAAAGGATGCCTCCAAGGATTACAGAGTGGTTAGCGTGCTAAAGGAAATACCTCTTAGAATTTTTGGATAGATCTAGGGAATGATGGATTTGGATAAATAATCAAATTTTCAGGAGTACTAAAGATCCAACGAACTATATTCAACAAGATTAACTTAGTGTACTTCATGAAATGGTCAATCACTACGATGAACAACAAAAAAATCTTGGAGTTCGAGTTGTCCAAGGAATGAGAATTGAAAGAGATGTCATTGTATCATCGAATTGATTGGTTGATCAAGGAATGACATGGATAGTATAAGAGTCAAAGGCTTTAAGGAGAATATGAACAATGTTGATACAACCTAGAATTTACCGATAACACCCTAGATGTGATGGCACATCACTTAGCCTAGACTAAGTGCTCACCTGAAGCACGTAAAGGTACCAAGCTCCTCTTTAGGGTTGTTGTAGTAGGATGTTAGCGTGATGAAGGAATAAACATATAGATCTATAACTAATCCATCATTCTACAATGCATACCATATTCAGATTTATGAAAGAACAAGCTTAAACAATAATCATGATTGAATCAAGAACATGCACTACTCGATTACACACAAGAATGACACTTAGATTCAGCCAATAACTTCCATCTATTAATAAAAACATAAGCTCCTTACAATAATGGCATTCTATACCAATGTGTGTATGGATCTGATACAGTAATCTAGTCATATATATATATATATAAATCTTCTCTTTCACTATATATATTTATATCTCTCTATATCTACTACTATGTGATTCTCATCATAAATATAGGGTGGGAATTTCCCTTCACCACTTCTATATTCCAAAAATAGGCCACATGCTATTAATAACCATCCACTGTTTACAGGCATAGCCACACATGCAATTATGCTATCTATAGACCTCTTACAGTTTAACTGAAGTGACAATCCCATTCTTATCTCTTCTCCATGCAAAATGCTCGATCTGATCCTCTAAAGATAGACAATGCATGGTGTTCATGTCTCTCGCATCATTGGTGTGTTATGCATGTTAGCTTCTAAAAATAAGTCTTCGTGCTCAAAATAGGATAAGTCCTAATTGCTGAACTTGCCCTCCGTGCGTGGGTTCTTCCTATCTATTCACGCCCTTAAACCCGGCTTGCTTTCCCGCATGGAATTATTGTGTGAGTTCTATCAAGCGTTCTCTAATCAACATCACCCCACACTAATTACATTATCACCCCGACAATGGGTATCTCAAAAAAATGAAGTAAAGAACAGAATAATTGAAAGAATAAGAAAGAATGTAGATGAATAAATAATTTTTATGAGGTAGCCTCCCCTGTATCAGTTTGAAGGATCAACTCTAGATACTCCCCTTTATTTTGGCCTCCAAGGTCTTCCATTCAGCAAGTGCTTTTTCTACTTTTTCTTGAATGTCCACATCAATGGATTCCAATTCATCCCTCACAATATATCCTTTTTCATTTTGCAGAACCAACATAACGCTAGACAATGAGGTCATTCTTCCTTCTAGAAGATCCATCTTCTGCGCAATGAGCTTCCCAAGCTCTTCCAGCCGAGTCTTGTGTGGCTCTTGTGCTTTGCTGCTGCTAGGGGCCTTACACTTCGATTAAACATTGACAATCTTTTGCGTAGCCCAATGTTTCATCCTTCATTTCTCTCTAGACCTCATTGTTTTCTTCCAGGGTCTTTATGTTGATAAGTGCCTCTAGATCTGTGTAGATGTTCAAATCCTAGTCTTCTTTCCTCAATACTTCTTGCAGCTTCTTACAA
Source organism: Taxus wallichiana var. yunnanensis (assembly GCA_018340775.1). Lineage (NCBI taxonomy): Eukaryota > Viridiplantae > Streptophyta > Pinopsida > Cupressales > Taxaceae > Taxus > Taxus wallichiana. The sequence goes on from CM031243.1 coordinate 51,751,286, forward strand.
TGTTCCTTCATATGATGAAATCTTTCACATCACTGATGCTTTCTCTCATTTTTCCTCTTGTTCTAAATTCCTTGGCATTGGCATGTGTAAAGGTTCATCTTCAAGTACTATGTCCACTAACTTTCCTACATAATGTATCGCTGAGGGAAACATCTATGGTACCTTGGTCTCCAAGTGTGGCCTAGCTCTTATAACATTGTCCCCAATCTCCTCTGCAATGTTGATAAATACTTCATTCTTCTTCCACGTTAAGTCCCTCTCTTACATGATGTGCGCTATCTCTACATCCTTTGTCTTTAGCTCCTTCTTATTCTCTATGGTACGGTGGTTGTACTCACTCACTTTACTTTTCCTTATGTGAGAATCCCACTCCTAGCCGATGATAACCCCCTCTAGATATTGCATCTCGTAAAATTGCTTTGTGGAGCCATTTCCTCCTCCTCGACGAACACCTTCTTCTTTCCTTTTTCTCTTGCTGCAACTGCCTTCTTGGGTGCCATTTCTACCTTGCAATCATCTCCTCTTTAACTCTAAAATTTTTAAACCAAACCCTATCTCGATTTAATCATGCCCTAGGTGGAAACTTTGTGCCCTAACTCCTTTCTCATCACCTTTCTTCGCTTAAACCGTTCACGATCGGGGACACAAGCTTCTTTTCATATAGATCTACTTGTCATGATTGGTTATACACATCTCGTACCTTAAAACGATCACTCACTCTTTGCACTTAACTCTTTCCTCAAATAATCTTAGTCGCAATGGTAAAAATGAATTCACATCCTATCCTTATATATTTTTTCAAATTTTGATGCATTTATTACTCCTTCACTTACCAAATATCATCTCATTCATTGTTCAAATTCATTCATTCCGCATGGTACATCTTTTTTCCCCAGCTATAACCTTCTAGCATGCCTTCCTACCCTCTGGTCACAGACTTCTCTTCAACATGTGCCCTTGCACTCGAGTACCTCATCACTGTACCTTCTCCTAGTAGTTATCATGGCCTCCGCTTACCTCGCATTATATCGTTTCTCTTCTTTCATCTCTATCTTATGTCACTTTTGAGAAGCAATCTTCTTTTGACTTAAAGCATACCCATAGCAGCTTATTCCTTTCACCTTTCAATTCCCACAATCTTGTACTTGGATATAAATAACCATGCCACACTAAAATTATGTGCAATCCTCTACGCATAAAAATTCTTCACATAGTAATTAGCTTCATGCGCACAAGCACGCTTATTACACAAGAAAAACAAATAAATTGAAAAAGCATAACAACAATGAAGGAAATACATTAAGGAAATACATAATTGAAAACCTAATCTAAATGGCATTACTGCCTTATTAAAAACACCAAGAAGACTTATTTATAGTAGGGCTTCAGTCTACTCCCATTGAAATAACCGGGTAACCATGTTCCATCAAGTGCTTCTAACTAGAAAGCACCTAATTCAAGTATGTGAGTGATGATATACAACCCCAACCAATGTAATTTGAGATTTCCTGGATGGGGTAAGAACTTAGAGTCATAAAGAAGTACTATTTGTACAATCCCAAACTTCTTATCCCTTATGTTTCTGTCATGCCATAATTTCGCCTAGCCTTTTCTACTTTTGGCTCCATCATGCTATGGTTCATCACTCATCTAGTTGAATCATCTTCTCAATACGCTATTCTAAAGCTCGCTCATCACCTAGACCTCCAAAGATGCATGCACAATGTATAAATAAGGTAACATAAATTCTATAGGGAGAACGGATTTTGCATCAAACAACAACTAAAATGATGTAGATTTGTTCAATATCTTATAAGTTGTTCTATATGCTCAAAGAACAACTAAAAATTTATCATCCCAATACTTTCTTCCAACATCAATTTTATTTTTCAAAGTTTGGCTCAAAATCTTGTTGAAAGCCTCGGTAGTTCCGCTTTCCTAAGGATGATCGGATCTCCCATGGTTAATCGCTTGAAAAATTTTAATGCCTCTTCTATTGGAGGTTGGGAAGAAAAATAGTCAAAGGTATGGTCCATTCCTGTAGTCAAATTTTTCCAATTCCCAGTCTATCTATGTATTTTTCATATACATACCAGGCACGTGTGCATCCTTATAGAGTAAAATACAATCTATGCACCCAGAGTGAAGGTGGTAATGCTTCCTGTCCTATTGTCCGAGTCTCTCACACTTTGTTGAATGTGATGCCGAGTGGGTTGATCACCATTATAAGTACAGATCTGCATAGGTGCATTACTTCTTAGAAACTTGGGACATAGGAAATTTTGATCTCCTTTCACTCATAATTATATCGATGAACTACCCACCAAAGACGTTGTTGTCCCATGCAAGACATATGCTAACATGTCTCTTCTCTTGACTTTGGTCTATGCATTGTGCTTCTATGGATTTTAAAAATAAAGGAGGATCTTTTGCTCCTATATACAAAGATGTTGCACCACTTATCTATCGAATGGAATGAAGTACCTTCTTACATGCAACCATGTTTTTCATCTCATGCCCTACTAGTTCATATGTACCATGAGCCCAATTGTCATAAGAAATACTCATAGTATCACTAATAGAGTGACAATCCTCCCACTGTAGGATGCCTTTGTTTGATGGTTCATTGACCTATGGATCCTAAAAGCACGTACATACATTTTGTTTAAGTCCTCCTCACTTAGAGGATCAACATATGGTGTAGACATCCCATATATCAAAGGTATCACAACCCTTTCCTCCTTGTTCTCAAAGCTGATATACCCCTTATTGAATCTCAAGTCAGCATTATTCGCATAACACTAAGGGCGTCCAAGCAAGGCTAGAAAATTATCTGCTTCTACAAGTGCTAATACCTCAAAATCCCAGGTGAATTTTTCCCCTTCTATAGTTATAGATACATCCTTAAAAACTCCTATAGGAGTGGCCTTAGTCTGATTTTCCATAAACAACACATTAGATGATGGCTGCAATGGGGGTCTCCCCATTTTTACCCATGCATCTAATGTAAGCACATTTACTTCCACACCTGTATCTATCAGAATATTTCTCAACAACCATCCATCCACAATAGCATTCAAAGTAATTTCCTTGTCATAGTCAATGCTATCAAGGGGAAGATTTGCATACGTGGATCTATCGTCTAGTCTCAATACTTGCATGTCAAATGTTCCCTTTTAACCAACTTCCTAATAGTGGGATGATGTTCTCATGGTGCAACATTTTTCATACTTATCTCAGATCATCGATATCAGTTTGGACTATATCTGATTTTTTCTGCTCCTTTAAGTATTGTATCTCACCCTAAAGATTCCTTAGCACTTCCATGGTATCCTAATAAACCTCCTTCTAATGAGAAAGATTTGGGTACCTTGCATGCAAAACCTCCTCCTTGGTGATCGTAGGCTTCGTACAATGCCTCTCTTGCGTGTGTTGCTTCAAAGATGCATGTGGTAATATTTACAGATTAAGGCCTCAGGTTCTGGTGCTATCTTGGGCATCCACTGATTTTCCTCTGCACGTTGGATCCTAACCATCCCTGCACCTTTGTTTTCCTACTTATGTTGTTTACTGAGATGCTCATATAAGTCCGGGCACTCCTCATAGCTATGATTCTTTCCACAAAAAGAACATGTAACATTATGAGGACATTCACACCTATAATGATTAGGGGATCCACATGTATAGCACATTCCTCGAGGGAACTCACCTCTTCCTCCACTGCGGCCTCATCCTCCATATCCACCACGATATTCGCGTCCTCTTCCACGACCTCCTTTAAAACGGCCCTCATTCCTATCATAGCACTACGGTTGATTATGATCCCAATCTTGGTGCTCATTCTTACCCTTAGAATTATATGTTACACTTTTCTCATTCAGTACCCCAATGTCTATAACATCCTAGATCTGACCAATCAATAGAAAATCCTCAGTATCATGGGTTGTGGGATGGAAAATTTTATAGTAACAAGATACATTCTTCCTTATCGTGTGCTGTAACAAAGGATAGTGACTAACATCATGATTCAAATGAAAGATTTCACAGTCTAACAGAATGAATGTATAGATATGCGGGGTCAACTATCCTTGGTGTGGCCTTCCACTTCACAATCTATACACAAAATCCTCGAGCACATTTTATGGGCTGAATTTTTGATAGCTTCTCTAAAGTTTTGGACATAGCTGAAATTTGTGCCTCTAAGAATGGACGAATGCCGGTGTCAATGCTCCTAATCGCCTCAAAGATGCAAAGCTTACTTCCATTGATTCACACAGATCACTGTATGTTTTATGTGATAGTGCTCTTCTAAATGGTGTAATCAATCCTCCAACAAACCATTGTGCATGCTAGCTAGTGTGAATATCATAAGAAATATTAGATAGAAGTGTCTTAAAGTGGGCATCATACTCCTGTATACTCTCAGTAGTTCCCTGCTTGATATCTTTGAGTGCATTGATAATTTTCTTCTCAAATTCTAGGATATAGAACTCTTTTAAGAAAGCATCCTACAATGCTGCATAATCCACGCAAGTTTGATCGGGGTCAAACTTCCTATACTAGTTATGTGATCATCCCTACAAGGTAGTAGCGAATTGACTTTCCTTTCACATAGTAGTTGTGATTCCTTTCGCGCACCATAATATTTCACATATGTGCACATGCTCGGAGTATCCTCTATGCCTCTATACTATGGAATATGAAGAGACATCTCCATATAAATATTTTGTGGTTGCTTCGCAGGCCTTAACCACCGATCCAAAACCTCCCATGTTTCCTCTATCTCCGAACCACTAGATCCACCGGAACTAGAACCACTTATACCTTTTGATCATCCACCTATAGCTAGAATAGGACCTATATATGTACTCCCCCTTCGTGCTTTGGCAAGAGGTAGTACTATACTCGAACCCCTATAGTCGTGAGGTAGTTCCACTTCAAGAGGTGAATCTCACATTCACCGTGTGTACATTATGTGCGGATGATTCACCTAAAAACACACCTCTTAATAACATTGAAGTTGTCTATCTCGCCATTGATGTACTTGCTCTCTTACTTCCCAAATTTTCTTGTCGATTACTTGTCATGCTAGATACTAGAAAACTAAGTGCAAGGGCTAGGCCACCAGTGGATTAATATGCGCCCATGGCCCAGGTAGTCTCTGCCGATGCACTTCCGTGTGAGGACAAGGGGGATTTATCTCATTCTTTCCAAGATGAGGGAGTTACTAATGCTTTAGATCCATGTCTTCTCTATGAGCTTAAAATCCTTCATGAGCCATATCTCTCCTCAACACCATACTTTTTGCAATGGTGCACTACTTCTTTATCTCCCTCTCACATGCCTCATTATATTTAAGCTACCTTTCCTCTCTCTACCTTTTTACTACTAGGTCTACCATCTTTCACCGAACTGCTTCTCCCGCCTCACACGCGGTGAGGTTTAGTTAGCCATTAGTTAACTCTCCTAGTTTAAAGTTACCATCAAGATCTTGATTTCCAATGGAATGCCTCACAGATATGTTCCTCTAGGATACCACCACAAAAATTGGAATTCAGCTACCTCCAAGAAAGAATACTTCGAAATTGAATATTCCGAATATAACTATTTAGAACACCACAAAACCACATATCCATAGCATGAGTTCGGATCAGTCAAGATCATAAAGGGCCCGAATTCTTCATGTGTCCAGACAAGTGTGTGATACCTCCAATTCCACTTAGATACATACACAATCAGCGACTCGTATATTTCTATTGGAAAGATGGCAAAAATCTCTCATATAAGTTTTCATACAAACTCTTTTCTACCTAAGTGCATGCATCAAACTCGTATCCAAGATCGAACCGCCATGCATATTTTTACTCCAGATCATGTATCCACTCCTCAATACTTGCTAGAGTTAACCGGTATGTCTTCATCACAAACCATCCTAAAAACAACTGAAAAAGAGGTCCCAGCAATGGAACCAATGATGTAGCCTAGAATTTACTAGATAACACTCTAGACGTGTTGGCACATTACTCATCCTAGACTGAGCACTCATCTGAAGCACGCAAAGGTACCAGGCCCCTTTTTAGGGTTTTATAGCAGGATGTTAGCATGATGATGTAATAAACATATACATCCATAAGTAATCCATCATTATACAATGCATACCCATATTCATATTTATGAAATAACAAGCTTAAACAATAATCATGATTGAATCAAGAACATGCAACACTCGATTACACACAGAATAACACTTAGATTTAGTCGATAACTTCCATCTATTAATAAACACATAATCTCCTTACAATAATGGCATTCTATACCAATGCACGCATGGATCTGATACATAATTGATTCATATATATATATATATATATATATATATATATCTTCTCTTTCGATTTATATCTTTATATCTCTCTATATCTACTACTATGTGATTCACATCATATATATAGGGTGGGGACTTTCCTTCACTCGCTTCTCTATATCAAAAATAGGCCACATGCTATTAATAGCCACGTGCCATTTATAGGCATAGCCACACATGCAAGTGTGCTATCTATAGACCTCTTATAGTTAACTAAAGTGACAATCCTATTCTTATCTCATCTCCATGCAAAACACTCGATCTCGATCCTCTAAAGATAAACAATGCATGACACACGTGTCTTTTCATTATTGGTGTGTTTCACATGCCATCTTATAAAAATAGGTCTTCATGCTCAAAATAGGCTAAGTCCTAAATGTTGAACTTGCCCTCCATGCGTGGGTTCTTCCTGTCCATTCGCACCCTTAAACCTGGCCTACTTTCCTACGTGGACTTCTTGTGTGAGTTCTGTCAAGTGTTCTCTAATCAACAAATGTCATGATACTCACTAGTGATGTGTTTGATGACAAGTTTAGAATCTCCATATATGTCAAGGACTTGAACATAAGATAAGGGCTTCATACTCTGCTATATTATTCGTACACTCAAAATTGAGTTTGTTATCAAGAGGAATAGGATTATCTCAAGGAGGAATGATAACGATGCGAGTGCCTCTTGCTTACTAACACTTTGAAACATTAGAGAAGAGATTCATCTTAAGGATTTCATACTCATGATCAAACTCATTGATTGCTTTGTTTGAAAAAATTTCATGAGGGAGATGTGAACTAGGAAGATGGGCTTTAACTAATTGATCTATGTGTAGACACCAAATTTGGGTCGACTCTGCTTGGTTCCATTTAATTAATTAACACAACGTATTCACCTAACCATGACCCCTTACCCCGCATTCATATTAATTTAATTACTTACAATTGAATTAGTGTTCATCCTCACATTATTAATTAATTTAATTTACACATAGCCTAGATACCTCACCATGGACTTATTCCTAGCCTATTGATTAATTAATACTAGGTCCCTACTTATCCCAACCAAATGGGACTTAGTCTAACCCTAAAATAAAAATACTATTCCTTCAACAACACTCCCACTTATCTAAGTGCCAACCATCACTGATACTAGGATTAGCAATCAAAATCATGCCAAAATAGTAAAGATCGTGGTTATTTTTGGTAACTTGGACTAATTCACCCTAAGCGATGCGGTGAAATCAAAGAGAAGCCCAAAAACCATTTTTATTAAGTTATTGCCAATTGCCCCTACCGACATCGGTTTACCCTACCACCATCGGTTTCATCCTTGAACCGACATCGGTCACCTGACTAATATCGGTCTCTATGTCATTTTATATTCTTAGACCAACAAGCTTCCCACTCACCCAAAACCAACCCAAACCTCAACCAATCAGCCACAGAGACCTTTAAAAGACCTATCCGACCTAAAAAACCCCGATTCTAATTAGATTTAGTATTATTTTGATATTTAGCTAAAAATATGATGTATTATGTGTATGAGAAACCTAAATAATTACATTGCAATAGGACTTATTTAGTTCAGTTTCTTATTCACATTGAATTGTTATTAAATGGTGGATTGACAACCTCCCTAGGAATCACCATGCTTCCTGGATCTAGCATATGCTAGGGAGTCCACTCTCATATGTTATTTAATACCCTTTTATGGTCTTGTTTTACATCTACGAGAGAGTGCTTCCCGGAAAAAAGGAGTTCTCTATGATCAGTTTGGATAACGTCAACAACATGTGTATTCTACCTTCAACCTTTGCCTCATTTGTATTCCTTCTTAACCATTTACCTTCTATCTGCTTTCGTCCTGAAAGTGTACAACTTATTGGTGAAACATTTTGGAACACCCAAAGGGGACCCATTTGGGGTTATGTGCATTATTCATTCTTAGGAAATCATTGTGTGTTTATTTGAAAGAAAGTTGACATTAAAATTTTCTCCCTTGAAAACATTCTTCTCTCTCCTACTGATCTCAGTGAAACTTGTATTTTGGATTAAAAAGAACACTTCTTTTTATTCTATATTACATTAGTGAAATACATACTCTTTCTTATTCATTATTTCTCTCATCAAATTTCATTGTGGATTTGGGTTTAAAATCTTTGTATCTCATTTTTGTATGTTGCATTCTAGCTCATATAAATTATGGGCAATCTATATGCTGGAAGTCATGCCCAGCTGATGGCTGAAAAATTAAACCGTAGTTCATAATTTTCACACTCTTTATTACAAATCACTAAAAAAAACTAAAAATTATTAAATAACATCTTTCATAGAAGAAGTTGTTAAATATCACTTGATCGGAGGATTGACTATGGGCTCTAGTGGGTTTTATAGCTAGTGATCATATTTGAGAAGGATATCCTATGCCAAAACTTACCCGAAACCAACCCTAGTTGTCATTTTTCTCAGAAAGCACACCTTCGGTAACTAAAAACTCTTCTTTACACACAAGTCACCCTAAATGGCATAAGCCACAACATAAAAATCTACATAATAGGATTTCGTGTTTTGAGGTGCGAGTTTGTTCTCTTCATTTTTCTCTCCCTACACACTCCACCATCATAGTTGGTGTATTCTGATTGTGTTAGGGCTGATCATTGCCATACTTAGTCTCTAAGTTGGCCTTGTTATTTGACCTAAATCACCAAAAATTCACTTTTTCCATATTTCACAGATTTCATAGTAACCGGTGTCGGTCCAATGACCACCATCGGTTTCATCATCTTACCACTTTTAGTTCACTAACCACCATCATTTAGGAGGGTTTTTTGGTCATTTTTGCCAAAGTATCTGCTGTTGCGGATCACAAAGCACCCCTGGACGCACATCAGGCTTCTAGGTTGATGTTTCAGGCATCCAGTGTGATTGCACAACATGGAAACCTCTCTCCAAGTGTGGGACTTGTGAAACTGAGAGAGGAATCTCCATATTAGAGGTTGGTTCCTCAAACTCCTCTGATTAGATCTAATGCTTGCACAACTACAGAGGTTCAGATCCTAATCCTACTCTAAATTGTAAGGAGACAGGGATAGAAGTGCAAAAAAATGAAACTAACTAAAGATGGTGATGCACCAAAAGGGAGTGGTGAATATTTTTGTCATGCAAATAGACACAAACCAAAGATTGCAGCATAAAACATACACAGGCTGAGAAGATATAATTTAGGATCTGAAATGAAGCAAATAACACAAACAAAGGACTGAAACTCATTCACAAAGCTTGCATTATCATTTCCAATGTCAAAACCACTGCATTACAACCTCAGAGAGGTAAAAAATTGTTACAATCTTTGAAGAGGTCTGATTCTTGCAACAATCACTTGCTGGAGGTGAAAGAAGAAGTCTGCTATGCCAAAAAATGTTCCCTTTTGAAATGAGCCAAATCTGGCTTTTACATTGCATGGGTCGAGCCTAGGAGAGAGAAAACGTACAAAACGTGGGAGCCCATTCCTCATTGACTGAAAATGCATTAAAATGGCATGGGGACCTTACAAACCCATACCCTATCATTTTTTACCGAATGGAGGAGAATGTGACCCATTCTGCATTAAATTTGGTCGCTGAAATGTCATTTCTGGCCATGGACACGCATCAGAGCTATTTCTTAACTTTCTCTCTCCAGACTAAACCAAAATTCAAGATTGACCCTAGAATCATGTAGAGAATTTTATAAGCTTTCCAATGATATAAAGAATGTGCAAATCCGAGCTCTGGATCGAAAGATATGGCGATCTGAAGATTTAGGGCACAAAATAGGCAAAAATGGGTTTTGAAATTTTTTCCCGTGCTCTACCACCTGGACGACACATGTCAGGCGCTGATTGGATGAGAAATTCTCTCTCCTTCCCTTACCCGTGGGTTTTCCCTTGAAATTTGACCTTTTTAATTTTTGGAAAATTTTCCACTTTTCCCCCGCGCCCCCGCCACTTGGGACACATGGCATGCATTGATTGGTCGACAGGGGCGGGAAGACCTTTACCTTTTTAGTTTTTGGCAAAAACTTTTACCAAATTCTCTAACTCCTCCCCGAGCTCCGCACTTCCCTACTCCATTGGACACATGTCCTCTTTTTATTGGCTCGGGCCAGCGCTTCAAACCTTGCCCCTTTGAAATTTTGGACGTTTTCCCTTGTGACACGTGGCATTTCTTGATTCGTCTGCATGGGCTCGCTGCCTTTCGTGTCCACCGCATCCTTTTGTCCTAGATGTCGCAAACTGCTTAGGGCAAAAACTTCCGATCCACCCAATCTGGGCTTCTCTCCTCTTTCAGCCGATGACATGTGGCGTGATTTGATTGGCTCTCGCTCCTTCGGCTCTCCACGTCCGCGCAGATGCATTCGCCCGACTGTCTCGAATGCCTAGGGGACAAATTCTTCCGAACCGCCCGAAATGGGCTTCCTTGTCCCTCTTTGCGGCCGCTTCACCTTTTCACGTCCTTCGCGTCTTTTTCAGCCCAGATGTCCCAACCTTATCTGCACAACAGTTAGTCGATTTTCTCACATTCGGCCGAATTGGCTTTCCGCGTCCCGCGTGTCCCCACGGTCCAACTGTCCTAAGTGCTACCTGGACCACCTAGAGGATTTTTGGCCAGTTCATGCCCCGACGTCCCAACTGTCCCAGGGGCCGCCTGGACCAGGGCTTAGCCAATTTTCATGATTTTTTCTGGCCCAAGCTTGTTTTTGCAACTTTTCCACCTTTTTCTAGAACTTGCTCTTTTCTCCTTGGACAGGAGAGTTAGAAAAAGGTCAGAGGGACCCAGAAACATGATTTTTTTCCCTGAATCAATCTATTTTCCTGGGACTTGGGTATTCTGATGCATGTTATCAAATTTTTACCCTGGGGTGAAAATTGGATAACAATTTGGTGACTCAGTGGGGTTACCTGCCTGCTAGGTAGAAGATACCGAGCTGCCTAAAGCAATCCATTGGGCATGGAGTCATCAAATATTCTGTTTAGAACCCCAACTGACTCATAATGTGCAAGGAGGAAGAGGGAATATCACCTGATGGAAGCAAAGACTACAAAGCATCTCCATGGACAGCAAGTTGTGCCAAAGCACTTAGGGAAAACAAAACTAACCTATAAAGAAGACAATGTGCACAAACACTTGGAGGAATGAAAATCTAATCTAATATTTCCAAGGTAGTGAATTTCCCTCTAGAAGCAACGCTTGAGATAGATTCCATTGACTCGAATCTACAATTCTTCACCATCCAATGAGGCCAATCGAAAGCATTGTTGTTCTTGCACTTCATGACCACGTATGAGCCACTCCAAATGGCATCAAATTTTGAATGCCTTCTCGGTTTCACTCTATCCACATCCCATTTCAACACTAGATCTCCAACCTGAAAAGATCTATCCTTGGCCTTCCTATCAAAGGTCTTCTTGATCAAAGCTTGATCCTTCTCCATTGCTTGGGATGCCTGATTTCTAATCTCTTGCAACTCCATCAACTCTGCATACCTCACCTCCATGGGCTCAAACTCTAGCAACTCCAGCTGCTTCATGAGTTCCAATGTTGGCAACTCAAGTGACATGGGCAAGATTGCCTCTCTTCCATAGACAAGCCTGAATGGAGAGTTACCTGTGGATCTTTTGGGAGTTATCCTATCAGCCCATAAGGCTGATTTCAGTTTGGTATGCCAAGACCTCTGATTCTCATCAAGAGTCCTCCTAATGATCCTCAACAAGTTCTTGTTTGTAGACTCGGCCTGACCATTACCTTGAGGGTAATAGTTTGATGAAGTGCTTAGGTAAATACCGTTCTTGACAGCCCACTCAGTCACCTTAGATCCAATGAATGCCAATGCATTATCAGAGATTATTGTAGCAAGTACACCAAATCTGGTGGTTATCCCCTCATAAAAGTCAAAGATGCTATACTCATTTGCTTGCCTCTGTGAGTGCTACCGCTTCATCCATTTGGTGAAGTAGTTTGTGGTGTCAAAAATCCATTTGTGCCCTTGGCTTGAATTGGGATTAATGACTCCAATGAAGTCCAAACCCCATTGCATGAATGGCTGGTCAACCGAGATTGGATGTAATGGAAGGGCAGCAAGTCTCTTTTTCCCCGTGAAGAATGCACAATTCTTACACCTCTTGATCCATGTATAGCAATCACTGAAGATTTTAGGCCAATAATAACCAGCCTTCATGATTTTTAGAGCTGTCACTCTTGGTGCAAAATGACCACCAGCTAGTCCACCATGGAACTCTTCCAACACCTTTTGAATCTGATTTGTGCTAATGCACCGTAGCAACACTCCATTCACATCTTTCTTGAACAAAACTCCATCAACAATAGCATACGGGACAACCTGCAATCTGAAGTGTCTCCTTTGGGTCTTGTTCATCTCCGGAGGGCATAGGCCTGTGCCTAGGAAGTGCATTATATCTTGGGTCCAGCAAGGAGTGGGGGTAGCATTGTTTTCTTCTTGATTGCCACTTGGCTCATGGCTGTCCTGGACTTTCAAAACAGCCTCTTCTTCATTGTATACTTTTTTTTTGCTTCCCCAAAACCAGCTATTCACACAATCCTTTCCTCTTACCAGCTTGGTGATCTTGATCTCAATGTCATACTCCATGACACGGTGATCCAACCTGCCCTTTTCTCATTCAAATCCTTGTTGTGGAGGAAGTCCTTGACTCCCAAGATGTGAGACCAGCAAATCTGGACCTTGTTGTTTGAGACTAAATGCTTGAATTTCTTCAAGATTTTGATTACGCAAGTACATGCTTCTCAATAAAAGAGTCTCACCTCATAGTCATCTAGGCTCGGGTCAAAGAAGGAAATTGGCTGCTCCTCATTATCCTTGTTCTCGCTATACCAAAACGGTAGAAATAGTGTCATTACCTCCAAATGCATAGAGGATGAAATCCTTGGAGAAGTCCGGGTTGATGAGAGTTGGTTCTTGAGAGATGGCTTCTTTGATTGCTTCAAAACTCTCCTTGCCTTCTTCTGTCCACTTGAAAGCCATGCTCTTCTTTAACATTTTGGTGATGGGCTTGACAAGGGCTGCAAAATCTGGGACAAACCTCCGAACAAAGTTTATCCTTCCCAAGAAACTCTGAAGGGCTTTCTTGTGGCTTGGTAATGGTAGTGCTCTTATGGCTTCAACCCTCTCTAGATCAATTGCTAATCCTTCTTTGGAGACAATATGGCCAAGGAGATTTCCTTCATGTGCAAGAAATATGCACTTCTTAGGATTCAAAGACAATCCAAATCTCCTGCACCTTGTGAAGACTTGTCTCAAATGAGAGAGGTGGTCTACTACATTTTTGGAAAAAATAGTGATATCATCAAGGTAAATCAGCACCACATTGTTAATCAAACCTTTGAATGCCATGTCCATTGCCCTTTGGAAGGTAGCACCAAGCATTGGACAGCCCAAATGGCATTTTCCCGTATGCAAAAGTTCCCATTTGGTTGTGAAGGCTGTCTTGAATCGGTCCTCTTCCTTCACCATAATCTAATTGTAGCCCGAGTAGCCATCAAGTAGTGAAACCTCTCTGAGCCAGCCACAACTTTCAAGATTTTCTCCATGGAAGGGAGTGGGTAATGGTCCTTGAGAGAGGCTCTATTCAAGTCTCTCGAAGTCAACACATAGTCCGATCTCTCCACTCTTCTTTTCTCGATCGGGACTAAGTTGGCAACCCAACTAGAATGCTTGATTGGGAATATGATCCTTGACTCAATCAGCTTTTCCAATTCCTTCCTCATGAGAGGCTCCATGTGTGGGTTGACTGGTCTTTGTTTCTTCCTAACAGGCTTAGTATTGGGATCCAATTCAATGGTATGCTGAGCTAAGTTGGGATTGAAACCTTTCAAGTCTTCATAGCTCCAAGCAAACACGTCAGGGAACTCTTGACACAGCTGTATGAACTCATACCTTTCTTGTTCAGTTGTCATCCTCCCAATTTGCAATGGTTTGTTCTCTTCTACCAAGATGGATACTGAATCCTCTCTCTTGACATGAATGTTTGGTTTTTCCTTTCTAAACTAATCATTGGGGTTGAAAATGGACTCCAAAGTTATAAGTCCTTTCAAGCAGCTTGTTAGTTCTCAACTGTACCACTTGGTCACCATACTCGTTGTTCCAATTTTTCTTGATTCTTGGCGATAACTCACTTCTTCTTAAGAAATGGATGATTTGCTGGTCATTTTCAAACACTTGCCAACTGACATTGTTATCTGGCACTGAAGGCCTCACAATCATGTGGATGTTTGGCTGTACCTTGTCTTGTTGAATGCTTTCCACAATGTCAAAGGCTGCCCCTACTGCTGCAAGCCTGTCAGCAGCTTGATTCTCTTTCCTAGGAATGGATTTGATGCCAAAACCCTCAAAATCTTCCATGAGGTCCCACACCCTATTCTTGTAGCACTTGAGAAGATCATTTTTGGTAGCATGCTATCCCTTGACCTGATTTACAATCAATTCACTATCACCAAAGACTTGCAAGTTCTTTATTCCTCTCTTTATTGCCCAATGCATCCCTTGCACTAAGGCTTCATATTCAGCAGTGTTATTGGAGCATGCAAACTGAAATCTAAAAGCTGAATAGTACTTTATTCCTTGAGGTGAAACAAGCATAGCTCCACCTCCTGCACCTTGTCTACTCCTTGATCCATCAAAAAACAACTGCCATACCTCATTGTCATCTTTGTGGTTTGGCTTGGTGATGCTAGGAATAGGCTGATTTTCTTCGTATGCAATAGACCCCTAGCTCGATTATTCTATTTCTTGGTAAGGATCAAATGCATGTATCTTATTTTCCCATTCATCAAGAGTTAGATCCGGATGCTTCCAACCTTAGTGTCACCTCATCGCTGCTTGGGTGATCTTCTTGATCAAATGCTGAGCAATTGGCATTAATCTGACTTGGAGTGTAAGGCTCAATGTGAAAGTTTGCAATAGGTTCTGACCTGATTGTAGCCTTAGTTCCATACATTGTTCTGAACAACATGTGTGACCAATCAGCAGAAAAATATCCCCCAATCTTAGCTGTGAAGTCCCTTGACAAGAAAAGGGAAAAGAGTGGTGGAAGGTCTATGACTGATACATCTTATAAAACAACAACATTTGGACATGCATGCAAGGTAAGACTCAAGTTTCTAATCACTCCAACTGTTGCTACTGCTGTCCCATCTAGCTGCACTACCCCTTTGGATATTGTTTCATACTCGGAGCCCTAGCTGATCAGCTATCTGTTTAGGCATTACCAAACTACTTGCCCCGGAGTCTATCATGCAATTATGTACTAGCTGATTTCCAATTATTAATGAAACATAGAAAGGAGGGGGCTTCAACATTTTACCTTGCTTTCCTCCATGATTTCCCTCAGGCTGGGCAGCATTTGTGAGCACTTTGTCTTGCAGCTAAACTTGCTGATTCGAAGTTATCCACCCTTCATGGCGCTTCGCAGCAGATCTCTTTGGCCCGGGATAGATAGGGATTCCCACATTGATATATTGACATTTGTCTTCTTCATCTGATCAATGATACTGAATGGTGATGAAGTATCTCTTTGTTGTCCCTTGGCTTGCACATTCACTCCTTGTACGTGGGCAGCAACAGCTAGCATTTGAGTTGGCGTAGGGGCTATTCTTGGCTTCCCTTGTGCATTTACAAGCAGATTTTGTTTGCCAACCACTTGTGGAGCCATGGAAGGTTGTGGATTGGTTGGGGCTAATGGTTTTTCTTCACCCAAATTCCTCCTTTTTGACCTTGTGTTGGCTTCAACACCTTGAGGCACTTCCCTCGGTTCATGCCACAAAATCCTCTACTTGCCAATTTACCAGCATGGTGTCATTTGGGGCTGATTGCTGTTGGAATGTTTCTTGTTGTTGATTGTTTCCTTGACTGATCTCACCCTCAACACCAAGTTGTCACCATCAATTCTTGATTCAAAGCACCATTGAAGCACATGGATTGATTGTGAGGCTCATTACATGGAAAACACCAATCATACTCCCGAGCAATGTTGTTTTGTGTTGGCACCAATGCCTTAGAGGCAGATATGGCATTTGGATTATATGGTTGAAATGGTCTATCGGGCAGGAGGCCTTGTTTGATTCATATTTGCAACTGGGTTAGGTGGCCTTTGTGGTTGGTATGGCTACCTGTTAGGCTTGGGGTTGATAAGAAGGTCTAAAACCTTGGGCTTTCTACCTTTTGAGAGTAACCAAATCATTGCCTAGGTTTTCCAATTGCTTCATGACTTCTTGAAGCTCGTTTGGGGCACTTGGAGATGAAGTAGAAGCTTATTTGAACTCGATTTCTAGAAGTGGGAGAAGGAGTCAAATTAGGTGCTTGATTGGTGTTTGGGATTTCTAAACTTGGAAACAATGGCATGGGAGGTCTAGGGGCAAGTTTTCCACTTAGATTAAACAATTTTCAGCCCTAATGGCAATGCTATAAGCCATAGGGATAGTTATGCCTCCCATGGAACTGAATTAACATAGAAATATCAGAATTTAAAGCTTTGAGATAGTAGAGAAAAGGACCTTCGCCGTTGGCCCGACCGCCACCGGAATTCTCTCCCAAGTCTTTTGAAATCTGAAGTTGAAATCGGTCCGACCGCTCATTGGGAGCTCTCTTGATGGTTGTCACCGCTCCAAAAGAGACAAGTTGTCGCCCTTTTCTCCAAATTGCTCATGAAGTGCTATACACAACTGATTCTAATTTGTGATAGAACCAGCTCTAAGGCTTCTAAACCATTGCAATGCTTTACCCTTGAATGAAGATGTCAGTAACTTGACAGCCACTTGCATCTCATTGATTTCATGGATTACACAAAGGTTAGCAATATCTTTAACATGATCACCTGGAGTAGTCTGATTTTCTCCAGGGAAGTAGGGAATGTTCTTTGAGGCTGCAATAGGAATTGGATGTTGTGCATTGAGGGCAAGTGGGCTGCTTTACCTCTGAAGTTGACGTAGGGGTTGTTTTGTGCCATTCTAATTGGTCTTAAAACCCTTGTTGACTGAATGAAGGGCCTACCAGGTGGAGGAGTTGAGAGAGATCTGTTTGGTGGAGATGGAGACCTTTGAATCCTTCTTCCTCTTTGCCTTCTTCTTGGAGATAATTGCAGGTATTCAAACAACACTTCTTCTTCTCCAACTCTTGACCTTGTGGTGATTCTTCTCACGAGTTTTCAGGCCTGCACTGCTGAAACCAGTTGATTCCTCCCCTTGGAGTCACCAGATATGCAAATAATAGCTCTTTTCAAGCAAGAAAATTGCAGTAGATGCACATCAACTTTGTTGTAGTAAAAATGAGACCTCTAGTGTCCCACCGAGCATGCCAAAACTGTTGTTGTAGGATCACAACACCCCTGGACACACATCAGGCTTCTAGGTTGATGTTTCAGGCATCCAGTGTGATTGCACAACATGGAAACCTCTCTCCAAGTGTGGGACTTGTGAAACTGAGAGAGGAATCTCCAGATTAGAGGCTGGTTCCTCAAACTCCTCTGATTAGATCTAATGCTTGCACAACTACAGAGGTTCAGATCCTAATCCTACTCTAAATTGCAAGGAGACAGGGATAGAAGTGCAAAAATTGAAACTAACTAAAGATGGTGATGCACCAAAAGGAGTGGTGAATATTTTTGTCATGCAAATAGACACAAACCAAAGATTGCAGCATAAAACATACACAGGCTGAGAAGATATAATTTAGGATCTGAAATGAAGCAAATAACACAAACAAAGGACTGAAACTCATTCACAAAGCTTGCATTATCATTTCCAATGTCAAAACCATCGCATTACAACCTCGAGAGGTAAAAACTATTAAAATATTTGAATAGGTCTGATTCTTGCAACAATCACTTACTGGAGGTGAAAGAAGAAGTCTATTATGCCAAAAATGTTCCCTTTTGAAATGAGCCAAATCGCTTTTACATTGCATGGGTCGAGTCCAGAGAGAGAAAACATACAAAACATGGGAGCCCATTCCTCATTGACTACAAATGCATTAAAATGGAATGGGGACCTTACAAACCCATACCCTATCATTTTTGACCGACTGGAGGAGAATGCGACCCATTCTCATTAAATTTGGTCGCCGAATGTCATTTCGCCATGGACACGCATCGAGCTGTTTCTTAACTTTCTCTCTTCAAACTAAAACCAAAATTCAAGAAATCATGTAGAGAATTTTATAATATTTCTAATGATATAAAGAACATGCAAATCTGAGCTCGATCGAAAGATATGGCGATCTCAAGATTTAGGGCACAAAACAGCAAAAATAGGTTTTGAAATTTTTTCCCGTGCTCTACCACACCTGGACGACACGTGTCGGATGCTGATTGGATGAGAAATTCTCTCTCCTTCCCTTACCCATGGGTTTTCCCTTGAAATTTGACCTTTTTAATTTTTTGGAAAATTTTCCACTTTTCCCCCGCGCCCCGCCACTTGGGACACGTGGCATGCATTGATTGGTCGACATGGGCGCGGGGAAGACCTTCACCTTTTAGTTTTTTGGTGAAAACTTCTGCCAAATTTTCTAACTCCTCCCTGAGCTCCACACTTCCCTACTCCATTAGACATGTGTCCTCTTTTTATTGGCTCGGGCCAGTGCTTCAAACCTTGCCCCTTTGAAATTTTGGACGTTTCCCCTGTGACACGTGGCGTTTCCTGATTCGTCTGCGTGCTTGCCGGCTTTTCGTGTCCACCGCGTCCTTTTGTCCTGGATGTCCCAAATTGTCTGGTGACAAAACTTCCTGATCCACCCGATTTGGGCTTCTCTGTCCCTCTTTCGGCGATGACGCGTGGCGTGATTTGATTGGCTCTCGGCTCCTTCGGCTCTCCGCGTCCACCGCGTACTTCTAGCCTCGACTGTCCCGGACTGTCTGGGAAAAATTCTTCCGAACCACCCGAAATGGGCTTCCTTGTCCCTCTTTGTGGCCGCTTCGCCTTTTTGCATCCTTCGCGTCTTTTCAGCCCAGACGTCCCAACCTTATCTGTGCAACAGTTAGTCGATTTTGTCACCTTCTTCGGCCAAATCAGCTTTCCGCATCCCCACGGTCCAACTGTCCCAAGTGCTGCCTGGGCCTCCTGGAGGCTTTTCGGCTGGTTCGCGCCCCAACATCCCAACTGTCCCAAGGGGCCACTTGGACTAGGACTTGGCCAATTTTCATGATTTTTTCTGGCCCAAGCTTGTTTTTTGCAACTTTTTCACCTTTTTCTAGAACTTTCTCTTTTCTCCTTGGACAGGAGAGTTAGAAAAGGCGAGGGACCCTGAAACATGATTTTTGCCCTAATCAATCTATTTTCCCGGACTTGGGTATTCCGATGCATGTTATCAAATTTTTACCACAGGGGTGAAAATTGGATAATATCATCAAATTTTCATTTATTTTCTTTATGTGACTTATTTGGTCATCTTATTAGTCTCCGATTCTTTGATATTACCTTCAAAGTTCAGTTCTTTCTCGCTTTCACCATTTATTACCGAGAGTTACCAATATGAAATTTTCTCATAGTCACCGACATTATTTTATCCGACTAGTAGCGGTTACCCCCTCATACCGACATTGGTTACCATAATCGACGTTGATCTCTCGTGTTTTGATTTTTCAATCGTAACAACTATCAAGTCACTCATTTTAGACCATTTTTCTCCATTTCTTCTATGTTTTTGTATTATCAACAAAGGTCGAATACATGTTCTATTTTCACCACATGGTTTTCACCCATAGACAAGCCAATGCTCTTGTGTTTCATGCTAGCCACAAACATCTCCCACCTAGCCCATCGCCCCATTCCATCTTTTCACATATGGACCCCAATCGGTGTTGAGCAGATGAAAGTGGAATATATAGCAGAGGCACACATAAGGTTCACGTGAGAGAACAAAACATAGGAAAAGGTGTGGAAGGATAGGAGAGAACACGTGCACAAAATATAAGGGCATTTGGGACTTATTCATTTTCACGTGTACGGGATATTTTTGGAGATGGCATGATGAGCACACAAACTGGGTAAAGAATTGTGTGACACACATTGAATATTTTGGAGGAGAGGATACTAAGTGCTTTTCATGGGTGTGAGCTAAGAATAGATTTCCACTATCGCTTAACTAGAGAGGTATATTTTTAGTGCACTTGCATATGTGGCTATTATTATAAAGGCGCATAGCTATTTTCAACATCCGACCTATTTTTGGAATTATGCAAGCGGTGAAGAATAATTCCCCACCCTTACAAATATGTAATGATCTATGTAATATAGGGTGACTGGGTGAGAACTAATTACTTGTGAAGTTATGTTTTCGAGATCGATGTGCGCATAAGCTATGGTATTATCTATTATAATGAGATTTTCTATATTTATCATGTTTAATATAATGGAGTGTATTAGCTGAATCAGAGTATAAATCCTAAGTATAAATGGTCCTTCCATGGTTAGTTTTTTTATGGATATTGTTTAAATTTGTTATTCTATAGATCTATATTTGAACATGCAAGTATAGAATGATGTATTAATTATGGATTTGAATGCATTAAGTCTTCATCATGCTAACATTCTATAATAGGAACCCCAAAAAGGGGCCTAGTACCTTTGCACACTTCGTGAGTGCTCAATCTAGACCGAGTGATGTGTCGGTGTGCCTAGGATTTAACCGGTAAATTCTAGGCCGCATCATTGGTTTCATTTCCGAGACATCTTTTTCAGTTGTTTTCGGGATGGTTCATGATGAAGACATACTGATTGACCCAAACAAGTTTTGATGAGTGGATACATGATCCAGAAGAAGAATACACAAAAAGGTTCAATACCGG
Organism: Taxus wallichiana var. yunnanensis; assembly: GCA_018340775.1. NCBI lineage: Eukaryota > Viridiplantae > Streptophyta > Pinopsida > Cupressales > Taxaceae > Taxus > Taxus wallichiana. The sequence continues at coordinate 51,772,494 of CM031243.1, forward strand.
ATCTGAGTTTAACACACACGCATTGGTGGAACATAATGTGTATCATATTTTGTATGAGTGCTTCTTCACCATTTTTCCAAGATTTGTACTAGTGGTTGATTACTTATGCATCAAAAAATAATTGGAGGTAATCCACACTTATTTGGACATAGGAAGAATTTTAGGCCCTCTATGATACTGATATGATTTGGAAATGCGATGTGGATACTTGGTTCATGGTGTTCGAATAGCTATATTCTGAGTACTCAATTTCCACTTATTCTTTCCCGCAGGTAGTAGAATTCCAATTTTTTCGATATCCCAAGGGAACATACCTATAAGGAATTCCATTGGTGATCAAAATCTTGATGATAACCTTGAACTTGGAGAGAAAACCATTGGCTAACTAAACCCCACCATGTGCGGGGTAAGATCAGGTTTGGTGAAAGATGGCATACCTAGTGGAAAAAAAGGTAGAGAGAAGAAAGGCATCTTAAGTATAATGAGGTGTGCGAGAGGGAGATAGAGAAAATGAGATGTTGCATGATGAATGAAATTGAGGAGAGAGATGGCTCATGAAGGATTTGGAGCTCATGTAGAAGACATAGAGCCGAGCATCAAAACTCCCCATTTGTGCAAGCATGATAGGAACCCTCCTTGGCCTCATATGGAAGTGTGCTAGTAGAGACAACATAGGCCAGTGGGTGCACATTTGAGTCTACCTAGAAACCTTGCTTTTGCACTTGGTCTTCATATCTAGTACGATAAATAGTCATGAAGCTAATTTAAGTAGTGGGCAAGTAGGGGTGAGTCATATAACAAGCACATCAATGGCAGTGCAAACATCTTCGTTGTTGTTTAGAGGTACCTTTTAGGTGAATCTTCCACCAAAAAAATTGGACTCTCTTCCTGGGAGTAGTAACACTTCACGATTATCAAGGTGTAGTTGAGTACTAATGTTGGAACACAAGGAAGTACATCTTATGGTTTGACTCCGGATAGAGGTTTAGGATCAATAGGTATATGTGGTTCTATTTCTAATGGATCTGGTGGTTCTAGAGGTAGAGGAAACACTTTGGAGGTTTTGGATCGGTGTGGGCAAGGTCTGCACCAACCATAGAATATTTACATGGAGATGTATCTTAATCTTCCGTGAGTATAGGGGCATAGAGGATGTTGTTGAACATGTGCACATGTGTGAAATACTTTGGTGTGCAAAGGGAATTATAGCTTCTAAGTGCCGGATAAGTCAATTCACCACTACATTACAAGGATGTGAACACATCTCGTACATAAAGTTTGACCTTGATCAGACTTGCGTAGATTATGCAACTTTAAAAGATGATTTCCTTAAAGAGTTTCACATCTCAAAGTTTTATCGAGGAGTATAAGTGTGCTCAAGGATATTAATAAAGACACTACTAAGAGTGTCGAGATTATGATGCTCATTTCAAAACGTTGTTATCTAAGCATTTTTATGATATTCATACAAGCTAGCATGTGTAATAGTTCTTAGGAGGTCTGATTATAGCTTTTAGAAGGGCACTATCATATAAAACATACACTCGACCCATGCGAATCACTTGAAGAAGCTTTATGTGCCGAGGAATTAGGGTAGTATAGACACTTTGGGATGATCCCATTTTTAGAAGCACGAATTGTAGCTATGGTGAAATAGTTAGATAATCTATAAGAAAATTCATTACATGCGATGCACACGGGGATTTGGTGCACATATTATGAAGTGGAAGGTCATACAAAGGATAGTTATCCACTCGATCAAGTACACTCATTGTTGTTGGATTGTGATGTATGTCATTTAAACCATGATGTTAGTTGTTTTGTTTCCTGTTATTACAATGTGCAATAAGGAAGACCATTTCTTATTACCGTAAAATTTGTAGGTCCACGACTCACAACATGGAAGATTTTCATTTGATTGTTCGAGATCCATGATTCTATAGATATTGGTGTAAGACAGATGACGAAATATCATATAACTCTAAAGGCAAGAATGGGCATCGTGATCTGGATCATAATCAAGTGTTCTATGATTGGAATGAATGGTGTTTTGAAGGATGTCATGGTAGAGGTTGAGGATACCATGGTGGATTAGGAGGATGAGTTCGTGGTAGTGGACGAGGTGATTTTCCTCATGGAACATGTTATACATATGGATCTCCTAACCACTATAGGTGTGAATGTCCTCATAATATTACATGTTCTTTATGTGGAAAGAATCATAGTTATGAGGAGTTCCCAAACTTGTATGAGCATCTTAGCAAGCAACATAAACAAGAAAACAAAGGTACGGGGATGGTTAGGATACATCATGCTGTGGAAAACCAAAGTGTATGCCTAAGTTGGAACCGAATCTCGAGGCATTACAGGTAAAGATCACTACCCACGCCGAAGAGGTATATGCAAAAGAAACATTACGTAAGAATCCTACCATCACTAAGGAGGAGGTTCTACATGCATAGTACCCAGATCCTATCCATCAGAAGGAGATTTATTAAGAGACCATGGAGGTACTCATAAATCTTCAGGGTGAAATACATTATTTAAAGGAGCAATCAAAGAAGATAAAGCAAAAGAAAGCATCAAAAATGGTCCAATCTGATATGGATGACTTGAAAGAAGTTTACAAGATGTTGTGCCAGAGAATATCATTCCACCGTTAGGGAATTGGTTAAAGGGAGACACTCTACATGTAATTATTGATACTAAATGACATATATTGCATGCAAATCTTCCCCTCGTAGCTTAGATTATGATAAGGAAATCACTTTGAATGTTATTGTAGATGGGTGGCGTTTAAGTAATATATTGATTGATACAAAGCGTAATTCAATGTCCTTGCTTTAGATGCATGGGTACAAATGGGAGACCCCCATTGTAGCCATCTTCAAATGTATTTTTCATGGCTAACCGGACTAAGGCCACTCCCATAAGAGTTTTAAAATATGCATCCATTACCATACAGGACCCAAGTTCACTAGATATTTTCAGGTTTTAGTGTTGGAAGAGGTAGAAATATTCCTAGATCTACTGGGGTGTCCTTGGTGCTATGAAAATAATGTTGATCTTTGGTTTAACAAGGGTTATATCAGCTTCGAAAACAAGGAGGAAAGAGTTATTATCCATTTATTAGATGATAAATTTTTACCCTCTTTTGAGCCCTTTGAGTGAGGAAGACCCGAATAGGATTTATGTATGCATCATCGGGGACCCGAGATAATTGAACCATCTAAGGAAGGAATCCTAAAGTTGGAGGATGCACAATCTATTAGTGATACTATGAGTGTTGCTTGTATAAGTGGGCTCATCATACTTATGAGTTGGTAGGGTATGAAGTAAAAATAACATTTGTGTGGAACATCGACATCATCAGTATCGGAGAATAGGTAACAAATCAATACCTTGTTATAATGGAGAAGGAGATCCTATGATATTTCTATGCAACATGGAGAAACAATGGATAGACCAGCTGGAGAGATATAATATATTGGCATATACCCTATACGGGATAGAAGCACGCTAGTGGGTGGTTCACAAGGATAATCTTGTAGGATGGAATGAAATTAGGATTGCTCTTGCTACTAGGTTCTTTAGGAGCAATGCACCTACTCAAATCTGCACTTATCATGGTAATCAACCTATTCAACATCACATTCAACAAAGCAAGCTTTACCACCTTTTCTCTCGGTGTAAAAAATTTTATTCCACTTTACAAGGTCATGCGCGTGTGCTTGGTATGTATATGTGGAACTCCATAGAGATACTTGGAATTTGGCGCAGATTTAATTGTAGGAATGACCCGTATGTTTGAATTCTTCTCTACTAAACCTCTCGGTAGAAGAGGCATTAAAGTTTATAAATTTCTTAACTATTGGGGATAGTTCTAAGGTGGAAGAAATCCTTCAATATTTATTTGATGAAGGAGACTCGAGAGCACGTTTTGTCAAGAAAAGAGACAGATGGTACACTACTTAAATGCACTATCCTTGAGAAAGAAAAAGGAAAGATGGTCTACTTATTGATGATGAAGAAGTAGAAAATATGCATTTAGAACATTTAATAGGTAGGCATGAGGTTCTGGGACAAAGGCATATAAGACCACGTGTGCCTATCATGAACCTATGAAGAAAAAGAAAGTTAATATTGGATCGATGTTGAGCCTAAAGATGTAATAATTATAGACTATTGGTCCGACTCAAGTGGCAAAAATATTTGAGTTACTACGGATTATCAAGAATTATTTCCTTGGGGGTACCATGAAGTTAAAGGCGTGCATGAATCATTATGAAAGATGAAGATAAATATTAAGGAAGGTGTGTGCCCGATCAAAAAGAGACCCTACAGGATGAACCTCAACTTGTGCAAAATGGTCAAAGAAGAGATTGACAAAATTTTGAATTATGGGATCATCAAGCCCCTAGATTTGAGTCAAAATGGGTTGGTCCAATGGTGATAATTATTAAGAAGGATGGTCGATTAGGATCTATGTGGACTACAGGAGCCGAATGTTACATGTGTGGCTGATTCCTTTCCTACACCATTCATTGATGAAATACTAGAACTTAGAAGGCATTGTAGGGCATGAAATATATTATTTTACGATGGATTCTCCGGGTATCTTCAGTTAGGATTTCCCAGAGGATCATAAAAAGACTAGTTTTACTATTGAATGGGGCAACTTTTCCTATACTGTGATGCCTTTTGGTCTAAAAAATGCGCCAGCTTGTATTTTCACGCATAGTTGTTCAAGTGTTCAAAGATTTTATTCACAACTTCTTACATGTTTATTTAGATGATTGGATGGTGTATGGGCTTGTTAAGGATCATTGTGACAATCTGCACTTAATGTTTGAAAGATGTAGAGATTTGAGTATTTCTTTGAACATCAAGAAATGTGTATTTACTACGTCATTTAGAATACTGTTAGGACACATCATCTGCAAGGAGGGTTTGTTGGTTGATCCAGATAAGGTTGCAGTCATTATCAGCCTAAAAGAGCCTACCATTCAAAGTGAGGTGCGTGGATTCTTGGATCACACTGGGTATTATAGAAAATTCATAAAGGGGTATGCTAAAGTTTCCACACCTTTGGTGGAGTTACTAAAAGGAAAAGGGACATTCTACTTGGTAGAACCGCAATAACGTGCATTCGAGACATTGAAGGAGAAACTTACTACCATACCTATTTCGTACTTTCCTTCTTGGGACCTACAATTTCATGTACTGTGGATGCCTCCAAAGATGGCCATTAGAGCGGTGTTGGCTCAGCTTGGAGAAGGTATTATATATCATCCTATCTATTTTTCTAGTATAAAGTTAACTCCTGTAGAGTAGAATTATATAACTACAGAGTGCAAAGCTTTGTTAATGATCTATTTGCTACATAAATTTAGACAGTACCTGCTAGCAATACCATTTGTATTTTATACTGAATCACATGGAATTGAATTATTTGGTAAACAAGACCATTTTATAGGGGCACATATGCAGATGGGTACTATTATTCCAAGAATTTGATTTCACAATTGTGGTAAAACTAGGGAAAAGTAATTCTAGACTAGACCATTTATCCAAAATATAGTCATGAGAATAAGCACAAGCAATTGAAGATACCATGCCCGATGCATAGTTATATAGGTTACAACACACACCATCAGAATTAGAGGATATTGTTATCTTTCTACGAATAGGTATGTCTCCGAAGGAATGAAAACCTTAGAGAACAAACAACTTTCTATACCCATGGCACCCTTTATGTTGATTACTAGTGACATGTACAAGTTGGGTCGGTATGAAGTATTGTGTCGTTGTGTATTGGACTATGAGCACATAGATATCATAGAGGAAGATCATGGTGGTATTATGTAGGTGACACCACTGCACGCAAGATTCTAGTCATTGGATTATGGTGGGAGACCCTATATAAATATTGTAAGGCATATTGTAAGGCTTGTGATCACTCACAAGCACTTGGGAAGCTAGGTCAACGAGATGAAATTACTCTAAGACCTATTACTAGTGCAAAACTTTTTGAGGAATGGGTTATAGATTTTGTGGGTCCTATTTCACTAGTGCACATAGGACTAGATTGTGCTATATCATTACTTGCATAGACTATCCGGAAAGGTGGGTATAAGTAGTGTCTATAAAGGATTGTACAAAGGGCTACATCAGCCAGTGTTTCTATGGGAAAATATTATTACAAGGTATGGATGTCCTTTGAATTTGACCAAAGATAGGGGCACACATTTTCTCAATGATACAATCAAAATTTTATTGGATGAGTTCATGATTTCACACCATAATAATACACCATATCATCCTCAGGAAAATGGGACTATTGAGGCTTTCAACAAGATTTTGAGCCAGACATTGAAAAAAAAAATTGAAGTTGGAAGAAATGATTGGGATGATAAAGTTTCTGTAGTACTTTGGGAATATAGAACAACATACAAGTGTCTAAACAAGGCCACACTTTTCAATTGATTTTTGGTGCAGAAGCAGTTCTTCTTATAGAATTCATGTTACCTTCTTTGCATATTGTGCACGCTGGAGGTCTAGTTGATGAGCGAGCATTAGAATAATGGATTTGCAAGTTGATTAAGTTAGATGAATGAAAAAATAACATGTTGGAGTCAAAAACAAGAAAAAATCAAGCGAAAGCATGGCATGATAGGAAAATTAGGGACAAGAATCTTGATATAGGACAAATGGTGTTCCTTTATGATTCTATTTTTTTACGCCATCTAAGAAAACTCAAAGTACATTGGTTAGGACCATATGTTATCACTCACATACTTGAAACATGAGCTTGTCAGTTAGAAACACTTGATGGAATACAATTACCTAGTTACTTCAATGGGAGTAGGCTGAAGCCCTACTATAAATAAGTCTTCTTGGTGTTTGTAATAAGGTAGTATTGCCATTTAGATTAGGTTTTCAATTATGTATTTCCTTAATGTATTTCCTTCTTTTTCGCTATGCTTTGTAAATTTAGTTGTTGTTTTGTGAAATAAGTGTGTTTGTGTGCTAGAAGCTAATTACCATTTGTAGTATTTTTATGTGTAGAGGACTGCACATACCATTTGTGTGGGGTGGTTATTGAGAAATGGGTACACATAAAGGAACAAATTGCTACAGTGTGCTATTCAAATTTTAAATATTTTGTGAAAAGAAGATTTCTTCCAATTGGTTACCATGGATGGATATAAATGAAGGAACAATATAATGTGAGGTAAAGGGGGCCATGGAGACTACTAGGGAAGGCGCAAGATGAGGTAGTCGAGAGCATGGAAGTGTGCTAAAGAGAATATTTTAACTAGAAGGTAGGAAGGCATGCTAAAATTTTATGACCGAGGTGCGAAGATGTACCACATGGAAATTTGTGAAAAGGGTAAATTAATGATGAATGTTTATAGGTGAAGAAGCAATAAATGAACCAACCTTTTGAAGATCTATATAAAGAAGGGATACAAGTTCATTATTACCATTGTAAATCATACAAATTTGAAAGAGCTAAGTGCAACCGAGCTGAGCGAAGAGTATTGAGGTGTGAAGAGTGTGAAACCAAATGTGAGGAGAAGATTTGTGCGTAGGAGAAGCTTACGTCCCCATTGGTGAAGGGTTTGAGTGAAGTAGAGAGTTTGAAAGAGCTAGGGCATGTAATTTCAACTAGGGCACGTGGATTTGAGCTAGGGTTTGAGTTTACATGTTGCAAAAGCTAGGAAATGAACATTTGAGGAGAGAGAGTTGTGATTTACAGATGGGAAAAAGAAAGCACTTATTGTAGGAGAAAAATGGAAGAAGAAGATGGAAGCGGAGGTTGAAATTTCTCATGAGAGAAATTTTTCAGAGATGCAATACCCAAAAGGCATGATAGTGGGATAAGAATGAGATTCCCACTTCTGAAAATGCAAGATCAGTGACTAAAACCACCGTACATCAGAGAACAAAAAGGAATTGAACATGTTATTGAATAAAAAGACAAACAAGTGCACAACAGAATATATGTCGGTATATGATTATGCAGAGAGAAGTTGCTAAAGTAGATTAGATTTTATCAGTTGTACAAGCTCCCATACTTCATCAAGTATGAACCTTTGTACCAGTGTGGGTTGATGAGTAGGGTACATGAAGATTTCTTCTATTTCGTCATATGTTGGGTGAGGATTACAGCCGCTCTGATTTCCACTATAATTGGATTAAGGGGAATAGGAGTGGAATTGAACAGTGATTTTACAGATAAAGCATCCATCATGGAGATGCAGAAGGAGTTAGGATACACAAAAGGTCTAGGAGGAATGGATATAGCTAAACTAAAGAAGTGTCCGATGGTACAGGAAGCTACACATCTGGTCACCAAAATAAATGATCAAGAAAGATGGTCCCAGGTGAACACAATATGGTTACACATTACAAGGAGAATTTTGTAGGGAACAATCTACAACATAATAGGCTACATTATGGACACAATCATCAAGGAAGTGTGCATAGGTGAGAAAATTAGTTTTGGTGTTGTCCTATTGTCCTTAGTATTTTTGGAGATTGGAGTTCCTGATGGGTCAAGAATAAGATCTGGGAGTACCCCATGTAGAATAAGTCCTTAGCAGAAAGTTTTGAGAAGTACTTATGTGAAGGATCAATGAGTGGGCCATTCAAGCAGAGGGTAGAGATGTGGTATGATAAAATCTGTATGGCATTTGAAGAGGAGTGGCACATCCCTAAGGATTTACCTTCGGTGGTGGGAAAGGTAGTCTAGTTCGTAGTATATCAACACTTTTACATCACATGGTTTGTGATGAAGGATGGTACTTGGAGCCCCTGTTGTAAACTTTCATATGACCTCACAACACCTTACTTCCAGAAATGATCCATCGGTTCAACAATGCTTGACTCCTGAACTTTGTTATAGACAAGGTAGACCAGAACTACCATACATTGTGTAATTCTTATGTGTGTCCAAGGTAGACTGCCTACATAGAGAGGATGATTTCAGATGTGATAAGCATGAATCCTCTGAGTTTGGTGATTAGAGATAGTGGGGCCGCACTTATCTACCTTCATCTCAATCCCACATTAGAGGGAAACAAATATGTGGAGAACGAGTTTACATTTCTAGGGCCACTTAAGGGAAATCTTACAAGAGAGAATGTACTAGATTTAAATCCCACTAAAACTATAGAAGTAGATGAGGAGGACAAAGATTGTAAAGATAGTGGCAGCTTGGTGCATAGAGGATGAAGGCATCCCTCATACAAGGTAGAATCTGAGTACACAATTACTCCACCCTGCATACAAGAAGAAGGGGATGAATAATTAGAGGTAAGAGTAGACCCTGAGGAAATCCACTTTAAGAGGGTGTTTAGGAGAACACAGACTCAAAGATCTACTCCCTATTCAAGACGGAGATCACTAGGAATCTCTCCACGTAAGGAGATTAATGAGAAGAGAATAAGAAAATTGAAGCTAGATGAGGAGGAGCAAAAGAGTCTCGAGGAGAGCGTGCCCAAATCTCCTACACCAAATGAGGACGTGGAGGAGCCAAAAGATGAAAAAATGAAAAATGAAGATGTGAAGAATGAGGAAGGAGTAAAGGAAGTAAAGATGGAGCAAGATACTACTCAAGAAACTGAAGATCCAGCTCCAAATCTTGGCACATCAATTCCTAAGGGGCCAAGAAGTAAAAGGACAAGTGGAGAGTTTATGTTCCATCTTTGGGATATGTTGAGGACATAAGTAAAAATTTTCATGCCCGTTTTCAAAGCATTGTGATCACTAAGAAGTTATATGGATGGGATCTAATGGATGATGACATGGCCACCATGCACACAAGAAAAAAATTATCTTGGTCTATGCACACACACATGGATGAGCCATACTTCGATGTATGTGAAGAATCATGTGTGTCAAGAAGGTTAAAGAAAGCACCTCAGTCTAGACATATAACCATGAAAATCTCTCTTATGTCCGATGAGCAAGTAAGAAATGCCTTGGTGAAGGTATCTCTGCAGAGGTGGCACAGAGGAACATTGAGAAATATGCCACTATCAAGGTGTTGAGAGAAGAGATCAAGGATAAGGATTGTGTGATCGCACGTTTGAAATAATAAAAGGACCCGGAGAAAAAAATAATGGAGTTCTTATTAGCATGGTAGAGGAGATTGGGGATCATGTCCTCTAAGAAAGACCACACTTAGATCACAAGGTACCCAAAACGTTCCCTTCAGCTATGCACTATGTGTGCATATTAGTTTATTTGGTGCTTGAAGAGGGACTTGTTAGGATGCCAACACCAAAATACCCTGAGAAGGAAGAAGAGATGGGAAAGGCTATAGTAGTACAAAAAATTTCATCATACGAGGAATTGCTTCAAACTCTATGGGAGGAGCTGAAGAAAATAGATCAAGCATTGAATATCTATACAGCTCCGTGAGGCAACATCGAAAAGGACAATGATATAGGAAAATGAAGTCCTAAAATAAATTAAGGATGAAACTTTTGGGTGCACGGAGAGACTAGTAGTCATGAAGCAAAAGTGCGAGGCCTAGAACCCCACAAGAACAGTTGGTTGGATCTACTAGAAGGAGAATGTCTACAATGGCTAACATTATGTTAGTATTACAAAATGAGAAGGGAGAAATTGCACCGGATAAATTAGTGTCTATTGCAGTGAATATTCCAAAAAGGAAGAGGTCATGTTGAGTGAGTGATAGATATTAGAGGCAACAAGAAAATAAGAATATCCGTAACTCATTCTTCTAGTTGAAATAGAGGGTGATGCAGAGTAATTCCTTATTATTTGTATAGAAAGTGTTTTACATTACTCAGTATTCTTTATTGTTCAAGAGTAGCCATTGCAAGGTAATGTTGAGCGATAAAAAGTCGAATACTTAGCAAAGGCACACATAAGGCTTGTGTGAGAGAACAAGGTGTAGTCAAAGGCATAGAAGGATAGGGGAGAACACACGTAGAAAATATAAGGGTGGATTTGGGACTTAGCCATTTTCACATGTACAGATATTTTTGGAGATAGCGTGCCGAGCATACAAACCGGGTAAAGACTTATGTGACATGTATCGATATTTTGGAGGAGATGATACTAAGTGCTTTGTATGGGTGTGAGCTAAGAATATATTTGCTACTACTAGTTAACTAGAAGAGGTCTATTGTTAGCACACTTGCATGTGTGGCTGTGATTGTAAAGGTGCATGGCTATTTTTCAGCATGTGACCTATTTTTGAATTATGCAAGCGGTGAAGGGAAAGTCCCCACCCTTATAAATATGTAATGATCTGCGTAGTATAGGGTGACTGTGTGAGAACTAATTACTATGAAGTTATGTTGTCAGATCTGATGTGTGCATAAGCTATGGTATTATCTATTATAATGAGCTTCTGTGTATTTATCATGTTTAATATAATGGAGTGTATTAGTTGAATTAGAGTATTAATCCTAAGTATAATTGGTCCTTACATGGTTGGTTTTGTTATGGATATTGTTTAAATATGTTATTCTTTAGATCTAGATTTGAACATGCACTGTAGAATGATGTATTAATTATGGATCTGAATGCATTAAGTCTTAATCATGAAAACATCCTACAACAGCAACCGTAAAGAGGGGCCTGATACCTTTGCATGCTTTGGGTGAGTGCTCAGTCTAGGCTGAGTAATGTGCCAACGCACCTAGGATTTTACCGGTAAATTCTAGGTTGCATCAATTAGGTTCTTTCCATACCCACTAGTGATGAGGAGTTTGAAAGACTCCTTGATCACAACCCCACCTCTCTATAGTATTATCTCACTCATTCATCTACTCATGATTCATTAATGAAGATTATATATGGCATGCCCGTGTTCATTCCTCCTACTCTCGCACCCACTTCTGCATTAGTTACTACTAGTTTAGCCTTACCCTCTTCCACCTTACAACTTTTTGTTTCCCATCTTGACCCTACATCATCGATATCTATTGCATATATGGTATTTGTTGCACCTTTGAAATTTTTCACTCCTACGATGTCAACCATGCCTTTATCAACTCGCCTTGAGTGTAGGTATATCTGCACCCGCCACCTCTCATATACCTATTACATCTCAGCCACCATTGGTGTCGCAGCCCACACTCCCTTCCAAAACATCATCCTCTCCATCCCATAGTCTCTTCCTCTGATTTCTATGAGAGTCTTTACATCCATTCCACCTACCTACACTTATCACCAACATCCCCCTATTTCATCTACCGCTTATTCATGATACTTTCCCTCTACATCTATTTCAGCCTATGTTCCTCCCTCACAATTTTTGTACTTGACACCACCACATACTTGGATGCCACCCACATCATACCCTCCTTATATACCCCCTTATATTGTAGGGGGTGCCCCATCATCACAACCTACCAATGATCTTTTCAAAATGATGATGGACAATATGTAGACATTAGAAGCATTTTTATCCGGCTCATGTAACTCTTTGACATACGATGAGATTTGTAATGAGCCCATTCATCTATTTGTTTTGATTCATCCATACCCTCCCCATTGCAAAATTCCTAAATTAAACAAATTAAACAACAAATAAGACCTGCAATAGCACTTTCGGTCTTTTAAACATGTGTGTTATCTAATTTCTCACAATGACACTTTTCTCTTGCGGACATTCCTAATGCCCTTAATAGAATTCCTTTAAATTGGTATAGTGCTCTACCCAAACATTGCATATTTTTAGTTTATCGTGTATCTCAGGATTTTCTAGACCGCTTTTCTATAAACATTGTCAAGAAGGTCACCATGACTAAATTGTATGTGACATGCCAATAAAAAGATGAATCTATCATAGATTTTGTCACTCATTAGTAGAGCCTAATCAACCAACTCACATTCCAATTACCTTAAATAGAGTTAATAGATTTTTTCACTAGAGCTTATGTTAGAAACATCTAGCCAACTCTCAAGGTTCAAACCTTCTACACATTTGACGAGACGTTCACCATGGCTTGAAATCTTCAAATTTGTTCCATCAAGAGAATACGATACAATTATGTAACAAGAATGTTGCATTTAAATCAAAAGATACTTCTTCTTCTTATAAAATGTAAAATAGTTATTCTAAAGAAAAAGGATGTGCCAACATAGAAGTTTTGAAATCTAACCCTCTCATCCATCCAACCAATCAAATCCTTATTCCAATATTTCTAATGTTTAGGATTTTCAATTTAGGTGTGAGCAAAGAAAATATACTCCCATAGGAGAACCCTACTATTATGTTTTAAAAAAACTTCTAAAATCTGGAGCAGTCACTCTTCCACCTGTCAAACCACATAGTAGTTTTGACCCCTCTCATCATGTTCCTGCATGGTATAAAGAAAATTATTACTACAACTATCATTGCATTAGAGGTCATAGTAATGGTAATTGTATAAATTTCAAAAACATGATCCAAGAAATGTTAGATAATGGAGATTTTGTATTGGATAACCCTAACGCACTAGCTAATTAGAACCTTCACATCTTTAAGAAGCCTATCCCAAATCACACCTAGTCGCCTAACCAAACCAAAAAAAATTGACCAAAGGACAATAATGTTCATGAGGTTCATGTCATTTTTGACATCATACCAGCTCCTTCTACTCAATTTTCTCCCATTCCATCTATCGAGGAGATTCTTGCATGAGATCCTTCATCCACTGGAGGGGCCTATTTTATATTCTCTTTTCCTACTAAGGATTCTCCCTTATCTTCTCCTTCACCCATAGAGGATTCCACCATATCTTTCAATTTAGTTTCCCCACTCACCTCTCAATAGTATGAGCAACCTGTAATACTTACTCTTCTACCCACGGGAGAGTCATGTTTACCTTCTTCTTCACCAAAAGATGAACTTACCTCATCCAACTTTCCATCTCCCCTACCCATAGGGGATCCATTAGCAACGTCCCTTCCTATTGGTGAAAATTCTCCATTGGCTTTCAAGGATCCTATTGATCTTCTCTCATCTCTTCTACCCACAGATTCTGAAGCCAACCATTTCCCTATCTCACAGAAATTCTTTACAAGGATTACTACCAAATCAACATCATCCCCCTACATCATTTTCATTCTCACATTTGGCTGACTACTTGGATTATGTTGACAATTCCATGCTTTGGGGACACCTTCAACTGCATGTCTCAACTCAAATGTAGATATTTTTGTTGACACTTCCATGATCTATCCAAAGGTGTTTCAAACAACCAAACCCACCATGCCCATTCCAGTTGTAGTGACCCCTTCTTCATCACCCTCACCCACACCTAAACCTTTACCATCAAATGAACTTTTTCCTATGCCTAAAACCTTACCTACATCTATATCTTCCTTCACATTCAGATCCATTACCACATTAGGATTTGTGCCAACATTAATCCTATTCCATCCTCCCGTAAAACTATATTTAGCCACATCCTCACATGACATTGTAAAGACTATTCACCCACCTAAGAAAAAATACCCAACCTCTTAGTCCACATACACCGGCTTTACCCATTACCCCTCTATCACCTTCACCACTTCCATATATCCTAGGTCCCCACCCATCGACCTTGGTCAAGCAGCCTCCTACCCAAAGTAAAAAAAAAAAAAAACATCCCACCTTGTCACAATCCTCTATTATACCCAAATTACCTACACATATTATGCCTTCACCATCACCTAGAACCTTTCTACCTCCTATAACTACACCAATTCTAGTATCCTCATCATTACCCATGCTATTCCCTTCCACATTTCCTCTTACCACAACCTTCACCACACCTCCATTATCACTTTGGCTAACCCATCCCCTTCTGTCATCTTCCTTCCCTTCTATATCATGCACTTATTCTTCACCTTTACCCAAGAAGGTGCAACCAAATCCCAAAACCCACTACCTTCTAAAGAGGTAGTTAAACCTACACCACCTTCAACAACTAGTTCACCTAGTACACACCTTTACCCAAGAAGGTGCAAATCAAACCTAAAATGGTACTATCTAACAAAAATTAGTCAAACTTACTCAACCTCTTATTCCACCTCCAGTGACGCCTCTCCCACCAAAGTCACCCACACTTCCATCTAGACCCACACCTACTTCACATTGTGATCCATTGGTAGGGTCTTACACCAACATCTTAACTAACCTTTTTGAAACTTCTATCATCACATTGCCACCACTTAGACCTTACAACCCACTTAGACCTAAACCATAAGGGTTTGATGATACCAAAATTTGTGCTTATCATCGTGTGCCAGGGTATGATGTGGAAAATTGTAAGGCTCTTAAGACTATTCTTCTCCAACTATGTTCTCTCAAAGAAAACTTTGATGATGATGATATTTTAGATGAGGACCCTATTCCACCTACACCTATCACCACACATCCTCATCCCTTACCTATTCAGTGACCTCCATCTCCACCTCCACAACCCTTTTATCCTCCTCCAACATTTGAGATCAATATGGTCCGCATAAGAGAGCTAGCCAAACCTCCACCAAAATGCCAATGTGTTGCATTACTTTCACAAAACCATTATATTCCCTCACCATATTTTTTCCCATCCTGTCACTACACCTTTCACAACTCACCTTCTCCTTCATCGTAGATCAATATGGTTCAAGTTACCACTCAAGTCTAGAAGGAAAAAGGAAAGGAGAAAACAACCAGATCATTTGCTACTCTTTTACCCAATATTCCATTTTCACCTACACCCAAAATCACCATCCGTGTACCCACATATCTATTTCTGATGGGGTTTCCCATTGTACAATGCTTAAAACATTTCACCAGTTTCCTCTCAAAATGTCTTTGTATGAACTCATCCAAACCTCTGAGTCTTATCGTCAGCACCTCATTGAGGTCTTGCAATCTATAGAGGTCCTACCTAATGACCCTACACCTGTTGTATCCATTATCACTCATCACCATGTTACCTCTCTCACAAATTTTCCCCTTCTCGTACTCCCAATACCACTCATCAAGTAGTGCTTTGAATTTCTTAGATGATGAGATTTTACCTCTTCAATTAGATGATCCTAACCCCGCCTATTTATTTCTGTCTATGTTGATAATATACATTTTTGACGCATAATGATCGATGGAGGTTCCAGATCAACATCATTTCCTCCCATGCATATAACTAAATTTGCATCCTTGTTAATTACATGCATAATAAACCAGCTTATGTTGCATTGATTTAACGATTCCATGACTTCCACCCTCGGGACCATCATTCTCCACATTCGTGTGGGACCTCCTACCATTTCTGAATTATTCTATGTCCTAGAGGGGGAATTCCAGTACAAATTTTTGCTTGGTCGACCCTAGATTTGCACCATGGGTTGTGTTCCTTAGACCTTACACTGCTATTTAAAATTTGAACATGAAGGGCACACCTATTCAAATAGGGGTTGTGTTCCTCGTTTTCTACACCCAATTTCCCTACTTTACCATTTTTTTGAAGTAGGTTACTTTTAACAATGGGTGACATCGCTTATATTCAACCGACATTAGTCACCAATAACTAAAGATCGGTCCCTTTCTAGCCAACGATGCCATTATAACAAACTGACATCTGTTGACACCAAACCAACATCGGTCTCTAGTTTAGCTCTAAGGTCGAACCCCCACACCCAAAATTTATATATATATATATATATATATATATATATATATAACCCTAAATTCTACCCCAATCTGACCTAAAACCCACCCCAATTCATTTACCAACCTATTTAACCATTTGTCTCCACTTTCATTTTCTATAAAAAAATATTATAATGAATTTGTAAAACACATACTTTTTATTTTTTAAACAACCCCAACTCGATCGGATATGGTCATCCATGACTGAAATCAGTCTTGTGCCCTAGTGTACCATGCTCGTTTCCCTTTACCAACATCGGTTGGCCATAACCGATGTCGGTTAGCCTTTTTGACCCCATTGCTCCATATTGCACCACATCTGCTTTCTCAAAACCTTTTCCACCTAACCCAAGGTTGACCTTGACCTTACACCTCACCCTCATGACCTTATTACCTCTCACCTAACCTCACCATCAGTTAGGGCATGTTTTTGCCCCTCATGTGGCCTTACCTACAGCCTTTCCTAAATCACCCAATCGACACTCACCTTTTGGGACACTCGAATTCATGTACTTGTTATACCTTGCGATGTGATACTCATGTTGTTCAGATTAATAACTTTACCTTATTATCTTATAAACATGGCCAAGTTGAATTGACTAAACAAACCCTAAAAAAATTCTTATGAATATGGTTGACGATACTAGTAAGGATTGGCACATGCATATTCCTTTTGCCTTATGGGCTTACTACACTAGTATTCTTACCTCAACTATCTGCTACGCCTTTCTCTTTGGTCTTCGATACAAAGGTTGTCTTGCCTCTGAAAGTCCAAATTCCATCTCTTTGTATCTCACTCAAAGATATGCTCAATGATGATGATTTTCACCAAGACCATTTGGCATAGCTTGAGTTATTAGACGAATGTCATCTAAATGCTCTTAATCACCTTCAAATCTACCAAAAATGTATCAAACGTGCCTATGATAAACATGTCCATGAATGAACCTTCAAGGTCGGTGACCTTGTCCTAAAGGAAAATCAACATGTAACCAAAGCTGAAAAACTTAAAGGGGAAAGTTCACTCCTAATTGGCTTGGAACCTACATCGTTATTCATTCCTATGGATCAAGTGTTTATCGCTTTATCTTCACTCGACGGTAAACATGAAGCTAAGCCCTCAATGCCTTGCATATTTGATCATTCTATTGTTGAATCAAGTCCTATATCACCTTCTATCTATTAAATGCTCATCCCTTGAGCAACATTCACCTTCCATCTACCTCTTTTAAGGACCAATGACTACACCATAATTGTGTGATTATCCTGTCACCTTTCAGCCTTATCTTAAATATGAGTACCACAACTCTACTCATGGCATGATTCTCATGGATTATTTTCATCCTTTTCAAGATGGAATCACATGGTTGTTTTTCACTTAAAACCTCTCTTTCATAGCTAACTTATTTGTGCTATGGTTTTGTCTTCATAAAATAAGCCTATACTCCTTTATAGTCTTGTCCATGACCTAAAAGTCTAAAAAATTCAAAAGTAATATATGAGATTTTCAAATTCAAACTCCTTGAGTCAAACTTCTTATAAATAGATGACTCCCTCAAAAAGGACATATATCTTTCCATCTTGTTGTTATAAATAGACTACTCCCTTGAAGGAAAGCTATAAAAAGCTATCCCTATTGTACATAGTCTATTAAAAAAAGACTATTTCTACAAAAATAAAATAAAAATATTTTGAAGCTTCCCGCATTGATCAACTTCACGAAGAACTCAAGGATATATTCTATTCATCCCACTTAGACTTCCCACATCTATAATTCTATAAAAATAAAAAAAAAAGATAACTTTTTTCGTCATGGACTTGCCTATTTTGGTCTTGGGTATCTTGCAAAAGAGGCATGTTGTCTCACACCAAGGTTACACTAAAACAACCCATTTCACCTCACCATATTTCCTTTCTAATCTTCTACCTACTCAAGGGATATGCCAAAAATGTGACATTTCATGATCATGTGAATTTCTTCACCCTTAGAATAGTCAATCATGCAACACCTTTAGGGTCTTACGTTCATAAGCCAATATTTGGTATGATAGACTCATAATGGTTCTTACCAATTAGGTAGATTTTTGTCTCCTCTTACCATTCACCTCTTTTCTTACTTATTGATTCTGCTACATAGGACCAAACCTTTGACACCTACATTCTGGGAATTCCTCTCCCACCAAAATCACCCACGCCTATTCAACCTAGACAACAACCATGCCTAGTTAACCTAAACTCAACCATGCCTATTCAACCTAAACTCAACCATGCCTATTCAACCTAAAATCAACCATGCCTACATGACCTAAACTCAACCATGTTTATTCAATCTACACTCAACCATGCCTAAATGACCTAAACTTAACCATGCCTAAATGACCTCGACTAAATCATGCCTAAAACCTACTAACCCATTCATCTACCTTATCATATTCTTCCCTAGCTTATAGGAGAACTACATCAGCTTAAGGCCCCTTTTCATTGGGGCTATGTAGGCAGCACTCCGAGGGCATGGGGCCCTTAGAGGTTAGCTCAACCATTTTCACCCTTAACCAATGTTATCCCTTTCCATTCACATTCTACCCTGGTTAGTTTCTAGTTACACAAAACTTGGAAATTAGTATATCATAAAAACATGCATACCTATCATTTTATCACCACAACCATATTCTACTTAAATCATTTCATATTTCCATGATATTAATTACTTGGAAATTTAAACACAACATATATACAAAAATTATTTCCATAAGCTCAAGAACATGGAAATTATCTAGACTCCATCCCGCCTATACCTAACCAAACCATACTTATACTTGAGCAAACCATACCTATACCTGACCAAACCATGCCTATACCTAACTCCATCATGCCTATAAGACCTCGACTCAATCATTCCTAACTCACTTAGTTCCTATGATACATAATAACAATGGAAATTAAAAAGATTACATCATCCATCCAATAATAATCATCAACTATATAAGGGGGAATGTCTGTGTATCAATACATATGTACACGGGATACAAGTGTCTCAAAAACTCTCATATATAATCTCAAACTCATATAAAATCTCACAAAATCTTTGGCAATCATACTTGGTATGTAGTATCACATATCACAACCAATCATCTCTCGACTAAGGCCCTCTCCTCAACTCTCACCTATCTCCTCCTCTCCTTATCAATCACCATGTCAACATGTCTTTTCCCTCTCGCTAATCCATACCTAAACTTTATCTCCTCCTCCTTTCCATCTACCAAGCCAGTGTCTCGAGAGCCGGTAACCTCACCCTGACCTTATCTCTAGGACTAATGAACCCCTGTGCTACCTAAGCTATGAGTCTTGGATCCGGTTCACTCAATGGCTACCCGTTGGGTCCTTTACTTGGCATAAGAGGGAACATAAATATCTACAAAGTGGTTAGATGGTCCTATTAATAGTGGGCCTTGCTCAGGAATCCTTGAACCTTGTTATAAATATGGTTTGGAGTGGTTTCATCATCCTAACTACCACCTATGAACTCTTCCCTACCAATAAAGGATCATATCCTAGTTTTAGTGCCTCTAGTATGGGACCTTTTCCCGATGCCTATGTTGTTACTTGTGTAGCTACTTTGGTGTATAATGACACAACTTGTGTATGCGTAGCTACCAACTATCCTTGTAAACCATTGAATTGTGTCTATAACATTGCTACCTATCCATCATCCCCTACAGGAGACTATGCATGTGCTTGTTCTTGTGCCTAGGAAGCGATCAACTAACCCCGTAATGTATTCACCTACCCTGTCAAAGTAACTACCTATGCCTGTACTGATATCAACTGATCTCCTAGCATGGTCACCTTTCCCTGTAGGGCATACCTCTCAACCATCATTTTGGCTAAGTTCAGATGACCTAGTCATGGTGGTGGTGCCTATAACTCTGATACCCACCATTGTTTGTATATCATAGTGGTCCCTGCATCATCCAATCTCATATCCATTGGTACCTCCTCCTATCCTATGGAGTCTCGTAGGGTGGGGTCAACAAAGTATCCACATCATCCGTACGGTACTCTAGGAAGGGTGGTGGAACATCCTGCGTTGTAATCTAAATTAGCGTCGGAATTTATCGACCAGGATCATCTTGTGTTCACCAACATGTCTACCATGTATCCACCGTAATAATCAGTGACCCTTTTAGCTCATGCATCATCCCTCTAAAAGTTAGAAAACTAACATAGGGATGCCAAACTATGTCTATTACATATAATCCCTTCATCTACCACCTTTAGGATACTATTTCATGAGCAACATCCTCTACTTGAGGATGACCACCTATGGCCATCCACCTCATGTAACATGCCCTCTATCCCACATGGTGATAATATGGTACAGGTAGTTCTCATGTCTACACTATCAAAATATGCTCATACACCCAGCAGTGTAGTAGGAATGTACAATAGATGTTGTAGTGTCGCATCCTCTGGTAAGCCCATAACTCCCTGTATAGCTACACTAAATATGTAGGTGCCCATGTAAAATGCAGACCCAATCCTCGATCATATCTTGTAACACTCCCATCAATCCTCTAGGAAACTAGGCACCATTTGAATCTGGAAGTGCATATCACCTCATTGGTACCATCATCGGTATTGCTAACCATGTCTCCTACATGTGTGCGGCATAAAAATGCCCATAAACAAGAATGTAATTGTGCTTAGTCAGGTCACTCACCATCTCCCAAATACTACAATCATTGCCTCGAAGGATCCATCTACTAATACTAAATACATTGGCTCCCTAATAATAGGTAGCTGCATAATCCTATAAACATCCTCCAACATGATCATCATCTTGTCGGTGGGTAGATGGAAGGTGTTGGTCATTACATCCCATCTATCGATGAGAGTGACCATGAGACTATGATCTCGTCGGATCCTCTTGTAGCACCTAATACCCACTAATATGACATCTTGCATATGCGTCCATTCATCCTTAGTAATTTTGGGATGCATCTTCCCTAATAATGATGGGACCTTATCCCACATCGTCAACTAATACTGTGCTTACATCCATACAACTTAACAATGTCAAGTACTAAACTAATTTTCTTATTTATTCAAACCTAATTACCCCACCCCCAATGACACCCCATACCTACATTGATCTTCCCAAATATCTAATACCTATCTATTTTACCTCATCCATCATCTAGTTTATCTTCACCCACACCCATACCTATCTTTTCCTAGGTATATCTCACCTAAATCCACTTATACCTACATCTTATATGTCTACATTTAACTACCTCTTAGTGTTTTGCATCCATTTTCCCCTACTTTACCCCTTTTGTGAAGTAGGTAACTTTTTAATAGTGATCGATGTCGGTTACATTCAACCGACATCGATCACCACTAATCAGCATTGGTCCCCTTTCTACCACTAACACCGGTATAACCAATTGACATTAGTCGATGAGAAATCATGCCGATCTCTGGTTCATCCCTAAGGCTGAACCCCATGCCTCACAATTCAAAAAAATTAATAAAACACCCTAAATTACACCCCAATCCTACATAAAACCCTCCCTAATTCATTTACCCACCTATTTAACCTACATTTCACTCTCCACGTACCTAATTTCATTCATTTTTACCCAAATTTCAAATTTATAAATTTCCCACCCCTTTTTTTGTTTTGATCAATTTTCAATCAAAAATAATGAATGGAGTCTTATTCCTACCTCCACTCGGCACCGCCTCCTTAGTGAAACCTCTAGTCTCTACATGAGTGGTCCTCTAGCACCCTCTCTTGCCTCAACCATGCCTAAATCTCCCTCTCATTCCTCTGCCCAATCAAATCACTCGTAGTGATCTCATGGACCCATCTACCTCACTCCTCCTGCCACTCAGCTACCTCCAACTCAGCCTAGCTAACAACATTGTCCTTTTCTCCCTCGAAAAGGGATTAAATTTTTCTCCACTGTCATTTTCTATAAACAAAAATATTATAATGAATCCATAAAACATAGATTTTTACTTTTTTAAACAACCCCCAACTTGAGCGATGTCGGTTATCCATGACCAACATCGGTCTTGTTCCCTAGTGCACCATGCTCGGTTTCCCCTGACCGACATCGATTGGCCATAACTGATGTTAGTTAGCCTTTTTTACCTCATTGCACCATATTACACAACATTTGCTTACCCAAAACCTTTTCTCGCCTAACCCAAAGTTTACCTTGACCTTACACCTCACCCTCATGACTTTATTACTTATCACCCAACCTCACTATCTTTTGGGAACTATTTTTTCCCTCACGTGGCCTTACCTACGACATTACCTAAATCAACCAAACAAAACTCACCTTTTGGGACACTCAAATTCGTGTACTCATTATACCTTGCGATGTGATACTCATGTTGTTTAGCCTAACAACCTTACCTTGCCTAAATGTCATGTCGTTTATCCCAACCATACCCTTGGTGCCCCGGGAAAAAACCTATTGCTTATTCCTACACCATGCCTAGTGGTTTTCAAGACCATATCCTATACCTTAGATTCCTACACAACTTCAACCTTGTTTGGATAAACCTATTGACCTTTGATGACATATTTTTGCAAGCTCTTTAACTGGTACCTTATCGTAATCTATACGTATGTGTGTGTTAAACACATTACCTATTACCTAACCCACCATTACCCTTACCTAAAACCCATGTACTCTTTCTTTCATTATTTACCCATTTATCAAACTAGTTACTAACTTCATTTCACACCTCCTCGCCTTGGTTTGAGGGGGATCACCTCCATCCATACTTGGGGCACCGAATTCCTATTTTGTGAGCGTACTTACCAATACAAGATACATGAAAAACATGGGAAAATTTAGACACAAAATTTGGGTCACACTCCTCTTAGTCCCCTTTAATTAATTAATGTAATGTATTCACCTAGCCATGACCCCTTACCCCGCATTCATATTAATTTAATTACTTTATATGGAATTAATGTTCATCCTCACATTATTAATTAATTTAATTAAGTTAATTTACACATCACCTAGACACCTCACCATGGACTTATTCCGAGCCTATAAATTAATTAAGACTAGGTCCCTACTTATCTTAACTAATTAGGACTTAGTCTAACCCTAAAATTAAAGTCCCATTCCTTCTCCAACAAAATCCCCACTTATCTAAGCGCCAACCCGCATTTGAGACTAGGATTAGCAATAAAAATCACGCCAAAAATAGTAAAGATCGTGGATATTTTTCATAACTTGAACTAATTCACCCTAACTCGATGTTAGTTTATCCTTGAATAACATCACCACCTAAAACACCAACGACTCTTTTATATACAATTTTAGAACCTTTTACCTAGGTTGTTCATTTTGAGTTTCTAGAGTGATATTGCAATCAAACAAACATATCAAAGTCATTTCTTCATCCAAACAATGTCTACACACCACCAAAGAGTAAAGATAGGCCAAAAATTCACTTCCGGATCATTGGAGCATTCATGGGAACATGGAAATCATACTACTATGGCATTGAACAAACTACCACCTTACCAATCAATGACCAATCTCTATCCAGCCAAGAGATCTTCACAACAAAAGAGGTAAGTAACGTGATCTTAATCATTTTTTCTTTCTTTATTACATATATCTTTCCTCCATTATTTTATGTTTCTACTGTTATCCAGACATCTCCATCTTCTCACTAATCCACCAACCCAACCCGTTCAATCCCTTTCACCCTTTGTGACCTCTCCCTCTGTATTCCTAAATTTTCTCAATTATATTACGAACCTAACCACACCCTCTTCACTCTTTGTGTAATCACAAGAATCCCAAAAATCATTTTTATTAATTTTTGCCAATTTCCCCTACCATCATCAGTTTCATCCCTAAACCAACATCGGTCATCTGACCGATATTGGTCAATGTGTAATTTTATATTCTCAGACTAGAAAGCTTCCCACTCACCCAAAACCAACCCATACCTCAACCAATCAGCCCCAAACCCTTACCAGACCTTTAACAAACCTGTCTAACCTAAAAAAACCTTGATTCTAATTAGATTTAGTGTTATTTTTATATCTAGCATAAAATCTAGTGTATTGTGTGTATGAGAAACCTAAATCATTACATTGTAATAGGACCTATTTATTTTAGTTTCTTATTCACATTAAATTGTTATTAAATAGTGGATTAATAGCCTCTCTAGGAAGAACCACGCTTCTGGATCTAGCATATGCTAGGCAGTCCACTAGTAATATGTTATTTAATACCCTTTTGTGGTCTTACGTTTCATCTACAGTAGTCCTTCCTAGAAAAAAGGAGTTCTCTATGAAAATCTTGGATAACGCCAATAACACACGCATTCTATCTTCAACCTTTAGCTCACAGTATTCCTCCTTAACCATTTACCTTCTATCTGTTTCATCCTAGAAAGTGTAAAACTTATTGGTGAAACATTTTGATAGCTTGGCCCTTAATGGATTTTCAAGGAATAAACTTGAGGTCAAACTCAGTCATGAGCATGAGCCATCAAGTAACGTGATCGCTGTGATAAGGTTTAGAATGCAATGTCTTAAGAAGATGAAAGCTAGTAACGACATAAGTCTTGTGATTGAGAAGATAGTGTCGAATCTTAGAGGTGGCAAAGAAGTGAGTGCAAAAAAATTCATCTTCATTGTACCTAGTCTCACGGTTGTGAAGGGTGTGAATGATGTAATAAACATATTTCTCCTGACCTATGTCATCATAATGTGTTAACATAGCTCTTACATCATGATTGGTAGCAGAGATGTATAGATAGAAGGGATCCCCCTTACAGGAGGAATAAACATTGGTGGAGACAAAAGATATTGTTTAAGGTCATCAAAATCCTTCTGATAATCAGTATCCCAGTTAAATTCTATGTATGTATGAAGAAGATGATGAAAGGGATGGAAACGATAAGAAAGTTGTGAGATGAAATGACGCATTGATTAGATTTGGTCTTCAAGATCTGCAAAGTTTCTTAAGATTGGAAGGGGGATTAATTTCAATGATTGCCTTAATTTTACAGAGATAAAATTCAATGCCCCTAATGGAAATGATAAAGTGAAGGATTTTTCTAGTTAGCACTCCAAATACACACTTGGCTAGATTAAGGAAAACAAAAAAGTGAATAAGGCGCTCAAAAAAGACTTCAAGGATGTAAATATTGTTATGTCAATGTTTAGATTTACCTAAAATATCATCAACATAGTCTTCTATTGTTTTATGGATGAGATCGTGAAAGATATAAGTCATGTCCCACTAACAGTGGCTCTAGCATTTTTCTGGACTAAAAGGCATGACATGGTGGTAGTAAAAGGTCTCCAAAGGGGTGATGATGTAAGTCTTATGTTGGTCTCCGGTGTGAGGAGGATTTGATTCTAACTAGAAAAATAAACCATAAGGAAAGCATCTCATGGCTTGCGATGAGATCTACAAGTTGACTCGATGTTGGGAAGAGGGATGATGATGCAAGAATATGTCCATTAAATGTACAATAAATGATCTCATCTTACTCTCCTTTTTATTAAGTTTGACTACATTTTGTGACTTTTGTTTGATCTGATATGAGTTAGGATGTAATTGTCCATCTTTTTTTTATTATGATTCTAACATTTAAAATCTTTGTAATTCCTAACAAAGTGTTTTGGAAATTTAGTTTTGTAATAAAACAGGTCACAATCAGGTGGAAGAACAAATATGAAGTGAATTGCATGTTTTTGGAAGCATTGGAATCAATATGGTTTAGTTCTAGAACTACCAGACTTAGTTCTGGAACTCCTCCATGTAGTTACGAGTTCTGTCACTTAGTTCTAGAACTTTATTACTTAACTCGAAATTATTTTAATTAGTTCTGAACTCCTGCAGATAACTCTAGAACTCTCTTGGTTAGGCCTAGAATGATTTTCTTTAGTTACAAAACTCTTCTAAAGTTTCAGAACCGATGAGAATATTTTCCTAACCGGTGATTTGCTAAATCAATGATCCTATTAACTAGAAGAATATTAGAAGACTTATAACTCTCCATACTTACAGATCTAGGATAATTATCACACAATTGTATGTCTAGCCATGTTCCAATTCAACATCTATTCTGGGCATGATTCAGTTCCATCGTATCAGTGGAATAGTTACAGCCATAAATGCACCCTCTGGAAGAAGTATATATATACAGACCTACAGATATATAGATATAGGAATATATAGATATAGAATAGGAGATAGATATAGATTGATATACACAGATCCAACATGTTTTTGTAATGCATAACGTTTTATCAATAAAATAGCCATTTTTGTTTTGAGAGAAAATTAAGTTGTCCAATCTTGTTTCAAGGCGGAGCAAGGGCCCACTCCCCAAGAATCATGATCTTCATTATTGGTATTTATATTTTTAGAGAAAATATTTTAGATCTATTAATTTTTATCACCTCCAATTCCTTAAGTTGAAATCTATTTTATACTTGTCCCTGCAGGTGTTCTACATTAAGTTCTTATTTCTTTGCAATCATTTTTCTAGGCATTCTCAATTGTGTGTTTATTTATGTAATGTTTATTTCCAGCAATTCCTTTCTGCAAAGTGTGTTTATTTCCAGCAATTCATTTATGTAAAGTGTGTTTACTTCCAGGTTTTCATAGTTTGATTCCAATAAGGTTTTTAACCAAGAAGTCCTTAAGACATTGAAAATATCCCCCAAAAAATACAAAATACCTACAATCAATTACTAGATCGCTAATATTATTCTTGTTGCATATAGCTTTAGACACACCCCTAGTTTGAATATGACATCAACATAAAGTTGATTAAATGAAGGGAATAATGACACCCATCAAGGGAAGTTGTCTTTAGGGAAAGCAATATTAAGATAACAAAAATTGGTACATAAAGAAATTTTTCCCGATGCTTTAGAGACATGAACAATATTGGAAACCCATTGGGGATGGTAAAATTGGTAGAAAGAATACATTACAAATATTCTTTAATGAGGAGGGAAACTCGGGGATGTATTTGGTGAAGCTTCTTCTTTACCAGTTTAGTATTAGGGTAAGTGACAATAATATAGATGACAATGGAGGGGTCAAGACTAGGCATGTCTTAATATGACCATGTGAAATCTTGGCTATGATGAGAGAGAAATGTGGTAAAAGAATCAAGCTCTTTTGATCAATAGATTGAACCACCTTGAGGATGCAAGGCTCCTTAGGAGTCCTAATATTGACGTCAATGGTGGCTTTATTGAGAAGAGTGGATGTGTCGGATGGTAAGGTATTATGAAGATAAGAATCCTCTACCCCCATGTGGGAAAGAATGGAGCCATCATTGGCACATCTGAATAATGTCAATGATAGAATAATTTTTCTATCATCTCTAGATTGCAAAGGGGAAGGGACCTAGTCTTGTTCTCACACTGATAGGTGATCGGTCCCAGAGTGATGGTGTAGAATTAAAAAATTCAAAATAAATTGACACAATGTCATCCATATCCATGGAATCATGGGATGGAGAAGATGGAGAAGGCATTTCCATGCACATTTCAGATGGTGGGATGGGGTCAGCGGATTGCTCTTGATAACTAAGTTTAAACTTTTCATGAGGTTTGCGGCATTGATCAATAAATAGGCCATGTGGCCCCTACTCATAACGCCCCATGTCAAATCCCTTCCATGCACAATAGTAGAGATAGGTGTGGGTGAAGAATGGCTTTTAAGGAAGCCAAAACCACCAGTATAAGGTTTGGCGTGTGGAAGATCAACGATATGAGAAGAAGGGGTGTCAAAACCACCATAGATGAGATTGGTTTGAAGATGTGGTGGACCGAAAGGAATGATATCCCCAACATTTGGTTGGTACATGGGAGCTTTTTTGGGTCTACCAAGATGGTGAGGAGTGGGAAAGGTGTTAAGTGTAAGAATACAATACTCCCCAATGTAATTTTATCCATTACTTTATCTAGGGAATCATCATTGGGAAGTTTGGAAGAAGAGATAGATGAGCTAGTGGATGGTACAGATGGATTTTTCTTGGTAACAAGGACATCATTGGATCAATAAGTCATATTGCACATTCAAAAGGGAGGAACATCCCCAAGAAGTGTCAAAATCTTCCCCTCATTCTCATATTTAAGGGAACAATGGAGTGTAGAAGGGACACAATGCATAACGCAGATCCAAGGTCACCCAAGGATAACATTGTATTGAAATTCCCTTTATATGATTTAGAATGCCTCATGGAGGATCTTCTCACCGACACGGATTGGAAGAATGACCATTCCTAAGGTAGGAACAACAACATCATTAAAATTGTGAAGGATTACGGGTGTTTGAAAAATGGAGGCCTTTGGTATCTTAAGTTGATCAAAAGTATGTGATGGGAGGATATTGATGCTCACTCCACTATCAATCATGGACTCATTACATAAATGTGTTGTTAATATTGAATGTGATAAAGAGGGGAAGATCATGTTCTTCCAATGGGATATCCATAATCTCAGCATCATCAAATGAGATGGTAGTAGAAGCTGCAAGTTCTCCTACAAGAGATGCAAAGGGTTGAGCTTCATCACTAGATGTTAGAATGCACTTTAAGGCTTCAATAAGATCCTACCTATGATATGGAGAGCTTTAGATGAGCTTATAGAGAAGCATCTTGACCGGAGCTTAGTGGATTTTTTATATTATAATCTATTCAATATGCCTAGGTGTTGCTAAGATGGAAACCTTAGGTGTTGATGATGTGGTTAAATCCTTAGGAGGAGGAATGGAAATGAAGGTTTTAGATTTTGTTTGAGTTGTTGATTTAGGCTCACGTTGGCTATACCGAGTGGCTACTCAAATGAAATCAATGAACAATGGGGAGTATCCTAGGAAGAATGGTCACCTAGAGGTGGGATAACTACTTAAGTTTGAGGAAAACCGGAGATTTTTGCATTTGGATGGATGAAATAAAAGACGCAATGTTGGAGTGGGAGGAATATATTTATTTGTATTGGGGAGAAGGGATTGTTCCTCAATGAAACAACGATGATAGTTTTGAATGCTCTGTAATGCTCAGTGTCATGTCCAGGGTATGGTGATATGCATAGATGAGGTTGGGATTAAACCACAAGGGATTCTTTTTGTTTGGATTAAATGCCTTGATAGGAGGAAGGGTGATTATGGAAATTTGTAGTAAGTGTTGGAAAATGTCCACATATAACTCTCCCAAATCTATAGGAGGCTATTTTTTCTTGTAATGTCTTGGTTGATGTCTTGATGGTCCGGGTTCAGTTTTGGCATAGGTTAATGTCTTAGTGTTGGATGGTTTTAGTTTGGGTTGATAAAATGTTCTTGATGAAGAGGTTGTTGTGTTGGATGGTTTAGAGGTGGGAATGTCAACTTTCTTGTAAGAATGTACAAGATATTTTTGAGGTAATGTACTAATGGTTATGGATTTTTTTAAGGGTACGTCCTTAGGAGGAGCAACAACAATTTCCACCGGAGGATCTAGAGGTGGTGTCACAGTTGGTATGGGCATAGGGAGCAACATTGGTTTGATAGAATATAAGGAAAGTGAAGATTTATTTTATTGTGTTGATGAGGTAGAATGTCATTTGAGGTTATTGGAAGTTGAAGTGTTTTCAAATTTTCTTCAAAAATAAGGATGGAATTGAGGAAGATGGTTGTATGGATGAATTTTCAATAGTTGATGTGGGTGCGGGTAAAATATTTGAAAGAGGCACCAATTTTAATTTTGAGGATGATACAACACGTAGAAGTGGAATGGATGTAGGTAAGGTATCCGGATCTAGTGAAGTGGATTTGGTGAGCAATGAAGTGGATATAATAGGTAATGTAGTAGATGTGGAACCAATGTCAACTATAGAAGTAGGTGGGAATGGTTGTTTCATAAATACTTCTAGAGGTAAAAATGATATGTTTGTGAATGGGGTCCTAGTAATAGGAATGGATGTCAAGGTAGATGTAGATACAATTGGTGTAGTTATGGGGAAAAGTGTTAACGGGTTTATAGATGTAGGAATAATATCAAATGGTATTGATGTGATTGGTGATGAAGGAGGAGAATTTGTAGGTTCTTGATCAATGTTGTTTAAAGTGTTTATAGTATGAGCATTATTAGTTTGGGTTGTGGAAGTGGTGGCGGATTGGATTATTAGTGTATGATTTGGGAAAGGTTATTTGAATTGGGTGAAGCATTAGAACCTTGGGTAAAATTTCAAATTTTCATTTGATAAAGTAATAATAGGTTGTGGTTGCACAACTTGTGAGGTAGCTAGATAAAATTGTTGGTGAGATTGAATGTGTGTTTGGGGATTACTTGATGAATGTGAGTTAAAGGTTGAGTTTGGAATGTTTGGTGTTGTTTCATGGGGACATTTACTACGGCTGTTGAGACTAGGTAGGCACTTGATGAGTATAAGTGGGTTGAAATTGTTGTTGAAAGTGGTTGGTCACCGAATAAGGAAAATATATGGTAAGAGGAGGTTGGGAAGTGATGATATGCATGTGTGATGTGAGGGGATCATGTTGTCCAAATAGGGGATGTGATATTGGGGCTGAAGAGGCAATAGGAAGGGTAGTGGTGATAGTTGTATTGATTGGGTGAAGATTGGGTGGAATGGACATGACTAGATGAGAAGTTTGGTGGGGTGGGGGATTGTTAGAAGACGAGGAAAGCTTGTTTACTAAAAATTGTTGATTGACATCAGATTGGTCTGATAAGGATAAATTTTCTGAAGTGGTGGACCATCTGGGGAAAATGAGTTGATTTCCTAAGGAGATAGTCTTGGAGAGCCACCGGATTGGCATCAAGGAGATCCTGGAAATCCAGTCACCATGAGGGATGACTAGAGGTCCTAAAGGTATGGATGTAGAAGGAGGGGTGGCTGGTCTAGATGGAATGGAATGATGGTAGAAGAAGGGATTAGTTTCTCCTAAGGTAGTGGTTTGAATAAAGGATTTTGGGTGAGAGACACTAAAGAGAGGATTAGTACTCATGAAAGAGGTAATCAAGGGTATGGATGAAGCAATTGTTGTAGTAGACATCTGTTGAGTTGAGGTGAAACTATTTTAAGGGAATTTTGTTCCATTCTTTTAGTTGTTAAATGAGTAATTATGAGCATGAAACAAGAACAATTTTTATGCTAACTAAACCAAGCAAGTCAAGAAAATAGTTATTTTTATTGTTTTTAATTAAGAAAATGTGGAGAAAAGGGGGATGGATAATGGGGTACCTAAGAGAAGGGATTTTATGTCTAGTTTTAGGTCTATTTTGGCTTTGGAGAGTCTCGAGAAGTTTCTTGTTGGGTGATGAAATTACAATCAGTCTACCGAGTAGGATGTTGTTTTGATGTGTTGATTGGTTTGTGATTTTTGGGTTGTGTGTGAGGATTGTGAAATGCAGCAAGTTAACCCCTACTTAGACTATGTGAGTAATCATAATGTAGAAAAGAAAGGTTATTTTCAAAAACTAAATCTAAGTGTGATATTTTGATGAGGAAACACACAGGAAAGGGAAGTACAATGTAAAAAAGAGCAAATAAGGAAAAAGAGGAAAACCTAGATAAAGATTTTCCTTTTTATTTGAACTTTATCAAAGAGTGATCCAGTGGCCAAACCAACACAAGAAAGCAAGAAAATAGAAAATAAAGGGATCACCTACAGGACCTCATACTGCAATGTTAGTAGAAGATAGAAGAAGCAAGAAGATAGAAAAGAAAGGGATCACCTAAAGGGTGGTCCCACCAGGTGTGCCGGAATGTTGATGTAATTTCTCATTCAATTAAAGTTAATGAGTTAGCTACTAAAGAAAGTACACAACTCAAAACATGGAGGGTTTATAGTACCTCAGAAGCGTGATGTGGATGAATGGGCACCGAGTAGTTGATCCTTATTGTAGCTGATGACCTATAAATAAGACATACTAAAAAGGAGATTGATTAGATGGGATATGCAGGGGTTACCTGAAATTTTTGGCTGGGAAGTTTTAGCTTCCTTTTACGGATGTCAATCCCAATTTTTTTAGAAAGAGTGAAGTAACAGAGATGAAGAGAAGATAGCATACGAAACAATTGTACTCCCGAGTCCGAGAATAATTAAGATCTGATCTAGAAGATGATTTAATTGAAAGAACTATAAATTAAATGACACCCTGACCGAGTTGATGGTGACCCGGACTATGCAAAGGTAGGTCAATGATGACATGGGATTCGGGGATCCATAATTTAAGATGAATATGTAAACCCTATAAGATGTGGATGAAATCTAGATACATAAGAAGCTTGTGTATGTTTGAGTCAACTCCGCACAAGGGATCTAAGGGAGAAGAAACCATGAAAATGATAGAAAACTGGGATTGAAAAGGGTAGATTGAGAAATAATATCATATTTGATGGTGACGAAGGTGAAGCGATGATGACTGGGATGTAGATGGACTACTTTTAGTGCAGCAGAGAGACTGGATGGTGGTTTAGTAGGCTGGGGAAAAGAAAGAACACATGGAGAGGTTGGAGATGGCTCTAGAATTAGAAAAAATTTAGAGAAAGATGGGTTGGTAGTGATCTGACAAGGTCGATGGTGACTGTAGCAGGGTTGGACAAAGCCGAGATCAAAAGGATGAAATGGATGACTTGAAAGTAAATAAGCTAGAAGATAAAGTTGATGATAGAGCTCTGAATGGATCTAAGGATGACCTCCTCCTGAAAAAGGTTAGATACAAGGAAAACAACAATAATATGATAAAATATGAATAAAGAAAAAAAAAGATAATGATAAGCTCACGAAGGATCGTTGTGAGTGATGCAAGCATGTTCCAAAGGGGTCTGGGAGGTCTATAACTATTACAGGAATTCTCGGGCACAAGATTCAATTCACAAGTCACAAGAAACCTCCAAAAATTACATGCAACTAATTATTTCTTATTAAATAGGTGGTCACTACTGACCATGGGGAAATTTTCCCCAATGGGATGTATTTTTGTTCTTTAGTCAGGATTTCATGTTTTTAAAGAGGGAAAAAGCACTTTAAAGCTTGTGTGCGGGATTAGGTTTCTTAGGGATGAAGATTGGGTATTTATAAGATAGGGATGGGTAGAAAAATCATAAGGATTTATATTTAGGATAAAAGCATCCTAAATAGCAAGTTGATTAGGGCAAGCTAAGATTAATTGATTAATAGGAATTAATTAATTAATGTGAATTATATGATGATAGGATAATAAGTGGGAAATTTATTGAATTAGAAGGGGACTGATTTAATTAAAGGGGGACCTAGATAGGACCCTAGAAAAATATACACATGTGAGCAGACAAGGGTAGAGATACCAAATTTAGATGTCTACACTCTTATCCCCGAGAGCATCACATGTCGCTTTAGAATTAGAGCTTACACGCCTAGAATATGCCTATTTAAATCATCCACCATCCTAGAATCAAGTACAAACCTATAGTTACAAGTTGATTCATTCTCTCGAACCTCGTCTATCACTCTTTTTGTTTGTTATTTACTTTATCTTTCATGTTTATCGTTTGATCTATTTGATAAGCAATGCCATTACATCATATTTAATTTTATTAAATCGCCCTCTTGATATTAATTTAATTTTTTTCATGGTCTTTCTCCTCCTCACTATCATATTCAAGAACTCTATGCAAATTTTTCCCTAAAGGGATTATGTGATATTGTGTTTCATTGAGAACACAAATAATCTTATCAAGTTTGATTACTTGTACCATAGTATTATTAAAGTTTTAGGCGTTAACATCCTCAAGTGTCTACATGAATGAAAACCATGATGTTTGTTTAATATTTAGCACTCATGAGTATAAATATGATTTAGTATAACATAGTCATTAAATCATGTAGTTTCTACTTACATCACACCTCTAAGTATTTCATTATATACATGATTCCTAAGCAAGAATACTAGACATTAACAACACTTGTTTTACTCTTTCATTTATTTTATCTTTCCCACACTCTTTTGTTTTCTTTTTAGGAATGACCACTTTACTTCGGATACTAAACAACATGTGACCCATCTCTATATTGATAATTACTTTTTACAATAATATCCAATACTAGCACACATTAGGGCAAGATCAGCCAAGACGCTATTGCCCCCTTTAGGAACGGTTTTCCCTTTCCCTCCTTTTATTGATTTTAAATTTCTATATCATTTGAGATCTTTTGTAGAGTTTTGTTTATCATCTTGGGTCAAATTTTCAGTTGTTAATGAGAAATTTGAACAAGGGAATAATATATAAATGAATTACTTACCATTATTAAGGGGTAGGAAATTTGGGGGTAATACTTATTATCTATTATTTGGGAAAAGAGCAACACTTAGAGATTTCATTTGGGATGCATCATTAAATGCATAGGAAGGGACATTTTGAGTTCCATATGACACTTTAATCTTGGGGAAAATTATTTGTGGCCCATTATCTTGGTGTGATTGGAAAAAGGGAAACCAAGATTTAAGAGACATGATTATAATCACACACAAACAAGAACTATTTAGAGTTTTAAATGTAGTAAAATACTCTATAAAAATCACATTGGGGTAACCACTGAGGTCAGTCTGACTCAAACATATGCATTATTTTTACATCTAGTGTTTGTTTGATCTTTATACATATATCTAGGGTTTGTTTTTTTGGTACAGGTGTGATACAAGAACCCTACAAAATATCTAGAGTGACAAATAGGGAAATAAATAAGCTAAGTAAAAGCCCCGAATATACTATAAGAAGAGTTTTTGTAGGCACACTAGTGCCCATATTGGACACTATCGCCTAGGGCATTCTTGTTCTATTGTGGGTGCTCCTATCCAAAGAAGTATCATGTTTCATTATTCTGACAGAGCTTGCATATTATATATTCAACGTGTCCCAGGACATCTTCTATCCAAGAATAAACTCAAATATATTTTTACAAGCTAATTCATTCTCATTTTCATATCTTGTATACTTCCTTGTACTTTACATTCTAGATCTTGTTTTTATCACTATATTTATTTGATCTCGGTTATTTGATAAATATATAAATTTATTTAAATCATTTGGTGAACCTGATCCTTACATGCCCATTCTCATATCTATATTTTATTCTCATTACTCATAGTGGTCTCTTTTGGCTCCAACAACATACTAATATTTTCCTAAAAACCCATAATCATTCCAATAATATGGTTAAAATAACATATGATAACCCACCGCCTAATTCCCATTGAGTTCATATTGAGGCTATTAAAACTTCTAATAGTGAAAAATCTTATGATGAAGACACTAATGTGGATCAGGTACAACTCAATGATGTCACCACATTTTTTCCACATTACAAGATAATCTCGCTTATATGCCACATTTCCTTAACACTTTATTATCTTCTCAACATTCCCATGAAAATGGTTCTCATGTTAGTATGGTTTACACTCTATCACTCTCTACCGTTATCCCTTTTTCTAATCCACTTTATTCTTCGCCCACAACTTTGGGGATATCCACCATTCATATGCCTATTTCTACACCCACTACTCACTTCTCTTCACCCTTTTTTACCACATCCAACCTATCACTTATTCAAGAACCCGTACCTTAGAGCCTTTGCATCATGATTTACAAACTCAAATTCTTAAATTGTAGAAGGTATCTTCTTCTTCTTCATCATCCCTTAATTATTCTCTTCTTCTTCATAGTCCTCCTCTTTCATGTGAGGTTTCTTCTTATCCACTTCCTCTCAATTTTTATTCTCCTATGTTTCCTATTTTCGATGGCCATGGGTATCCCCAAAATCACCTTTATTCATTTCATGTTGCATGCTTGGATTATACTTGTGATGACACACTCTTGACCAAGTTATTTCCTAGGAGCTTACAGGACTATGCCTTATGATGGTTTTATGATTTTCCTTTGCATTCCATTTGATATTTCACTACTCTTTCAAATCTATTTCTGCTTACTTTTACATGAATATTGGCAAAAATATGCACAAATGTCCAAAATGCATCAATTTTCTAATGAGAATCTTAGTGAATATGTGTTGCGTTATAAGACTAATATTTCTAAAATGAAAAATGTCTTAACTAATTCTAAATTATAAGATATTTAATCCAAATCTTATTATCTCCTTTAATGGAGTGTGTACTCTTTGATTCTTGTCACTCTTTTGATGAGCTATTTCATACTTTAAAAAGTAGAGAGATCAATTTAAATTCTTTGGTAAAACTTAAATATAGTGCGAGTATTTTTGATGATTCTACATACAAGTTCCCAACTAAATATACCTTCAAGGGAAAGCTTAATGACTTTAATCCTACTATCAATGTTATATCTTAACCTACAAATCTGTAATTATGACCTATATGCCTCACTTTTAATCCATTTTCATACCTACTACATTTGTTGTTACCTCAAATCCTTGAAATCAGTCATATTTATCTTCACCTCCTCTTGAACTAGATATTAATAGGCCTCATGGAAATAAATTCACTGAATATGCACATTTTGATTATCATAGATGTAATGGTCATTCCATTGTTAAGTGTTTTAAGCTTAGACATAAATCATTCAAGATATGATTGACAATCATGACATTGAGTTTTTTTGAATCTACCTTTCCATTCCAAAAACAATTAATGATAATGAACAGCTTAAAATCTTCAATGATCCACTACCTAAGAATGACAAATCATCTCCTAAATCCTCCTCAAATCATATTTATCATGTTATTACTAGTGATTTACCTTCACATATCATTTATTTCATTGATGTTAATTTTAACACTTCTTTTCATCACATAGATTACATATTGATGCTTATATTGGTTCTCATGCTATCAAAAATGTTATTATGCATCCTAATTACAATTGTAATGCATGTTTATCATCTTTCTTGTAAGATATCATTTTTCCATTATCTCAAATGACCCATAACACCCCTACTTCTCATGGGCATGTCATTATTCACATCACTATTAGGCCTCTCACTCTCTCTATGCCTTTTATTATTAGATGTTACATTGTGAATTGTGACATCATTCTATGAATCCCTTGGTTTAGGGTTATCAAATTCATGTCATCCAAATTTCACCTATGACTTAAGTGTATACATGAAAGTCACCTTCGTAAGTGCATGAAGTTGGGGGTCAAAAGTGGACAAAAACCCAAAAATGAATGAAACATGATCGCGTTATGTTTTCCTAGGCTCGGGAATTCATGAACCTAAAACATGTACATTTTATAAATTTCTCACGTTATAATGCTTATGCATTTCTATGAACACAAAACTCATACGCGTTTTTCTCTATATAAATTTTATAGGGGCTGGAAGGAGCCATATTTAGTAAAATAAATGTTAAGTATAAGAAATAATAAAATTATAAAGTAAATGACAATGATAATCTAGAAGATAGTTTTTCAAAATCTAATCTGGTTAGTACTTACTCATTTTTAGAATTTCAGCAATGACCTAAAACTTTCAAGCCATATATATTGTAGTCGGTCTTTGTTTTGTGAAAACATATAGTTGTTTTGTAGGTTTTTTGACCTTCTGGATTGGATTTTGGCCCTACCACTGCTTGAATTGGTACTAATTTTGAAATTTGGTCCATAATTCACTTTAGTGACCACAAATCAGCTCTATGATGCTTGTCTACTTCTTACTAAAATGATATCCTTACTAAAATGATGTTTAGGGTTTAGGGTTTAGTGTTTAGAATTCAATGTTTAGGGTTTAAGGTTTAGGTTTTAGGGCTCAATATTTAGGGTTTGGGTTTTAGGGTTTAGGGCTAAGGTTTTGGGGTTTAGGATTTAGTGTTTAGGGGTTAGGGTTTACATTTTTGGCTCAAAGTTTGGGGTTTAGGGTTTAGGGTTTAGAGCTCATGATTCGAGGTTTAAGTTTTATGGTTTAGGGCTCGGGGTTCGGGTTTAGGGCTTAAGGTTGAGGGTTTGGGGCTTAGGATTGAGTGTTTATGGGTTAGGTTTAAGGGTTTAGGGTTCGGGTTAAGGTTTAGTGTTTAGGGTTTATGATTTAGGGTTTAGGGTTTTAGGCTTGGGGTTTAGGGTTTAGGTTTCATAGTTTAGGGTTTATGGTTTAGTGTTTAGAATTTAAGGTTTAGGGTTTAAGGTTTAGGGTTTAGGGTTTAAGGTTTAGGTTTTAGGGCTCAGTATTTAGGGTTTGGGTTTTAGGGTTTAGGGTTTAGGGCTCAGGGCTCAAGGTTGAGGGTTTAGGGTTTAGGGTTTAGGGATAAGGGTTTAGGGTTTAGGATTTAGTGTGTATGGTTTAGGGTTTAGGTTTTTAGCTCAGGGTTCGGGGTTTAGGGCTTAGGGTTTAAGGTTCATAGCTCATGGTTTAGGGTTTAGGGTTTAAGGCTTAGGGTTTAGATTTTAGGGTTCAGGGCTTAGGGTAAGTAGTTTAGG
This sequence comes from Taxus wallichiana var. yunnanensis, assembly GCA_018340775.1. Classification (NCBI taxonomy): domain Eukaryota; kingdom Viridiplantae; phylum Streptophyta; class Pinopsida; order Cupressales; family Taxaceae; genus Taxus; species Taxus wallichiana. The sequence goes on from CM031243.1 coordinate 51,811,603, forward strand.
TGTTAAGGTTTAGGGTTTAGAGTTTAGGGTTTAGGGCTCAAGGTTTAGGGTTTAGTGTTTAGGGTTTAGGATTTAGGGTTTAGGGTTTTAGGCTCAAGGTTTAGGGTTTAGGTTTCATAGTTTAGGGTTTAGGGTTTAGTGTTTAGAATTTAAGGTTTAGGGTTTAAGGTTTAGGGTTAAGGGTTTAGGATTTAGGGTTTAAGGTTTAGGTTTTAGGGATTAGTATTTAGGGTTTGGGTTTAAGGGTTTAGGGTTTATGGCTCAGGTCTCAGGGCTCAGGGTGAATAAATATTACCCAATATAGATATCTTATTTTTCCCATCGCATGGGAAATATTTCACTCATTATAATATTGTGTGTCTTATCCATTCTTATTAGTAATTGACAGAGAGTATTCAATTGAAAAGTGTTCATCAAATTCGTAGGCGAACATTCAAAGAGAGTCATCACAATTCGATGTCTTTCATATCTTGATATTTTGAAGGAAGGAAATGTCGATTCTTGAATGTCCAATCCTTCCACATACCCCGATAGTCCTTGATCCTTAGATGTATAGGGAGACACCATTACTTAGATTCCATTTATCATGATAGATATATTTGTAAATTTGTGTTATGACCTCTAAATCTATATGAATTTCAAGTTCCTTGGAAATCACATCACACCCTTCACTAGGATTGATGACTATCCTATATTTTTGATGGCACTTTTGAAAACATCCATGCGTTTATCATATAAGGAATTATCAATGAATGGAAAGTGACTAATTTGTAGGTCATGTGACTCCCATTTAGAACTAAACAAGAAATTTTTACTAGGTGATTGATAACCCCTTTGTGTTCTTAGCCATTCCCCTGTTTATATGCTTATTTTGAACACTTCAGGAAGTTCTGTCAAATTTACTATCCATTCTAATAGAACAATAACTTTCTCTTTCTCTGGAGGAGAGGATACTGTAGGAAATTCAATTATGATCCTACACCTTCGTATTGGTATATTCTCTATGTTTCTTTTGTTTCCTTTAAGATTAATTTTTGTGTTGTTATGGTTATTTTTTCCAGCTTCCAATGGGTCATCCTAGCTTGCATAATACCATACATGGAAATATTAGAAATGTGAAATTTATTTCAGAGTGTGAATAAATTTACATTCAAGAGCACAAGTATATGTGGGGAGAAACAAGTTTGGAAGAGATGTGTAATATGCATTGAAAGGCACAAGGTAGATGTCATATCCATTTAGTTACTTGTCCCACCTCTCATAAACAAGGTAGTTCTATAAGTAGACTCAATGATGGTTCTAGGCATGAGACTAGGAAATATTGATGAAATATGGTTCAGGGTTTAGGGTTTAGGGATCATGGTTCAAGGTTTAAGGTTTAGGTTTTAGGGTTCAAGGTTCAAGGTTCAAGGTTATGGCTTAGGGTTTAGGGTTTAGGGTTTAGGGTTTATAGTTTATGATTTAGGGTTTAGGGTTTAGGTTTTAGTGTTTATGGTTAGGGTTTACGGATTGGGGTTAAGGATTTAGGGTTTAAGGTTTATGGTTTAGGGTTTAGGGTTAAGGATTTAGTGTTTAGGGATTAGGGTTTATGGTTTATGGTTCAGGTTTTAGGGTTTATGGTTTAGGGTTTAGGATTTAACATTTAGAGCTTAAGGTTTAGGGTTTATGGTTTAGGGCTCATGGTTTAGGGTTTAGGGCTTAGGGCTTAGGGTATATGGTCTAGGGTTTATGGTTTATATTTTAGGGCTCAGGGGTAAGAGTGTAGGGTTCAAGGCTTAGGGTTTAGGATTTGGTGTTTAAGGTTTGGGGTTTAGGGGTCGGGGTTAGGGTTTAGCATTTAGGGCTCATGGTTCATGGTTTATGGTTTAGGGCTTAGGGCTTAGGGTTTAGGGCTTAAGGCTCAAGGTTTAGGGCTCATGGGTAAGGGGTGAATGTTTAAGGTTTAGGGTTTAGGGCTTAGGTTTTAGGGTCTAGGGATCATGGTTCAAGGTTTAGAGTTTAGGGTTTATTTTTGTGGCCTAGGGTTTTAGGTTTCGATTGTAGAAGTTAAATGCTAAAATATTTAGGCTGAATGCTGAAATCCTGAAAATTACCTATGTACTAACCAGATTATACTATAAAAAACAATCTCCTAAACCGTGACTCATGGAGCTATGAGACTAATTCCATAAGGTGTAGAGTGACCCTAATTTCTTATATTTACAAAAATAAATTTAAAGTATAAGAAATAATAATGGATGAAAACATCCATTATTATTTATATTTTATTATTTCTTATACTTAAACATTTAATTTTGTTAATAGAAGCATGCCAAAGGCATATATAACGTTCATATTATATAGAACACGTACACTTTTTGCATTTTCACTCTTTCCAAGCCATGCCTCAAGGCTTGGGATCTATTTTGGATCCCCAAGCCTGAGGAATGGACCTACACAAACACAACAAACAACATGTTTTTGTAAAAAAATGTAAAAATTTCACTTCATCCATGATAAATCAACATAAAACTATCAATTCGTTTAAAAATAATTATACCACGACGTAGAGCAGAGTTAATTCCTTCTAAAAATACATTTTTTCAAATTTTTTGACTAATATAAGGTTTCCATATTATTTATTTTCTAAATATTCCTTTTTATAGCTATTTTTTGAAGTTTAAATATGTCTATCCTTCATCATGTATCTTTTTTTTGGCTCATCTAAATTGAAAAATATATATACTAGCACAAACTAGGCCTAATTCTATACATATTAAAAAAACTTTAATTTTTGATATTTTTTTGAGGTAGTTATGGGGCATGGTCGAGCTCTGTTATTTTTAAAAACATTAAATTTATGCACTAGAAAAATCATAAAAAATAAATACTTGCTAAAAAAAAATTATAAAAATTCTAGCACAAACTAGATGCTCTACCGGCTATATTTCTACCAAAGGGTTTTCAAAACAACTAAATGGTGCTCAAAATATGGTGGGGGCACGAAAGTCACTCTATTATGTTTTTAACAAAAATAGGAGCACCTATTGGTATTTTAGTTATTTTATCTTCTTAAACTTATCCATTTTCAATAAAATTTAGTATCTTAGAAACTAGACTCTAAATGTTATGATTCATGTTTATACAATATCCTATAATTTTGAGTGTAACTATTTAAAAAAACTCATACAAGTTGAAGTTTATTATTTTTCAAAAAAATGTTTCCACTTAGGACCCCCTTTTGGCCCCCCAACTTTGTGCACTTACCCTTATCACTATTTGAGTCATATCACCATGAACTCTTTTTCATTTCCTTCTCCTACTGCCACATTTTCAACTATTTCTACCACTAGTGCACCTACTTTTACTTATTCTCATGATGGCGAAATGACTTTGGCACATACGCTTATGCAATCTATAACTCTTTTCATTCCTACTGTTACTATTATACATAATCCTAGATATCCTCTACATATAGATTCTACTCCTCATTTACTACGGATACATCGATCTCATAGTTCACCTCACATGGACAAGTCTCATCATATAACACAAGTTACCCAAGGTACATATATGCCCATTTTGTGGTCTTTTTCTCCATATGTATTCTTTTTTGGCCATAGATTCTTCAATCATGATCACATGCATAATTCCTTCACAAAAGTAGGAGATACTTGGACTTCACCCCCTTATCCTCATTAGACAAATCATTGTAGCATACACACTTGGTGGCATAGATTTCCCCCTCACTACCAAATGAAGAAATTTTGTTCTAGGTCCAAAGAGGATTTTTGATGGTGTATTTACTTTCATGAACCTAACTTTACACACATACACTAGGGGGTAAAAATTTCCATTCACATAGATATTCTATTTCATGTTCACATAATTGCAAAAATTTAATAATTTTTTTCTTAGATATTGATTGGATGTATCCTTTATTTCTCATTATTCATTATTGCACACTCTTTATCATTTCATTTTGATTCATAGTATGCTTATCATTTTTTATATACATATGTGCATTAAAATGTTACTTTTTGAGGTGAATTTAGATCACTCACAGGTTTTCTACATGATGTATGATGTTTGGCACTATACCTTACTAATCCCACCGAGGCTCCTAAAGGAATCTACCTTTTCTATTTTATTATATTTAATTTCAATAATTACAATATATATTATTTTCATTCATATTTCTAGTTATATACATTGTGGCATACTATTAATTTTTCTAACATGCTAACAGTGTTTCATGTGTAGAGTTTGTATCACATGTCTACTTCCAATCATGGTTCTATGATTTTCTTATATCATGCCTTGTTTGTGTAATAATTTCCATTGTTAATGGATATTCCCTTTGTTTATTACTTGTTTTCTTGTATCACCTTAAAGGATTTTATTATCTTACAACATCCTAAGTGGTGTCCCATGTATTCAACCATCTACTCATTGTGTCTTTTGTAATGTTACTATGTGTTATGACTTGTTTTTATTACATCATGGATACTTGTTTGTAACTAACACTATTGGATAGCCTTTTTCCCATTGTTTACATATGCCATGGTTTTTAACATCCATATTCCCTATTCCCTCTACAAGATTTTTATTTCAAATGTGTACATCAAGATCATCTTTCCTTATTTGGGCCACACTCACCATTTTCCATATCATATGCCCCAAATGAATGGGGAAATATTCGGATGAATATTTCACTCTCTCAACAGTTCATAGACCAAATATATAATGATACATATAAAAATTATGGTACACAGAAGCTAAGAAACAGGTTCAAAATTACAACTAGGTCTAAACTTAGTCTAGGACAGAAACCCCTAGCAGAGAAAGACTAATGATTGTTAGTGTCCCACCCATGTGTGTTCCTATCCTATGGGGCAAATAGTTATAGTATAGAGTTAACAGGTTCTCTATGATATTATTTTCAAATTTCTAGAAATATAGGCTCGGTTACAAGTTACTATCAGTGGCACGTTACACACTTTGCATAATAAAACTAATTACTTCATATGGATCAGTGACCAGTTTCTATTGGGTTTATGACCATCTGTAATGGAACTTATCTATGGGGAAGTGTTAAGGGTTGGAGAGAAAATATGATCACTCTCTAAATACTCTTCCCTTGGTGGTATGATGCCCAAATTTGAAGTTTACCGATAGGACACTCAAATCTGAAATTTAGTGACAACAAATCCAAAATTTAGCCGCAATACACTCAAATCCAAAGTTTGGCAACAAGACACCCAAATACTTAGTACTATTCCAACCATATCCAAGTAGAAAACATACACAAATAATTCCATATCTTCTCTCATGGCACATAAGTGTATTCTACCCTTTATTCACTTTTTTCAATTTAGGTTTCTATTTTGACATGTAGTAAGTTAAAGTTCAATTTTGTTTATAATAAGAATTGACTAAATTTATTTTATCATGCGGGTTTGACATTACTCCAAAAAAAATGACAACACACAAAATGGAACAAGGAACAATCTCAAGCACAAAAATTCTCTAGAAAAGGAAATATCCAAGGAACACACACATACATCACTTCTACTATGCACAAAAATGTCACCCCTAGGATCCTTATCCTTCTCTAGATTCCACGATGCACATTATACTCTCTCTTTTCCACATGATATAAAATAAAACCCTCAATCTGTAAACTATTGGTTACAACTCCTTCAACCCTCCAAAAGGTACCATTTTCTTATCTACTTTATGCTACCAAATATTCATTCACCAACATAAAGTGGGGGAAAATGTAGTCAAAAATCACACACTTTCTACTTACATCATACCTCTAAGTATTTCATTATATACATGATTCCTAAGTAAGAAGAGTAGACATTAACAACACTTGTTTTACTCTTTCATTACTTTTATCTTTCCCACACTCTTGTTATTTCTTTTCTGAATGACCACTTTACTTTTAGATATCAAACAACATGTGATCTAGCTCTTTATCTATCATTACATCTTCTCGAGCATCTCAAACACTTTCGCCCATCGGGCGGAGGAGCACCACAAGTGATACTATTCCCTTTAGGTTCTTTTGTCCCTTTCCCTCCTTTTATTTATTTAAAATTTCCTATCATTTGGTATCTTTTCTAGAGTCTCTTTTATAACATTTATTTGGATTTTTAGTTGTTAATGATGATATTTGAATGAGGAAATTGTATGTAGTGAAAAATTACAGAGTAATGAAAGATGAAAAAATCAAAAATGTAAACCTTCCCTGTACTTTCTCCAATGCAAACCTCAATAAGGGTTGTGAAGACCTTGTTTGTGAAACCTTGCAAGTGAATGTCAGAGATGATTTATGGGTGCTCTTGAGTACTCTCCAATATTTGAAGGAAAATGCTACAAACACAATTCAACAGAGTTTTTATGCTTCAAATTCAAGAGGATTTGAAAGGAAGGTAAGCCTGTAATTTATAGAAGCAGAAGGTAGTTGGAATTGGTTACACACAGATAAATGAGTATGCTAAAAATAGCATTGTGGGAAGTTACAAAAGTGTTGGGGGTAGTAAATGAATTAATTACAAAAATACTTCCGAAAAGGTGGTTGTATGTGTAATTTAATTACCTCCACCTTTATAGGATTCTAGAAGTGTAGTTAACTAAGGTAAGGATAGGGAGTCCAAGTGGAGTCTAAGTGGAGTTAGATCAAGTGGAAGATGACTAGGATGTGCACACACTTAATTAATTAATTATTTAATTAATAAATAACAATTAATTTAGCCAAAGGGGTATAAAGGGTACATGGGATTAATTTAATTAATCCAAAGGGGTACAATGTATATTAATTAATTAATTTAATCAATTAATCATAAATGGGTGAATAACAAGGTGTACTAGAATAATACTAGGAACAAGTGGAAACAAAAGTGTAATTTTGGGGTGTCTACATTTTTCCCCTCTTTAAAGTGTTATTGCAGAGTAATAGTGCTTTAAAGATAGTAGATGCATGCAGATCAGTGAGTGGAAAAATTGTGAAGCATTGAGATGCCCCAACAAGCAGAATGGTAGAGGAATTCCCCCTCAAGGGGATGGATGATGCAACAAGACAATGAAAAACTACTTGATAGATAAATAAATGGATTAAAACAAGGATGGGAAAGGATTGTGTTCATAGCATGAGTGTTATTTGGAGAGTAAGTTTTTAGAGCAACCTGATTTTTGTTGTTACACAATAGAGTTGTCACCATGATTATGAAATAATCAAGATGGTTAACCCAGATGCATGTAAACAAACACACACAACAAAGAAAAGATAAAAAAGAAAAAAAAACCCAATATACAAAGTAGGTTTCGGCATTAGGGTTATAAAGGAACCAAGATGTAATCACACTACTTGTAAGTGGTCCAAAAAGAGTAAACATCAACAATGCAACACAAAGTCGAAAAATAAGACAATCAACTATGCCCCTAATGTGTGCCATAATGATGATTAAGTAGATACAAATGATCCCAAGTGGGAATAGGATCAGACTGAAAGATTGAAGTGAAAGTGAATCCTTATGAAACTCTTGTTGAATCCATTGTGCAAATGATCAAAGTTAAAATTTCCCAGTGAAGTTATATCATGAAGGAAAAACAATTGTGTGACTTGCCCCAAGTAGAGTTAGCATATCATGCAAAGGGAAGAAAGTGATAGTTGTAAGATTGGCATGATCACTAGGATAATAGATAAAAGTATGATGTTTATCAAGATTGTATTGAGATGTTGAATGATTCACTTTAAGTGTTTTCCAATTGTAGGATTTCTATGACAAGTGAATGTTTGTTCGAAATTTTTGTAATTTTTTTTTTTTTTTGAAATATTTGATTTTTTAAATTTTTCGCAAGTTTGGAAATACAAATACAAACAAAAAAATGAAGACATTCCATGGCTTAAATAAACTAGGAGGAAAACACAACACGTGCAAATGACAAAAAGATATAAAAGAAGTAACAAAAATAAACCCAATATGAACAGGAAAGAACCACACCAAAGTTATATGTGAACTAGGATGCGAATAAATTTCTTGCAATTGGTCCATGAGCACATTCCAGATACACAGAGTACTGGTTATTCAAACTATCAAACATAAGAAACTAAGCTAAGAATATACAATACAAAATTCCATATGTACAAATGTTAAACAAGAAAACAAGCTAGTGAACAAAAACACACTAATGTTAAAAAATTCTAATAAAGAAGTGAATATATACAGATGTCAAGTTTCCCCCAAGAGAAAGCCAAATCCAAGTGATGTCCCTATGCAAAGTTACATTACAAAGAGTAGCTTGATTGATTGGAAAAGATGATTGGGAACAATCAGATGAAGAAAATGGTGAACAAAATTACACAGTTGCGAGTTTTTATTTTTTTGAAAGCATTTTTGAAACATTTTGTATGTTTTTGTATTTTCTGAACAATTTTATATTTTTTGGGGATTTTGAACAATTTTATATTATTTTTGTAGTTTTTTTGTGAGATGTTTTTTTAATGTTTTTGGTTTTTTTGGAATTTTGAACCACATGCCAAAGAAGAGGGAAAGGAAATTCCCAAGTCAAAACCGACATGCTAAATGGAAGGTGAACAATGGTGGTAGACAATGGGCATGACAACCTACCAAGGAGAACATGCGACACACGGCAAGGTGAAAAGTTACAAGCGGAAACAAAGTGAAATGATGAAATAGGTGGATGCACTGATATGCCCCCAGTACAAGGGTTACTCTTCAAAGACTCAGGAGTAGAACTTCTTTAGATGAATGGAATTCATAGGCTCCTTCAACTCTTTTCCATCCTCGGTAGATAGTTTTTATGTGCCAAATCCAAATTTAGTAGTTATAACATAAGGACCCAACCAATTAGGCTCAAATTTTCCCTATTTTTCTCGTGGTTTAGTTGTGTTCTTTTGATTTTCCTTTAGGACCAAATCACCGATTTCAAATTGTCGAGGTTTTATCTTGTGATTATAATTACGACATAGTCTATTCTAATATACATGCATATGGTCTAAGGTGCGAAGCCATCTCTCGTCTAGTAATTCCAACTCTACAAGGCATGTAACATGGTAATCCTCTTCATGAATGAGATGTTGGAGGGATACACGAAGTGAAGGAAGCTCAAATTTGATAGGTAATATGGCTTTAGAGCCATATACTAGGGAAAAAGGAGTAGCTCCTGTAGGTGTACGGAAGGAAGTGTGGTAGGCCCAGAGGGTAGGATATAACTGCGTATGCCAATTACGTCTGTGTTTATTGACTATTTTCTAGAATAGACTTGATAGTCTTGTTTGATGCTTCAGATTGGCCATTGCATTGTGGATAATAGGGTGTATCCCATTTTAGGTAGATATTATATTTCTTAGCTAGGGCCTTGAGATCCTTATTTTGAAAGAACCACCATTGTTAGTGACAATAGCAATGGGGATGCCAAAATAATAGATAATATGGTTGAAGATGAATTTAGAAATATTGCACCTAGTAATGTTAGTAAGAGGCATAGCCTCAACCCACTTGGTGAAATACTCAGTGGTGGTTATAATAAAAGTGTGGCCATCAGAAGATGTGGGCTTTATTTTTCTAATTAAATCAAGTCCCCATTTTGAAAAAGGCCAAGGTGAAGTAATAGGTTATAAGGCTTGGGATGGTGCATGAATGAGATTACCGTGTTTTTGGCAAGCCTGACATTTCTTCACAAATTTGCATGCATCTTCCTCCATTATGGGCCAGTAGTATCCAATGCATAAAATCTTCTTTGCAAGGACTATTCCACTAGTATGGGCACCGCAAATACTCGAATGTACTTCAGCTAACGTCTGACTGAGACATCTTAACAAAGTCCCATCATATCCTCTTCAATACAAGGTGTCAACAAGAAGGGTGTAGCATGAAGCATGTTGTGCTAAGGCTCTTTTATTAGCTGAATTAAAATTAGGAGGATAGGCTTTAGTTTGAATGAAGGTGTATATATTGTGGTACTAGGGATGATTAGGACCAACAATCTCACAAACCATGGTAGACTCCGAAAATTCGTATGCAGGAACCAAAATATGTTTAACAAGGAACTCGTTATGAGTTTGATTAGTGTCAAATGAAAGAAGGGAAGTGATAGTTGACATGGCATCCACTGCTTTGTTTTGTATACGAGGAACTTGTTCAAAATTGATAATCCGGAAATACCCTCTAAGGCTATCAACCATTATTTTATAAGGTAAGAGATTTTCATATTTTACCTGATATTCTCTATTAACTTGATTAATGACTAGAAGAGAATCACCAAGAACTATCAATTCTTGCAGGCACCATGAGATAACAAACCCTAAGCCTGCTATCAGTGCTTCATACTCTGCTATGTTATTTGTGCAAGGGAAGTTGATACGATAAGATTTAGGTATGAGGTCTCCATCCGGTATGCAAGACAATTCCTGCTCTAGAACCATGGATATTGCAAGATCCATCAAAGAATAATGTCCATAAGGGTGTTTCTTCTATGTACAACAAGTCTTCATCTGGAAATTCAAAATTTAGTGGTTGTGAACCTGGTAATGGTGTTTGCAGCCAATTGATCTACCAGTGCTTGACCTTTGATAGCCTTTTGATTGACAATTTCAATGTCAAATTCACTAAGTAGCGCAATCCAACTAGACATGCATCCTGTTATGACTAGTCTTGAAAGTAGGTACTTAAGAGGATCAACCCGTGAAATTAGCTTGGTGGTATGATTTAGGAGATAGTGTCGCAGCTTTCTGAAAGTATAAGAAACTGCTAAACAAGCCTTTTCAACCTCGTGAGTACTTGGTCTCATGCTCAAGAAGAGTTCGCTCAAGTAATACACAGCTTGTTCCTGACCCTTATCATTGTGTTGCACCAATAATGCCCCAATGGCATGTTGTGTTGCAGATGTATACAAAAACATAGGCTTATCCTATATAGGTGGCATGAGTACCAATAAAGATGTCAGGTATTCTTTCAATTTTGCAAAGGTGTCTTGACAGTCTTGTGTCCATTTGAACTGGACATCCTTTTTAAGCAACTAGTTGAAATGATGGCACTTATCTACCAATTGAGAGATGAAGTGATGAATAGACTATATTTTTCCTTGTAGGCCCCTTAATTATCAAAGGTTATGAGGAGGTGACATATCTATTATAGATTTGACCTTGGTAGGGTCCACTTCAATTCCTCTTCATGAGACAATGAATCCTAGAAGTTTCCCTGAAGTGACACCAAAGACACATTTTTTTGGATTAAGGCAAAACTTTTACTCCCTTAACCGCTCAAATATACACCTAAGAACTATTGGATGATCCACCCTAGTCTTTGATTTAGCAATAATATCATTGACATAATCTTCCATTATGTTGTGAAGAAGGTTGTGGAAAATAATAGTCATGGCACGTTGATAAGTCGCACCAACGATTTTTAAGGCCAAAAGGAATGACCTTGTAACAAAATGTCCCCCATAGAGTTGTAGAAAATTTCTTATGTTGGTATTCTTCAACAATTTGAATTTGGTTATACCTAGAAAATCCATCCATAAGGGATAACATCTCATGGCCCGTAGTAGAATCGACAATCATGTCAATATTAGGCAAAGGGAAATCATCCTTAGGACATGCCTTGTTAATGTCATAGAAATCTATACAAATATGGATTCTGGGGTCTTCTTCATAACTGGTACCATATTAGATATCCACTTTGAGTAATCAATGCACCGTATGAAGCCTGCATCCAATAATTTTTGTAGTTCAGCCTTAACAAGCAATGCAACCTTGGGATGCATTTTACATAGTTTTTGCTTGACAGGTTTAGCATCTGGGTGCACCACAAGGTGATGAACCACAAGAGAAGGATCAAGACTGGGCATATCTTTGTAAGACCAAGTGAATACATCCTAAAACTTGGTTAGAAGTGCTGTGAAGGATTTGATTTTAGTTTCTGATAAATTGGCACCTAGTTGTAACAATTTTGGTTGGTCTTCAGTTCCAATGTTAATGGTTGTCATCTCTTCTACCAACAACTTAGAAGTGTCATTATCTTGAAATGATGTTGGAGGCTTGTGTAGATTTTTAGATATTTTTGGATCCAAATCTCCTCTCTCTAGTGCCTCTGAAAGGTTTTCACTAGGAGATGTGTCCTTTTCTTTCTTTTTCTTTTTCATTTTTGCTTCTCGTATAATGCCTCAGAAAGGTTTTCACTATGTAAGATATAATTTGTCTTTTTCTATGTTTAATTTCTTTTTCTTTAGGACTGGATATTGTAATTTATTTTCCAAAGTAAGTGGTAGCATCAAGGTTTATATCAAAACCCTTCTTGTGATCCGACAAGGGAAAAGGGTCCCGAGCCCCAAGGAACTCCTAGATGGCCTCATCGTTTTGAAAGAGATCCATGGAAATATGACACTGTTGGTCTTGATCAATGAGGGAAGGATAAAAAATGTCAAGGGTTTGAACGAATAAGTAGTCCAGGAAAATTGTAGTTTCGGCTAGGTCTTCAAAGAGGCTATGTGTGAAGCCGTCGCAATTTTGAAATTTGAGTCTGCATCGCTAGATAATACCTCAAAGACTATAGGCCTCTTCTCATATGTCTCATATCCTAGACCATATGTGTAAAGGTTAGACTTGATATTCATAGGTTCAAGAACACCATGCCCTTGTAAGGCAAGGCCTCTTCCTTTCCAATTCATGTTTTTCATCATTTTATGGCCCTTGGTGTAATCGGTGGATTCGTAGCATTCTGCCATCCTGTCATCGTATAGCCAAGAGTCATTAGAGATTGGAATATGTTCATCTTCTAGATATCCATATCGTCTCCAAAGAGTTTTTCCAAGATAGTAAGTTGGATGTTCTTGTAGATGAGGAGTGTTAGGATGCCCATAGCTATGCGATAATGGGATTTTTCCAACAAGGAATGTATTGTCAAGTGTGTACTTGCCTAAACCTTTATGAGAGAATGTAATGTCGGTGACACCTTAGATGTAGATGCTTCAGAGGAAGGCATGGAAGCATGAGGGATCAATAGTATATCTGGGTCAATATGGTTGGTAACAATAGGATTTGGGCTAGGTTCAGTTGTGCTATTAGCAGATGGACAATAGTTTTCCTTTTTGTACCTTGCTTTGAAAAACTTATAGTATTCAAAGGGGTCAGTATCACCATGCAAGGTGAACTCTCTACCATTATGTGGAAACTTTATGCATTGATGGAAAGTGGAAGGTACTGCGTGCATCGCATGTATCCAAGGTCTACCTAGAAGAAGGTTATATGATGTGTTTGCATCAACTACATGACACATAGTGTCAAGGAGCTGCGGGCCTACTTGTATGGGAAGAGTGATGGTGCCACAAGACTGGTGCTCAATATTATCATAACCATGAATGGTAATGATATTAGCATCTAATTCATCTATTGTATGACCAAGGCAATAGAGCATTTTTATAGAATAGATGTTAAGGGCCGCTCCATTGTCGATAAGAACTCTCTTGAATTTATGATTGGTAACATAGGCTTTGATGTACAAGGAGTTGTTGTTAATCGATTCAAATTCAACATATCTTGAGGGCCAAAAGATAGGATAGGATTTTTAGGCATAAGGTTCATGATCATAGCCTGAAACTATTGAACATTGAGAGTATGAGGAACACACGATTCATTTAGAGCACAAGTGAGAATATCCTGAAAGCTAGGTGACTCTTTCAGTAGTTCCATGAGAGAGATATGTGTTGGCGTGGTTGTTAATTGTTTGATGAAGTCATACTAACCTGGAGTGGAAGATTTGGCATTAGAATTTGACTTTTGATTTGAAGGAGTTGTTGGTTTAGACATTTGAGGTTCTATAGAAGATGTAGAAGGTTGGTTTTCGTAGGAACCCATATCTTCTGTTGGTGTGTGGTCACAACATTACTCAAAGTTTGAATTTAATGGTTACCATTATAGATGGTACTTCCTCAATAAATGAGATAATTGAACTAAAATCAGCGTTATTGGTAGAGGGACCTTTGTCAGCATTTTTATTATCACCACCATGTTTGGGAAATGGGTTTGAGAACACCTTAAGATTTTCATTGGGTGTTCTATTTGGTGATGATTCTTCAACAATGATATCTCCACTATCAATGAGATCTTGGACAAAGTGACATAAGAGAAAGCATCAATCAGTCGGGTGACCGTCAATGCGATGAAAATCACAATAAGTATCAACCTTGTACCAAGTAGGCTTGGGTTCTCCCTCAACCCAAGGTTTGGTGATGGGATAAGTAACCATGTTTGCATTAACGATTTTTTGAAGGAAATTTGATAGAGGTTCTCCCAAAGGAGTGAAATGATGTTGTTTAGAATCGGAGAGGAGGAAACCTCTTTACTAGAAATAACAAGAGGTTGTTTACCTTTGTTTGGTCTATTCTAAGTGTCTTAGACATTGTGGACATTACAATTTTCTGTAATAACATCATTGACCTTATTACGATTGTAGTTAAAATATTTAGATTTGTCTTGGTGAGATCTATTAGGATGGTTACTATATTTCCAATTGTCTTTTCAATGAGGTTTAATCAAACCTTTTACGATAAGGTATTTTTCAATCTACGATCCTTTCTCAATAAATTCTTTGAAAGTATTAAGGAAATGCATTTGCATGTGAAAGGATAGCTCACTGTTGAGATTGGGTACAAATATTCTCACGAGATGCTTCTCAAGCATGGAGCATGGGAAACGACTAGCAATCCCATGCCATCTTTGTAGGAATTGTGTGAAGGTTTCATTTGTTTGTTGTTTGGCATTACACAAGTCCATCATTGTAATTTTAGACTCTATGTTGAATGAGAAATGTTTGACGAACTTCTCTGAGAGGTCCACAAAATTTTGCCAGAGCCCTTGGGGAGGAGTAGGAACCAGTCCAAGGCTTGTCTTCCTAGACTTCATGGAAAGAGATGCATTAAGAAGACATCACTATAGGCCACCTCTTGGCAAGCCATATAAAACTCCCTGATATGCTCTCTAGGGTCACTCTTGCCCCTATATTTGTCAAATTTGGGCATCTCAAAATATTTTGGAAAAGGAACACACAAAATGTCCTTATCGAATGGGTAAGGACACAATTCTTCAAAGTTAAATTGTTTTCGTTGATGTTTCATACTAGAGATGGTATCCTTCATCATTTTCCATTCTTGGGAAAATGGTGAGTTATTTTGTAAGAAATATAAGGAGCCATCACTTGTAGAGTTATTTTTATCTTTGGTGTGTGCGGTATGACTCTTAAATGAAGCATCACTAGATTTCTTTGGTGCCTCCTTGTCATGGGATTCATTGGTGACTTTGGAATTTAAAATAGCAAGTTGTTTAGCCATGTCATTAATTTGATTCATGAGGGCTTGAGTAGGATCAGTGGTTGAATCAGTTGATTTTCCTTTGTTCCTTTCATCATATTTTTCTTTGTTTGATTCATTTCCTTTGGTGTTGTTTGAGGTGGACTTGTTTCGATCATCATTATTTGTGTGACTAGGTCCTACCTCATCATCATTGTTTGTCAAAATGAAAGGTTCACCCTTGTTAGGTGGTGGTTTTCCAAGTAATGTTTGTAAACTAGCTTCATCAAAGTCAGAGGGTAATTTTTCTCCCATCTCAAGGAGACAAAGCAAAAATTGGTCTTTATTCATACGTAAAATATTTTCAATGCAAGATTGTTCTTCGAGTGAGATGTCATTTTGATCATCCTCAGAGTTTTGGTCATTATCACTATCAAAATTTCCAAAAGGATTTCATTCACCCTTCTAAAAGGACTATAATCTTTGTGTCATGTTCCCACCATTTTTAAAAGAGGGAGGGAGCAAAAGAGATATGTAAAAGATAACTCAACCCGCAACAAAGTGAATGCAACGATGGAAGAGAGGTGTGTGATTAAGTTTGATAATAAATTGTCCCTTAACAAAGTGAATGCTAAGATGGGAAAGAGGTTTGGAAGATATGAGTGATGCAACCCTTAACAAAGTGAATGTCAAGATGGAAGCGTGTGAAAGTGTTTGATAAAATCGACCCTTGACAAAGTGAATGCCAAGATGGAAGAGTGGCGCAATGTGATGAAGGTTCTCATCCTCTAACAAAGTGAATGCTAGAATGGAGGAGGGTTATAGTGAAAAAATTCTAAATGTGTTCAACCTCTAACAATGTGAATGCTAGAGTGAAGAAGTGAGGATAGATTGATTGCAAAATGCACTCTACCACCTAGCAAAAATGAATGCTAAATGGGAAGAGGGTATGAAAAAGGATTCGAATCGTATGTGATGTGCTCAACCCTTAACAAGAATTAGTTAAGAAGGAAGAGGCTAATGAAGAGATAAGACTCAAATACTGACAGTGTAAGTGTTGAAAATAAGATATGATGAAGTGTCTAGAATGCAACAAATATGTTGTCAAGTTAGAGATGTGAAGAAAGAAAACGTATATAGTTTAACAATGATGTTGTCAAACTAAAGGTTGTAAGAGGAGAATGAAGATAAAATGTGATGAAATAAGTTGTGGAAAAGTGAAACACAACACCGCTAAGATGTGAGTTGTAAGATGAAAGTTCTTGAGTGAGGATGTGGATATCTGCAACTCAAGACTTGATGTCGAAAAGAGGATGAAAACTTAAACTTTAGGAAATGTAATCCAAATGTTTAAGTGTTGAATGAAATGGGAGATGAACTCAAGGAGGTGAATATGAAAGATAGAAGGATTTGATAATCGCGAAAGGGGAAGAATCAAATAAGTGAATAAAAACTCCAAATGAGTGAAAGAAGCTCAAATGGAGAAGACAATGAGGATGAAAAGAAGAGAAAATTGAAATAATGAAAAAGAGATGAAAGTTCCAAAAAGGGGAAAATTGAGAGTAAAATGAAGGTTAGTGAATGAATGATGATGAGAAGAAAAGAAGATGAGAACAGATGAAATGAGGATGAAAGTAGAATCCAAACAAGGATAGTTTGGAAAAAAAGATGAAAAGATAAGAAAAGTGAAAGATGGATCCCAAACAAGGAGTATTTGGGAAAAGTGAGTGTGGAACACTACTAAAAATAAAGAAAAACAAAAGAAGAAAATTGAAAAAGAAGTTTTTGTTTGAATGTTTGTTTGGCCTCTACCTTAGATTGGCTTGGAAAATGTTTGGCTTCCTAGGTGGCTCTCTCAACTAGGTGTCAACAAAATATCTAAGTGAGCACAACGCTATTGCTAACTGATGAATTTACTTAACCCCCTTTGAAACCTTGAGAAATACCTTTCTTGATCCAAAAATATACTAAAATTTTTATCTACTCAATCTCAGACTCTTGTAGGCTTATCAAATTACTGTTTAATTTTTACCCCATTAAAATCAACTCAAAATAATGCAATAAGTATGACACTTTGCAAAAGGGTTGATTACAGAGTTCGGAAATCTCCTACATCTCTGGGTTCTTTTGAACCATTCCAATAGTCAAAAATTGTAAGTTACAATAGTACTTTCACAAGAAAACCTAATGGAAACTATTAAGAACTTGCTTATAAGATTAACCAGACCTTAAGATGGCAAGGGTAAAATATAGCACCCGAATTCCCCTTTCCTGGTGTATTTGGAAAGCTATATGGAACCATATCTATTGTTTAGAATCCTCTAGATATTGATCATCCTTCCGTATGCTTCATAATTCCATGTGGCACTCAGTCGATACTCCAAGATTCACAATAATTTAGTGTGGTGCTATGGGCTGACTAGGTAGTATTAAAACTCCTAGTCACAATAATGCCTATTAAAATAAATAGGTCTTCAAAACTTTATAACAAGCCTAAAAAATAGGTCTTATAAAAAAAACTGCTCCTCCGCTTGCTCGAGAAATACTCCTCAAGCTATTGCTTTGAGCTTCCAAGTTGTGTGTCTTTTACAAAGAAATGGGTCAACTTTTATAGTGTAAATAAGACCCTAAAATTATATTTAAGACCTTATCAACAAAATCACCCCCTAACCAACTCGCTAGCCGAGTTGGTTGGGTCAACCATTATCCCACCGAGATCATTAAAACTTACTTCACCAATTGTCTCACCCACTTTGTATTTGATGGGAAATCCCACATTCTCTACGCCGTGGAAGGTGGTCGGGTTTTTATTGGGTTCATCAACCCATGGTGGAAGTGGATGTGGTAAGGCCTTATCCCACTTTGTTTGGCCACATACGTGGTGAGATCTATTGTGATGAGTTATTTTTCTAAGTCGTGGGTTCTGTCATTGGTTTGTTGATGTGTCGGTTCCGTTGGATGTTGGGTGTTGTGCATTGGCGGTGTGTGACCGAGCCATGTGGTGAGGTGTTTCTTTGAGTTTGTGGACTTTGGTGGTTAGTTGATTCAAGGCGAGCTATCCACCGAGTTATTGTGGGAGATAATACATATCCCAAAAGTGGTAAATATGTGATATTACTGTGTAGAAATGATCAAATCGATTAGTAAATAAAGTAGCTCACCAAGCTAAAATCAATGTAACTCGACCACATAGTGTACTTGTCGATTCTTGATAGCCAAATCGAGCTAAATCAAAATTTTCACAATGTGATCAACTCAGTGGGGAGTTCATCACCTCACTAAGCCATAATAATAGCTCATTGAGCTAACTCTATGTCGACACGATGGTTTGAGAGCCCACCATGTCAGTAACACCACTAGCTCTCATGGCGATCAGGCTTCCTTCCATCAAAAAAGTTGAGCCTCTTGTCGTGACATCCAAATTTTACACTGTCAAAGAAAAAAGGTTGAAAACCTCAAAACAACTCCCTTTCACCTTTTTGCCACATGTCATAATGGCGTTGGTCCAATATTGACCTCGTTGACCAGAGTTTACTTTCTGTTGACTAAAGTTTGACTAGACATAACTAGAACTCCCAATGTCCTGCTTTTTCATGTTCTTATAGTCGATGGAAAGCTCTCGAGATAGATCTTATGCATTAACACAATTTAGGGATGTTTAGGGAAATTTTGATATCAAAAATGATCCCCTAATCACACCTCCCTAATGAGAAAGGATTTTTATCCCAAAAAGCTTATATTGGAACATTTTGCCATCCTGTCTTGAATCTAGAAACTCTATTGCCACCTTGGAAGTGTTTTTGTAGTAGACCCTTGGATCTTTTCCTCTACAACACTCTCACTTTTAAAACTTTGTTATAATCCTAGGACCTGTGGCTTTTGAGCCCACAACACTTCTGTTGCGCCACTCTGATATCCGAAGAAGACCTCCATATCTCTCATTGGTGGTATTAGGATTCTAGATATCTGATAACAAGGATCTTATTTTACTCTATAACATAGATTTTGGCTCTGAGTTGATTCCATAGAATCCAAACTAGTTCAAAGGAAGTCCTTGCTACTTAGAGCTATGATTGATCCAATGTCAATGATGAACAATGACTTTTCTTGTTTTAGACCTCAATGCCTCTGTTGCGAGGTGATAATTCTCTTATAGACCTCAACACCTCCCACCATGTAGTGTTAAGTATATTTTAGACCTCAATTCCTCCATTGTGTAGTGCTAAGTCCCTTTTAGACCTCAATGCCTCTCGCTACAAGATGTTACGTTTGATGATCGGTTGTCATTCTACTACATGGTCACAATGCCTCTACACAAAATGATGATCCGAGATGATTTCTCACAAGCTCAAAAATGGTGACTCCAACCCCACTACATGGTTTCTTCCTCTACACAGTTAAAATACTCCTATTGAAAATGACTATTAGGTACCACTCTATTGCAGGGTCACAATGCCTCTACACGTAACAATGATCTCGAGATGATTTTTCACAAGCTCAAAAATGGTGACTCCAACCCCACTACATGGTTGCTTCCTCTACACAGTTAAAATCCTCCTATTGAAAATGAATATTAGGTACCACTCTACTGCACGGTCATAATGCCTCTGCACATAATGAAGTTCCAACTTGTTTTTATATGCCAACAATGTTCATCTACCATTTTGTTGCACGGTCACAATGCCTCTCGCACAGATAATGAAATTTTGAGATGATCCTTTGAGAGTTTATTTTGTTGACAAACTAATATCAGGTACCATTCTTCTAGATTCCCATGATGGCCTCTTCATAGAATGAATTTTCTACCGATGTTAATGCCAACAATGATTCAACTATCATTATGATGCATGGTCATAATGCCTCTACACATAATGAAATTTTGAGCTAACAATTTGAGAGCTTCATTGTCTAGCACATATGGCTGACCAATCTCCAAGCTTAATATGAGTTAAATCCTATATCCAAGCTATAACAGGTACTCACAAGCTGATTAGGAGACATGTTTGGAGTATTAATCAAATTTTCTAAGAAAATCCACTAAGTATGGTAAACCTTTCTCTCAACATTTTCTCACAAAATTTGATCTCCAAACAAATACTGCATACTATTCATCAATCTGAATTATGCAATATATAATTGAAAAATTGTTGACTTACCCATTTTAAAGGATTTTCATTTTCAAGTATTACTTGGTCTTGGGTTGAATTGTCAACTGGTGGTGGATTAGAAACCTCTTTTGCCTTTGCAATAGGCCTCCATTCCATCTTTTTCTTTCCATAACTCTTATGGCGAGATGGATGTAGTATCCAAAAATTGTTCACCCGAATCCCATTCCTCTAGAAATGAGCACAAAAATTCCTCTTAATCTCCTTCTTCTAGGATGAGGAACTCTTTCTGCCATTTCTCACCTCTACATAACAAGATTGGTTTTTATTATTTTCCTTGTTCCTAATGAACGACATCAACTTCTTTGTCGTGTCCTTCTCTTCCAGCATTTAGCCACAAAATGATTATGCAATCCAAAAAAGTACATGGAAAGGAATTCCACATCTTCTGAAAATCATAACCATAATTCTTAAGCTAAAAATTGGATCAAAATTTTTATTGTGCTTATGATTATGGTAAGAAAATGGAGGTGGAATCTCATTACCTCTTCGCGACGTTTCTTACCACATCCTATCTGTGATGAAAAAGCACAATTTTCCTATTCGAGAATCTTCTTGTAGGACTAGTGGGGTATTCACTTTGCTTTCGAATCTTTTCTCCCATCAACATTCTTAGAGCATTCTCCAATATCCATTCCCACACTAGGAAAACCTAAACCTACAAAATGAGGATGATCCTTGACCTATATTGGGTTAGAAATTCCTTGGCCATTTTTACCAAGGCCTCTTCCATCAAATCCCATTTTATCTAATAATTTGGATCCAATGCCTCTAGTATGCTTTTCAAACAAACCAAATACTTCATTACTTGAATCTGAAACCGAATGGGAGGAAGAAGATTCACATGGTGAACAACTTATAGTGCAATCATCTGCCATGGTCACTACATCTAAATTTGAAGGTATTTCCTTTCTTTGATCACCACACTGTAACCTTGCCAAGAGCTCATCCTTGGTTTACAATTCTAATTTCAAATGATCATTTTCCTCTTATAAAGAGTAATACATTGATCACAAGAGAGAGTTTTCTTCCTGGATCATTTTATTATAAGCTTCAACCTCATCGAGCTTCACCTATTTAAACATATTTCCCATAGTTTACTTGTACCCTATTCACACAAATTGAACAAATTGCACCAATATTGAAGCAATCACTCTGTTAATCATATTTACTTAAAGAAAATATGGATCTAAACCAACTCTAAAGCCAACTTGATCCAAAAATAGACCAAAAAAATTATCTACTCGATCTCGAACCTTATAGGATTATTAAATTAGCATTTAATTTTTACCCCGTTAAAATCAACTTAAAATAATGTAATAAGTATGACACTTTGCAAAAGGGTTGATTACGGAGTTCGGAAATTGCCTACATCTTTGGGTTTTTTCAACTGTTCCACTAGTCAAAACTTGTAAGTTACAATAGTACTTTCACAAGAAAACCTAATGGAAACTATTAAGAACTTGCTTATAAGAATAACCAGACCTTCAGATGACAAGGGTGAAATATAGCACCCGAATTCCCCTTTCCTAGCGTATTTGGAAATCTCTATGGCACAATCTCTACTATTCGAATCCTCTGGATTTCGATTGGCCTTCCGATGCTTCATAATGCCCTATGGCACTTTGGTCGATACTCTAGGCTTCATAATAATTTAGTGTGGCACTATGGGCTGACTAGGTAGTATTAAAACTCCTAGTCACAATAATTCCTATTTAAATAAATAGGTCTTCACAACTTTATAATAAGCCTAAAATAGGTCTTATAAAAAAAATGCTCTTCCGCTCGCTCAGGCAATACTCCTCAAGTTATTTCTTTGAGATTCCAAGTTGTGCGTCTTTTACAAAGAAATGGGTCGGCTTTTATAGTGCAAATAATACCCTAAAATTATGTTTCGATATTATTGGCCAACTCACCCCACCTAACTAGCTTACTAGTTGAGTTGGTGGATCGACCATTATCCCGTGAGATCATTAAAACATCCTTCACCAATTATCTTAGTTGCTTTGTTTTAGGTTGGGCCACTTTTTATTTGGTGGGAAATCCCACATTCTCTACGTCATGGAAGGGGTTCGTGTTTTTTTGGGTTTGCCAAACCATGGTAGACGTGGGTGTGGTCATGCCCTATCCCACTTTATTTTGCCACATAAGTGGTGAACTCTATTGTGCCAATTTCTTTGGCTAAGTCATGGGTTCCACCATTTGTTTGTTAATGCACCGATTCTATTGGATGTTGGGTATTGTGCTTTGGCGGTGTTGACCGAGCCATGTGGCAAAGTGTTCATTGAGTTTGTGGACTGTGGTGGTTGGTTGGTTCAAGGACAAGCTATCCACCAAGTTCTCCCGGGAGATAATACATATCCCAAAAGTGGTAAATATGTGGCATTACCATGTAGAAATGATCAAATTGGTTATCAAATAAAGTATCTCACCAAGCTAAAATCAATGCAACTCGACCACATAGTGTACTTGTCGATTCTCGATAGCCAAATTGAGCTAAATCAAACTCATCACAATTTGATCAACTTAGTGGGAAGTTGATCACCTCATCAAGCCGAATAATAGCTTGTCAAGCTAACTCGACGTCGACATGGTGGTTTGAGAGCCCACCATGTCGGTAACACCACTAGCTCTCACGGCAGTGGGCTCCCTTCATCAAAAAATTTGAGCCTCTTTTAATGACCTCTAAATTTTATGCTTGTCGAAGACCGAGGACAAAACCAAAAATGACTCCCTTTTACCTTTTTGCCATGTTTCACGTGTCATTGGTCCAATATTGACATGTTGACAAGAAATTACTTTCTGTTGACGAACTTTGACCGGACATACCTAGAGCTCCCAATGTTTGTTTGTCGCATTCTTATAGTTGATGGAAAGCTCTCAGATATATCTTCTACACCGACACAATTTAGGGATTTTTAGGGAATTTTTATGTAAAAAATTATCCCTTGATTATTTCTTAGAATGAATCTCATTGGGGTCACCACTAAGGATATTTATGACTCTAACTCACAAAGGATTTACTAGTCAGGTAGGATAAAAGGTTCTCATTTCATCCACCAGTTCCCTCAAGGTGTGGAATACTTTAGGGTTCCTAGAACCACCCCCTTTATTGTAGCTTAAGGCTTATGCCAAGGGGGTTATGTTCTAGTTAAGTAGTCAAGTCATAGCTCTTAACCGAACCTACAAATCAAGTGTTTTGAATGTGGTGTTTTTTATCTTTGATTTAGGTGTGGTTTGGTTGAACTCCTTTGGAAACCTGCAGTTAGTATTTTATGAAATTTAATCCACCTTGTGAGAGTGGGTCCTATAAACAATGATTAGAAAGTTCTCTGGAATGAGGGAAAAATATCAAAATAAATAAACAAGATGATAGAAGTGAACCCACATTTTTGATTTCCAAGATCACTTAAAAATCACGAGGAAAGAGCATACATGTGGGTTGGATTTGGTTAAGTGAAATGCTATTTCACCAAAAATGAGAAAGAAAGAAATAGCCATGTTTTTTATTCCCAAGATTTCTTTAAAAGTGCGAGGAAAGAGCATACGCATGGGTGAATCATGTTCGTATCACAAAAATAAAAGAAAATGACAAAGAAACTAAGTGAAATGAAAATTACAAATAAAAGTAAAAAAATAAAGAAAAGAAAAGACCAAACCCTAAACCCTAAAATTACAAACTATAAACTAATAGTAAAATAAAATTAATGAATTATTTGTTTTTATGTGTGTACAAGGAAGCCCGTGGAGGAGAGCTTGAGAAGGGAAGGGCAAGCTAAGGATCTATAGGCAAGTGAGCGGAAGGTGAGGTGAATGGATCCTGTGTGGGAGGAAGCTTTGTGTGTGTAGATGGGCTTGTGCAAGAGAGACAGAGGCACGGGAGTGAGAGCAAGGTGCGGGGTGTCGAGTGTGGATCAAAAATGTCCTTGGCAGGGAGCTCGGGGTCACACCTACATGGGGAGGGGTCTGCAGTCAACAGAGAGGCATTGAGGATGGGTACAGTGGGAGTAAGACATGAGTGGTCTAGTTAGCTTGGGGATGGGGTAGAGCAGGAGTGGTAGGGATGTGGGGTTACAGGGTTTGTGGAATGAGAGCTCAACATGTTAGTCCGGGATGGGGAGAGTAGGGTCAGGTCGAGGTATGTAGTTGGGAACGGAGGTGGGAAAGGAGAGGTGATCTGTGAGGATGGGTAGATCTAGGGCCGATTGGGTAGAGAAGAGGGGGAGGGCTCGGTTGGGAAGGGAGGTAGGAACGGATTAGGGAAGAATGGGATGTGGGAACAAGGAGAATGTAGGAAGTGAGGTGGCTTAGCCGAGCTGGATGATCTGGGTAGGGAGGGAGGGGGTGGGCTAGGGTGGGTAGGAGTTAGGGTTTAAATTAATTTTTTTATATGTTTTCAAAAAAAAATTGTTTTGGTTTATGAAACAACAAATTATATATATATAAATATGTTATGTAGTTTTGTAAATCTAACTCTTACTATTTTGTTGTGGTTACTGAGGAAAAATATCATAAAGCAAAATTAACTCGAATGTGAGAATATATAACACAAATCCACTATAAACCAATTTTTACACTCAAAATAAATCAACAAAATATTACTATTAAGAAAGAAGATGGAAAACCATTTGAGGAGTGGGAAGGGTGATGAGCCGAGTGGGAAGGGTGTCCAGACGGGGCGGGTGGGAAGGGTGATTAGGTAGGTGGGAAGTAGGATGAGGAGGAGGAACAAGGATTGAATAGTAATGGACGAGAGACTGACAATAAACAGATTCCTCCTAGAGATCTTACAGATGTTGTGGACCAGTCTTCGAGGGAAATAGGTATGTGTGAAACCCTTTCGGTGGATGGGAATCACGTGGTGTCTAGGTCCCCCAAAACTTATGTGAATATTTTGAACTTGGAGAAAGAGAAAAGTCCTAGAATCATTCCTCAACTTAAATAGGATGCTTCAAGAAAATTCTTAGATATCCTAGATATCATTATAGACCGAATCTAAGTAAAATGGAGAATGCCTTGATAGGAAATCGGTGGGGGTAGACCAAATATTGACTCCATTAGGTCTTGGTTTGTTGCAAAATGGAAACCTAAGGGGCATATGGATGTCACAACCCTCCCAAATGGATTTTTCTTGTTTAGTTTCAACAACTCTAAGGATCCTCAATGAAGGCCCATGGTTCCTAGGGAAACTTGGCCTCTTCCTAAGGAAATGGACTCCCAATTCAACCCTGAAAAGAGAATATTAATCAATTCCCTATTTGGGTGAGACTCCCAGGTCTACCTCTGGAACTATGGGATGTGGATATTATAAAAGGAGTTGCTAACACCCTTAGAACTTTTGTAGTTTTTGATAATGCGACATTTACTAAATCCAGAGTGGTATGCATGAGATTCTGTATCTATTCTCTGATGGGCTCTTCGCTTCTATTGTTGCCCTCAAAATCCCTCTCACTATGGACTGGGTCGAGCCTTGTATTCCTTGGATTTATATTTTTGCAGGAAAAATCTTTAATTTGGGCATAAACGGTGGAGTTTTTCCATTCATTTCATCTTTGATGAGCACATCTTCCCTTTCAATTTTGTCCCCCAACATCAATGGGCACATGGGAATCACTAATTGGATGTGGCAAGATGTGTTCTTTTTTTGAACTTGTCATTTTTGGATGTTTTAGAAAAAGTTTCAAGTTGACCCCGCACCACTGAAAGATCCCGATTGGCTATTTGGCAAAAGGTGGAAAGGCAGACCCTTTTTGTGTTTTGAGGCATTTTGGAAAAGGGTGTAAAGTTATAAAGTGATCTCGTGGCACTACTCATGCCAAGGGAAAATTCAAATGTTGAGCTCGCATCAAAAGATTCAAAGTTGGGAGGTGGATCATCGAGCCTTTTAAGATTTTGAGCCTTGTTTACAAGAGGGAAAAATTCAAATCTTAAGCCCGCCGTTGGAAAGTCAAAGCAAGGAGGTGGATTGTCAGAGCCTTTTGAGATTTTGAGCCTTGTTTCTAAGAGGGAAAAATTCAAATCTTGAGCTAGCTGTCAGAAAGCCAAAGTGAGGAGGTGGATCATCGGGGAGATTTGAGAATTTGAGCCTTTTTCATTATAAAGGCTAAAAGTCATAAAGTGACCTGCAACCACACCAAACACAAAGGAAAAGTCAAATATTGATCCCTCCATTGGAAATTCAAAGTGGGGAAGTGGATCGTCAGAGGCTTTTGAGATTTGGAACCTTGTTTCCAAGAGGGAAAATTCAAATGTTGAGCCCAAATCAAAAGTCAAAGCGGAGAGGTAGGTCAGCAAAGAACTTTGAGGTTTTGAGCCTTGTTTCTAAAAGAAGTAAAATTATACGTTGAGTGCGACTCTGTTACCACTTAGGTAACGCCACGTGTCAGACCCAAATGCAAAATGTGAAGTTTAGGGCTTGAAGGGCAATGGGGAACATTTGCACTTTTGTACTTTTACATCTTTTGCACTAAGGGCACAATTTCAATTTTGGGCCCGTGGATCCATTTTTGTATGGGTTCAATTTAAATATTCAAATGAGCATAACTTTCGCTCAAGTGATCAAAATTCGACAAATTTTATATTGTTGGAAATATATTGGTCTCCTCTACTCCATGGAAGCATAAAATATTGTTTTCAGTAGGGTTTGGTGGTTAGAAATCTAGAAAACATCTTTCAAGCCATTAATACAGGATCTGATTGCTTCAACTACCTAGATCTGATCCGATCTTCCATACTTCCTTCTCCAACATGCCAAATAGACATGGAGAACTAGCTAGATATCTTGATTTGGGTGAAAACTTGGAAAACATCTTTTGTGCCATTAATATGTGATCAGACTGCTTCAACTAGATCAAATTTGGTCTGATCTCTCATCCTTCCTTCTTCAGCATGCCAAAGACATGTAGAACCAGATTTGACAGATTGTAGGTGGATTTGCAGGGGCATTGATAGTTGGTGGTTGGGTGCCAAATCAGATTTTCTTCCTTCTCTTCTTCTCCTCTCTTGGCTTCATCTATAAATGTAAGAGCTTGGCTCATTGCAAAGGGTTGGACTCTGATACTTTTGAAGTGTAATTATAGTCAAAAGTAAATCAATACAGAAGGATTTTCCCCTTTTCTCTATCTTCCTCCATTGTCCCTTCTTGCTCATCTGAAATTCATGGATCATTTACTTTCTGTGATAAGAAAATTTGTGTTCTTATTGATATGATTTACTGGAACTTTGTGTCTGTGGAATGATATCTTATGTTGTGAATGTGAATGATTCTGTTATGTATCATTTTTTCTTAGCACGTATAGGGTTATACTCTGCTATCTATATTTCTTGAAATTGTTATTATATTCTCGCTCTTTCATTTCTTTAGTTCTTCCATTCATTTGCATTGATAATCATTTAGTATAAAGGCATTTCAAGATGGGATAGGTCCATCCTTAAGATGAAAACTCGTACATTTGTATATAAGCTTTGTTGTTTTTTTCAATAAGGGAACCTCTCCCATGAATAGGAGGGACTTGATGTCCCTTGACTATGGTTTTGATCAAAATACCATTTTAAAACAAAACATTTTTCGGCGACTCCACGAGGATTGTTTTTCAAACATATCCCTTTTAAAAGAACAACTTCAAGATCATTTTTGATCTAGCGCCTCTATAGTATACACATGGGAAGAAAGCTCTCGAGGTTTAAGATTCTCATTTTTAACTTTTGGAGCAAAAAACTTCTCTCTTCTTCCAGCAAGAAGGAACAAAGGATCTCATTCTGCAAGCACATCTCCTATTAAAGTCATAAATTCCAAGGATAGGATTCCTCAAGAACGACTCAGTCCTGATCTATGTGCTTTAATACTTGCTAGTGTTTCAGTTCCCCTTTAGTCAATTTTTCTAAAGATGGCATCCCCTTTGCCTTGGGGACAATAGGTTGGGCCTCTTGCTCTTCCTTAGCCATTACATGAGTTACCTAAGGGTAACAGGAAATTTTTTCCAAATTCTAGGGTGATGGGAAGCTTCATCCAGATGAACACATTGCAGCGTTCATTGTTGCATGTGGTATTCTTGGGGTTTAACATGAAGATTTCTTTGTCATAATTTTTGTGGAGACATTACAGGACAATGTTGCTGATTTGTTCTATCATCTTCCTACTGGATCAATTACTAACTGGACCACCATGACAACTCAATTTGAGAAACATTTCAAACCTGTTGAAGATATGCATGCTCTGTTAGCTCAAATCTCTCATATCAAGAAGGAACCATTCGAGCCCATGAGAGAATTTGTAGCCAAATTCAACAAGCTCATTCATAAAATCCCACAGAACACTCATCCAATGGATCAAATCCAAAAGTGCTTCTTCCTCAATGCCCAGCACACAAGTAAGTTATGAACTAAGGAGAGCTAGTCTTCCAAATCTATATGTTGATCAACATTTGGCTATCAATGTTGAAGATGATTTAATCATGTCTGGTAAGTTGAAAAGAGAACCTTCCAAGTCTAAAGCATTTTCTTCTTCCTCCTCTCCTAGAGCCAACTCAGATCAGTTAGTACAGAAGCTTTCCAATGACCTCATAGCTATCAAGAAACAATTGGCTCAACATGCTCCTTACCAAGATATTCCAAGGAAGAATTTTCAGCCCAGGAACCATTTTCCTTATTCTAAGACTAGATTAGCTATTGAAGGCCCACCCATTAAGGTCCCAATAAATGCAACTTGTGAAGTTGAAGAACCTGATGGTGAGGAGTTTAATGAAGAACCAGAAGAATAATCTGATGAAGAAATGGAGGAACTTGGTGGATCTCAAGTTCATTTCCTCACCATTGAAGGTATGGATGATGAAGATGACTATGATGAAAGAGTAGCAGAGATGAATAATGAGTCATATGTTGTTATGAATCAAGAGAAAACGAACGAAAAGAAAAGGTAATACAACCTACTAAGAAATCCAAGGAGTTTCCTGTAACTATTCCAGTGGTTGCTAAAAGAGGAGCCCCTATTCCCACTACCTCCACACAAAAGGTGAGTAATGCTAATCCTTCTCCTTCTACTTCTGTTTCCAAAACTCCTTGTCCTTCAACTCCTAAAACTGATAAATCAAAAGTTTCTCTTATTCCTAGTAGTGATGCACCATCCACCTCTAGGTCTTTTGATATTATTGATCACCTCAAAAATACCAAAATCCAAATTTCAGAGGTAGAGTTTTACCAAACCCATCCAAAATCCTTTGCTAAAATGGTAAAATTTGTCAATTCCAAATCCAAAGCCTCATCCAATACTTCTAAGGTATTTTACCTACTCCCTCTTCCTCACCTCAACTAAGCCTTGTGGCTGCAAAGAACTTCCCTAATGAGAAAATGTAACCATTCTATGTGACTCTTCTCATAGCTGGCCATAAACTTAGTAATTGTGTTATAGACTCAGAAGCATCAGACAATGTAATGCCTACAAAAGTAGCTCATACTTTGGGCCTGACTCTAACACATTCCTCTAGTTCCTACTATTCCATGGAGAGTAGAGAAGTTCCTTTGGTTGGAAGGATTAAAGATGCACAAGTAACCTTCATCTGCTTTTCGAGAAAAGTGTCTTAGCCACTTTTTGGTAGCTGATATCCTTCCCTCGTATGGTATGTTCTTTGAGTAGGAATTTCAGTAAAAAGGTAGGAGGTGAAATTTAAATGGATCTGTTGCATGCCTTGATCCCGATCAATGGAAAAATGAAGAATCTATTACCGTAAAATAAATCGAGTATATTGTATAAAATACGATGATCCAAAAACACAAATACTCTATGAAGATATAGGGCATGGAAACTATATGATCATGTCAGAGGATGAGATAAATCTCCCTAAGGGAGTGATTCATGATCCCAATGGCATTTGGATTATAGAGTTTGATGGAAGTTTTTCTTTATCTGTTCTGATCTCGGTGTGGTGTTAATCTCTAGAAGAGAAGATTCATCCATTCTTTTCAATCTTCACTTTGAAAATACAAATAACACAGTTGAGTATGAGGATCTCATCCTTGGGTTGAGCATGGCAAACGAAAAAGGAGTAAAGAATATTTTTTCTTGTGTTGATGCAGAGTTGATTATGGAATAGGTAAGGGATCTTTACCAAGTCAATAATAGGAGATTGAAACATTATAGAAATCTTGTTTGGGATTCCATCGAATTCCTTGATGCTTTCTTAATTGAATCTATGCCAAGAGCAAAGAATACTAGAGATGATTCTCTAGCTGTATCAGGATCTTTGTTGATCCCTCATCTAGATTTCTCTCAAGAGAAATTTACCATTGAAATTATTCATAGGCCTAGTGTACTAGATAATGCAAACAATTGGCAGGTTTTCAATGATGATCAACACTTTCTCTCTTTCTTGGAGCTTAAAGATAATTTTGATCAATTGTATTTTGAAGGAAGTGAAACTCTGCCTAGAGAGTATGTGCCCTCTAATGAAAATGACATCAAGGAAGAAATGGATCAGGATGGCTGTATTAAGTTGAAGGGTAACAAGATTCCCAAAGGATTGGTGAGCCTAGAAGATCTATTTGACAATCTGGATAGGTACATCAAATCTAAAGCTTCTCAGGGAACTCAAAAATTTGCTGAGTATGAGAAGGTCAATATTAGAATCGATGATGAACCCAAGGTGGTGAGTATTGGAAAATACTACACTCAATAAGATAAGAGGAAAGCAGTAAGCCTATTAAAGAAGTATGCTGATGTTCTTTCCTATTCATCTTAAGATCTTAAGGCTTTTCAACCAAAGGAGATGCAACACTATATCCCTCTGAGACCTAGGATCAAACCTCTCAAGTAGAAGAAAAGGTAGTATAATCCTACGGTTGCTGATACTATTTTTCAAGAGATCCAAAAGTTACTAAAAGCCAAGATTATTTTTCCTATACATCATTCAACTTGGATTGCCAACATTGTGCCTATCAGGAAAAGAATGGTGAGATTTGCATCTGTGTGGATTTTAGGAATTTGAATCGAGCCTCTCTAAAAGAAAACTATCCACTCCCCATGATGGATCAAGTTTTACAAGTTGTCTCAGGCTCTGAGATGTTGTCTATGCTAGATGGATTCTTTGGATATAATCAAATGGAAGTCAGTACCCCATATCAGCACAAGACTACTTTTACTACCCCTTGGGGCACCTTTTCCTACAAGAGAATGTCATTTGGCCTTATCAATGCTGGTGCCACTTTCCAGAGGGAAATAGATTTATATTTTGGCAGCCTAAAGGGAAGGTGCATTGTTATGTACCTTGATGATTTCACTATTTTTTCCAAAACAAGGGAAAATCATCTTCAACATCTGGAAACAGTTTTCCAAAAATGTAGAGAACATGGAGTTTCTCTCAATCCTAAGAAGTTTGTCTTTTATGTTACTGAAGGAAATTTTTTAGGGCACATTTTTTCCAAAGAAGGGATCAAGATAGATCTAGAAATATTTCAAGCAATCCAGCAGATTCCTGTTCCCACAATTAAAAGGGTGTTCACTCTTTCTTTGGCAAGATAAATTTCCTGAGGAGATTCATTCCAGACTTTGCAGAACTGACTATGAGCATTGCTCAAATGATGAAAGGAAATAAAGCCTTTATTTGGTCTTCTGAAGGTAAGGAAGCATTTTAAGATATTAAGAAATCCATTGCTAAAACTCCCATCTTAGCATGTTATGATTTGAGAAAGGATTTTATTATATATTACTATGCTACAGAGAATATCTTAGTTTTGCTAACTCAGAAAATTATGATAATCAGAACTTTCAATTACCTTCATGAGCTATGTTCTAAAATCTCATGAATTGAAATATACTATGATGGAGAAACATGCTTTTGCAGTGGTCAAAGTTGTTAAGCAGTTTCAGTTTTATATTCTTAATTCTCACTTTGTTGTGCTTGTACCTGATACAACCATCAAGTCTATCCTTACACAATAGGAGTTCGAACTAAGAGAGGCAATTGGGTAGTAAAATTCCAATAATATGACCTTGATATTAGACCAACTAAGCGAGTCCAGGGTAAAGGCTTATGTGAGCTCATTACTGAAGGAGATAATGCAGAATTGTCCAAAGAAGTAGTTGATGTTCCTGTTGTCCTCTTCCTCAGTACAACAGATGAATGGTATGTTGATATTGCACATTTTATTACTTATGGAGAGTGTCCATCCCACTTGAGTGCCAAGGAAAAGAGATCTATAAAGGTAAGGTTTGTATAATATGTATTATGGGAGAATGCTTTGTTCAAGCGAGACATTGATGGAAGATTCCTTAAATGTGTGGAAAAAGAGCAACAGAAGAGGTTGTTTTCATATTTTCATGATCAGGCTTGTGGATGGAACTTCTCTTCTATTGTCACTTCCCATAAGATCCTTCATGTAGGGTACTATTGGCCTACATTGTTCAGAGATGCATCAAAATGGGTAGGTAAGTGTGAAGCTTGTCGAATTTTGTTGGGAGACCTAAGTTGGCTACTTTACCACTCAAAGCAAGTAATGATTGATGAACCTTTTCAACAATGGGGATTAGAATTCATTGGAACTCTGAACCCACCTTCCATTGTTGGTCATACTCATTTGTTAACTACTACAGACTACTTCACAAAGTAGGTAGAGGCCATTCCATCCAAAAGCACTAATTCTGAAGTGGTGTGTAATTTCATCAAGGAAAACATCTTGATAAGGTTTGGGGTACCAAACAAAATTGTGACTGATAATACTTAAAAATTTATTCTTCTTAGATGATGGATTTCTGCTATGGTAATGGAATTTCCTTGCTCATTCTTCGACTACTACCCCCAAGGAAATGTACAAGTAGAATCAACAAATAAGAATCTGGTAATCATCTTTTGGAAGCTTGTCAATGACTCTCAAAGGAACTGGCACAAGAAGCTCTATGATGCCCTCTAGGAAGATAGAATTACACCCAAAAGAGCAATTGGGATGTCTCCATTTCAGGTGGTGTATGGTGTTGAAGCTCAGCTACCATTAACAATGGAATTACCAGCCTTGCACTTAATGAAGGCTATTGAGGACTCAAGTTTCATCAGTTCCTTGGACAAGAGAATCATGTACCTTCAGAAGTTGGATGAAGACAGGATGTAGGTTTTTGATAGGATCTCAGCTCATCAACTGAAGTTGGAATATTTTTTTAATAAAAAGGCTAGGCCCATATATTTTCAAGTGGGAGACATTGTTCTACCATCGGAAAAAAGAGATGAACCTCGAGGAATCCATGGTAAGTTTGATTCTCTTTGGCTTTGTCCTTCCAAAATTAGAAACTTTGTTGGAGAAAATTCTTTCTACTTGGATTATATGGATGGATCCTCTCTCCCACTTCCTTATAGTGGGCAGTATTTGAATTTGTTCAAGTCCTAGGTAATTTGGGCAGTCCTTTTGTATATATTGTGTGAGGTGTTTTGTTTGTTTCCCTTCTATGTGTGTTGTCCGATGTATTGGTTTTATCTTTGACTCTACTTGCCCAATGGATAAGGCACTGGTCTACTTTCCTTTAGTTTTTCTATGGTTCTTGACCGTTCCTTGATCCTCTGTCCTAGCCAAGTCATCCTTAGAAAGAGCCAGCTATTATCGCTCTCAAAATTCCCCTCACTTTCTAATTCCAGTTTCAAAATTTTTGAGTTGGTGCCTTTGTGGAGTGTTTAAAATGGAGTAAGAATTCTTGAGGGATGGAGAAATTCATGTTTTGAAGTGTTGGTAGTCAGTTTTAAACCCACTGGTTCCATTTAAAAATTCCTCAGTCTGTGCATTTTAAAACATCTTTTCTATTTTCTATCATGAATGCATGGAATTCATTTATCTTTTCAATGGCTATGGACTAGGTCAAGCCTTATATTCCTTGTATTTATCTTTTTGTAGGAAAAATCCTTAATTCGGACATAAACAAAGGAGTTTTTTCCTTTGTTTCATCTTTGACTGGCATATCTTCCCTGTCAATTTTGTGCCCCAACATCCACAGACACATGGGAATCTCTAATTGGATGCGGTAGGATGGGTTCTTTTTATGAACTTGTCATTTTTAGCTCTTTTAGCAAAAGTTTCAAGTTGACCCCGTAGCCTCGAAAGATCTTGATTGGCTATTTGGTGAAATGCAAACACTTTTTTTTTTGAGACATTTTGGAAAAGAGTGTAAAGTTATAAAGTGATCCGCAGCCTCACTCATGCCAAGGGAAAAATTCAAATGTTGAGCCCGCATCAAAAGATTCAAAGCGGGGAGGTGGATCGTTAGAGCCTTTTGAGAATTTGAGCCTTGTTTCCAAGAGGGAAAATTCAAATGTTGAGCCCACTATTGGAAATTCAAAGTAGGGAGGTGGATCATCAGAGCCTTTTGATATTTTGAGCCTCTTTTCCAAAAGGGAAAATTTCAAATCTAGAGCCCACCATTAGAAAGCCAAATCGGGAGGTGAATCGTCGGGAGATTTGAGAATTTGATCCTTTTTCATTATAAAGGATAAAAGTCATAAAGTGACCCACAGCCCTGCCAAACACAAAGGAAAAAGTAAAATATTGAGCCCACCATTGGAAATTCAAAGCGGGGAAATGGATCGTCAGAGGCTTTTGAGATTTTGAACCTTGTTTCCAAGAGGGAAAATTCAAATGTTGAGCCCAAATCAAAAGTCAAAGCGGAGAGGCGGGTCGGTGGAGAAATTTGAGGTTTTGAGCCTCATTTCTAAAAGAAGTAAAATTATAAAGTGAGTTGTGACTCTATTACCACTCAGGTAATGCCACGTGTCAGACCCAAATGCAAAATGTGAAGTTACGGGCTTGCGGGAAGTGGGGAAATTTTGCACTTTTTCACTTTTGCATCTTTTGTGCTAAAGGCACAATTTCAATTTTGGGCCCATGGATCCATTTTTGCATTTTTGCCATTTTTGTATGGGTTCGATTCAAATATTCAAATGAGCATAACTTTCACTCCAATGCTCAAAATTCAACAAATTTATACTGTTGGAAATATATTGGTCTCCTCTACTCCATGGAAGCATAAAATATTATTTTCAACAGGGTTTGGTGGTTGGAAATCTGGAAAACATATTTCAAGTCATTAATACGGGATCTGATTGCTTCAACTACCCAGATTTGATCTGATCTTCCATACTTCCTTCTCCAACATGCCAAATAGACATGGAGAACTAGATAGATATCTTGATTTGGGTGAAAACCTGGAAAACATCTTTTGTGCCATTAATATGTGATCAGACTGCTTCAACTAGATCAAATTTGGTTTGATCTCTCATCCTTCCTTCTTCAGCATGCCAAAGACATGTAGAACCAGATTTGATAGATTGTAGGCAGATTTGCAAGGGCATTGATAGTTGGTGGTTGGGTGCCAAATCAGATTTTCTTCCTTCTCTTCTTCTCCTCTCTTGGCTTCATCTATAAATGTAAGAGCTTGGCTCATTGCAAAGGGTTGGACTTTGATACTTTTGAAGTGTAATTATAGTCAAAAGTAAATCAATACAGAAGGATTTTCCCCTTTTCTCTATCTTCCTCCATTGTCCCTTCTTGCTCATCTGAAATTCATGGATCATTTACTTTCTGTGATAAGAAACTTTGTGTTCTTATTGATATGATTTCTGGAACTTTGTGTCTGTGGAATGATATCTTATGTTGTGAATGTGAATGATTCTGTTCTGTATCACTCTTTTAGCACGTATAGGGTTATACTCTACTATCTATATTTCCTGAAAGTGTTGTTATATTCTGCTCTTTCCTTTCTTCAGTTCTTCCATTCATTTGTATTGATAATATTTTGGTATAAAAGCATTTCAAGATGTCAAAGGTCCAACCTTAAGATGAAAATTGTACATTTGTATATAAGCTTTGTTGCTTGTTTTCAATAAGGGAACCTCTCCCATAAAGAGGAGGGACTTATTGTCCCTTGACTATGGTTTTGATCAAAGTACCATTTTAAAACCCAACACCTTCCTAAATCCATCTCCTTGCAGTCAAAACTAGGTAGTGGGAACAAAAAATAGATTTTGAAAACTACCCTCTAAGATGTGAGAAATGTCAGGGATGGGGGCATGCAAAGCATCAATGTAAGTTGACTATCTCTAAGATCTACCAGGAAAAGCATCCAAAGGAAATGGAAAAGGCAAAGGAAGTTCCCCTCTGGTCTCTCCAAAGAAGGTAAATACTAATAAGGGCATCCAAATAATGGAAAATAATGGAAATGAATCTAGAGAGAAAAATGTCTTGAAGCCTATCTTTATGGATGAAGAAGGTTTTATAGAAGTAAGGAATAAGAATAATTCCCATTCGAACCACGGTTCCAGAAGGCTATGATCCATGTTCAAGAAAAGGCTCTTTCCACAAAAAAAACTAGATAATTTGCTTAAGGAAGTAGCCAAGGAAAATTTTCAGTCAAATGATCTGGGTGATAGCAGCTTCAATGAGTCTTTTGAAATGATTTCAAATCCCTTTGAAAATATTTAGGTTAAGGAAAAGGATGTTATGACCCTTGGAACTGAAAATCAGCTAGTTTTTAACAACATCCATGACATTATTAAGGAAGTGGTTTCTACTCAAACTAAAGAGGCCTATGAGTTTATCAAGTCTAGGAAGGGGGACTTTAACCAAGCAGTAATTGATACTTCTTTGTCTACTCCTCTCAAAGGGAAAATTCCAAAGAGACCCCAAAAAATATGGGTCTGGGAGACCTTCCAAACAGGTGGTGAGGAAGAAACAAAGTCAAAAGGAAATAGATGATGGAACCCAATCAAAACTGGATCTAAGAAGCTTTAGAAGATCAAAGAACCAAGTGACTAAATGAATATAATATCTTGGAATATTAGGGGTTGAACAACCCTATCAAGTGGAGATTGATAAAATATTTGGAGACGACTCACAATTTTGACATTCTGGCTCTGCAGGAAACTAAGATGGTGGAGGCCCCTTTTTTAGAGACTTGTGGAAGGTATTGCAATAAATTTCAAAGTTTTGTTGTTAGTTCGACAGGCACTGCTAGGGGTATGGCAATTATTTGGA
The DNA here is from genome assembly GCA_018340775.1 of Taxus wallichiana var. yunnanensis. Taxonomy (NCBI): domain Eukaryota; kingdom Viridiplantae; phylum Streptophyta; class Pinopsida; order Cupressales; family Taxaceae; genus Taxus; species Taxus wallichiana. Next base: position 51,849,063 of record CM031243.1, read on the forward strand.
ATGAAGAAAAACTCAAAGGTACAAAGCTTCTTAATAGAAATAACCATATGGATTTTCTTTTTTAGGATAAGAAATCCAAGGAGTTTTGGATCTTATCAAATATTTATGCCCGAATAGTAAAAGTGAAAGGAAAAAACTCTGGCCGATCTCTCCAAATTTTAGAACGTGATCAAAGGGATGGAATGGGTGATTTTGGGGGATTTTAACACCCCTTTGTGTCCTAGAGAAAAGAAGGGGGAAATATTGATCTCACTGAAAGCATGGAAGACCTTCAAGATTTTATTTCCCTCAATAATCTTATGGATGTTGAGCTTAGAGGAAGTAGATTTACTTGGTCTAATAGAAGAAAGGGTGACCAGCTGATTCAGTAAAACTAGATAGAGCTTTGATCTCTTGGGGATGGTTGAACAAAGAAGTTGGGTTGTTTTCCCTTCCACGCATAGGATCTGATCACAATCCTATCCTCTTCTAGATCAAGGCTAAGGAGAGGAGGAGAATCCCTTTCGATTTGAAAAGATGTGGCTGCAAGATGAGGATATTACTAATTTAGTTAAGGGATGGTGGAATGTAAAAATAAAAGGTACGACTTTATTCAGAATTGTTAAAAATCTTTCTCATGTTAAAAAATCTGAAAGAATGGAATAAAAGAAGTTTTGGTAACATTTTTGAAAAAAAATAGTCTCTGGCTAATGAGATTTCACTCCTCTAGGGAGATCTGGAATCGCCTGGGGAGGGAAATACTATGCTCATCCAAAATAATGAGAAGGATTTACTTGCTGAGTATCATAACATCCTTTGGAAGGAGGAATTTTTTTGGAAACAGAAATCTAGAGTTTCATGGCTCAAAGATGGTGATAAGAATAGAATTATATGCATAAAAAATGAAGAGGGAGTTATGCTCAATGACCCTAAGGAAATTCAACAAGAGGCATGTTCTTTCTTCAGCTAAGGCTTCTGACATCCTCTAGAGATTCTAACAACACTAAGGAAGAGTAGTTTCTAGACATTATTCCCATCTGATTAATGAAGAAGACAACTTCATGCTCACTAAAATCCCTTCTGTGGAAGAAATTGAATTCATGATAAAATCCTTAAACCCTGATAAAGCCCCGACCTGATGGTTTCCCTGCTTTCTTCTTCCAAAATTTTTGGGAGATTGTGAGAGATGATATTTGCAATGCTATTCAGAATTTTTAAGAATAAAAGGATTTTACAGAGTTAAATAGCACCTTTCTGGATTTGGTCCCTAAGAATCATGATCCTTCGTTTAAAAATTTTAGACCCATAAGTCTTTGCAACTGTGTTTACAAAATGTGCTAAAAAAATTTGGCTCTAAGAATTCAGCTTGTGTTACCTACGATTATATCTGATCAATAGGGAGGCTTTGTTATGGGAAGACAGATCCAAGATGGCATTGTCACCATCCAGGAGACCCTCCACTCAGTGAAACAGAATAAGAAGGAAGCCATGTTTATTAAGCTTGATATGGAAAAATCCTATGACAGAGTCTCTTGGTCTTTCCTTCTGAAGATTCTTTTGAGGTTTGGCTTTGGAGAGGACTTTAAGGAGTTGATTCTCTCATGTATTTCCATAGCCAAGTTCTCGGTCCTAGTTAATGGGACCCCTTGTGGGTTTTTTAACAACACATGTGGTTTAAGACAAGGTGATCCTATCTCACCTTTTCTTTTCATTATTATGGCTGAGACCCTTAGCAGATCTCTTAATAAGGCTACCGTGGAGGGTAGAATCAGTGGTATTTCACTGGTTATCAACTATTAGAGGTTTCTCATCAACATTTTTTTGATGACACTATGTTGATTGGTGAGGCATCTGTCCTAGAAGCCAAAGAATTCAAACAGTTAATGAAGGATTATGAGGAGGCATCAGATCAATTGATCAACTATGGGAAAATCTCTATCTTCTTTATCAATACCCCTAAAAGAAGAAGCATCAAAATTGTTGGTATTCTTGGTTGTCCTTCTAAAACTCTCCCAACTCAATATCTTGGTATGCTTATTGGGGCGGATAAACTGAAGAATGCTGATTGGAATTTTCTAATTGATATATTTCTAAAGAAATTGGAAGGGTGGAAAGGGACACTGCTATCTCAAGATGGAAAAGTTGTTCTTCTCAAATGCTCTATTCAGAATTTACCGGTTTATACGATGTCTATCTACATATTACCCTCTGAAGTTTCTGCAAGTTGGAGAGCATTTAAAAATATTTCTATGGATTACAACTAAATCTAAAGAAAAAAATTACTCTAATCAACCGGGATAAGGTCTATACCCCCAAAAAAATTGGTGGTCTTGGTATCAGATACCTGACCAAAATGAATAAAGTTATGCTAGCAAAAATGAATTGAAGACTATTAAAGGAAGAGAGTGTTTGGACTAGTATTATAAGACAAAAATACTGGCCTAATCTGATTTAGCTAATGAATGGTGCTTCTGCACCTAGAAATCTAATGCTTCTTCCTGTTTCTAGAAATCTTTAAACTGGGCTAAACATGTGGTCTCTGAGGGCTGCAAATGGCTTGTTGGAAATGGGTGAACCATTAAATTTTGGGAGGACAAATGGTGGAGGACCTTCCTCTTAAGACTATTTACCCAACAGTCTATAGAGATTCTATGACCAAATATGGGACCAAGGTCAGAGACTTCTTCAATTTGGATGACCCTTTGGGACAATGGAAAACCATAGCTTTGGATCATTCTAACAACATTGAGATCTCTTCTATTAACATCGATTAAGAGGAGTTATTATTAACAAAGAGAATCCTGAAGAGGATAGTATATTCTGGACTAAGGAAGATAATGGTTTTTTCGGTCAAAAGTGCCTACTACTCCTTTTTTCAAGAGGGGGAGATGTTAATTTTAATTGGGGAAGTGTTTGGGTCAAAGAATTAATACCCAAGATTAATATGTTTTGGTGGCTGGTTATCCATGACAAGATTCTTATGGTTGGCAACCTAAACAAGAAAAATTCCACATGATTAATAGATGTGTTTTGTGTGAATCTGATTGTGAAGATGCCTCACACCTATTCCTCAATTTCCCCTTTCTTGTCTCAGTCAGGAAAACCATCCTCAATCTTTTTGAAGTTAATTGGGTTTTTCCGATTCCATAAAACTGTTGTGGATTCAATGGTCAAGTCCTTTTAAGAGCCAAGGTCTAAATTTTTTATGGACTTTCTCTATTATGCATTTGGCTTGGGAGATATGGAAGGAAAGAAATAGAAGAATCTTTAAAGGAAAAAAATAACCCCCTAAAAATTGGAGCCCATTGTGTGAATTCTATCCTAGCTAATTTCTCTAATCTGAACTCCCAAAAAAATTCCTTCCTTCAAATTGAATCTAGGTTTTCTCTGAAGTGGGGTCTACGGCCCACTACCACTTGCCCCCTGGTCTTAACCCTTGACTCAAAGGCCGGGTGAAGCCTATCAAGGACTATTTAAATTAAAATTTGATGGGGCTTCCAAGGGAAACCTTGGTCGTGCTGGCTATGGGTTTTTTTTTGGGATTTTGAAGGTAGATTTATCCTTGGGTTCTATCACAATTTGGGAACTCAAAAAAATAATGTCGCTGAAGCTGTTGGGATTTTTTGGGGTCTTTCTATAGCTCTGCAACACAATTTTTCCAATCTGGAAGTGGAAGGGGACTCCCTGAACATAATTAATAGCATAAATGGGAAAGGCTCCATCTCTATCTCCAACCATAACTCTATTAAGAGTATTAAGAAAATGGCTCTATCTTTTAATTTCATCACTTTCAAACATGTGTATAGGGAGGAAAATGTTGTGGTGGACTTCTTTGCCAATTTGGGGGTTAATGGGCTTGAGTTGACACTTTTGAAGGAGGTGGAAACTCTCGATCCCAAGGTGTGGGCACACTTATTAAAAGACACCAATGCACACGTATAAGATCCTTTCATGGGGTGTCAATCTCATCAAGGGTCATATGATGATTTTGCATTTACCTCTCAATTATGAGAAGATCAAGGATGGGATTCACACGTATTCTTGGAGAGCTCTTTTTTCCCCCATGTCTGTAGAAACTTCAGTTCTTGGTGTGTAAGTAATCTTTTGGAATTCTAGATTTTGGGTTTGTTCATGAGGAGGTTTTTTTGTTTAGCCAAATGGGGGTGATCTTGTGAGAACTAAACCTACTAATCTTGAAGGGGTCACACCTGAAGCTATGGCTCTATTTGATAGCAAGGGCTTTACCCCCTTTCTGAAAATATTCAAAGGGCATTTTGAAAATCTAAGCAAGGATTTTTCCAGCGCCTGGAAAGCGACCAAAAAGGAGTTATGGTGGAAATGAAGGGGATCAAGATGGAGATTACTATGGATTCGGTGGCTAAAGTGATGGGAATTCCTGTGTTGGGGAGGGAGGTCTACAAACCAAATAAGGAAGCATCTAAAGAATTGAATCTTTTTCTCAAAGGTAATGAGAATCTCACCTCTCATTTTGTTGGTTACCTTAGATTGTCTTTACCTAATTTGTATGATGAGGTGGCTCTCTCTCTCATTCAATTTTTAACCCTCAAGGGTTATCACAAGTGTATTTATGCCTACCACTTCCTATGCTAAATCATTTTAGGTGAGGCTAGGATTTTAGTTTCCCCTACTTCATGTTTCGTTCCCTATGTGCCTCTATTTTGCAGTTTCAAAATAAGAATATTTTTTCCCTCTCCATCAAGGCTTTATCCTTTCCTTAGTCAAAAGGGTGGCCCTAGACATTGATAAAGCTAAATCCCTCAAGTTGGCTCTAGAATCTTATGCGGATGGCACTATTTCAAACTCGGAGGAGAAGGATTCAAGTGACGATTCTGACTCCCAGGATGGGGACTTAGATGATGACCAAGATGAGGTGGAGGTGGTTACAGCCTAGAATCTTAAGGACCTGAAATATAAGTAGAATCCCCGCTCCCCATCGAACACCAAGGGTGAGTCCAGCAAACAGGATGTCTCGACCCCTATTAATTCTCAACTAGAACAACACTTTGAGGCTATGGGTCACGTTGGTCAATCAAAGGGGAAAACCACTTGGCAAGGATGGCAGCTGATATTGAGGAACTCAAGGGTGATATGCGGCTCACTAAGAGCTCGGTCCAGTTTTTATTCAATGACTGGCATAAGATGAAAGAGTAGGTGGAGGTAGCAGTCAACTTTGGGCAGGGCGGAGAGCTTGAGGTTTTAAAGGCCAACTTTGGTGCCATAACCAAAGAAATGGATCAGTTAAGGCAATTCTCCATAGTTATATGGAATGGAGCATTGTGACAGTGAAATCAACCCTGTAACACCTTCAGACTCTGGGGTAGCTCGCCAATACCTATTGTGCCATGGATAGTTAGGGAAAGAAGAGAAAGGCTACCCCATGGTTTCGACTTGGGATCCTTGGTGGTTAATATTGAAGCTTTGGTGAAAGAATGGGCTAAGGTGCTGGAGGGGCTTGAAAAATCCTACAAATGACCTGGGTTGGGTTGTTTTGTTTTCACTGTCTCTATTACTGGTTGTTACTTTCTTCTATGTTGTTAGTTTATCTGTGTTTTTTGTTGTTGTTAGTTTCACTTTATGGGCTCCAGAGAGCTCTTATTACTATGAACAGTTATATTATAGTTTTTTGATGTTATTGTAATGTTGTCCTTTACTCTCTTGAGAGTGTTCGATGTTTGGGGTAGGGTCCCCTCAACCCTTTTTACCTCTAATAAAAAAATCAGCAAAATATTAGGAAAACAATATGCAATTGGTTGTTTGACATCTCGCAAAATTACGATTGCACTGGGAAAACATCTTTTGGGTCATGTCAAACCTGCACAAATACTTACTTCCAAATATGTAAAACAATAAAAGCACTCCAAATAAAATTTAGAAAAACAAAATGAAACAAAAATGAAAGAGGAGGGGTGCAAGTCCCACCGGGCATGCCAAAATGTATGCAATGAAAAACTATAAAGTAATGAAAGATGAACAAATTAAAAATGCAAACCTTCCATGTACTTTCTCCAATGCAAACCTCAATAAGGGTTGTGAATACCTTGTCTGTGAAACCTTGCAAGTGAATGTCAAAGATGATTTGTGGGTGCTCTTGAGTGCTCTCCAAGCTTTGAAGGAAAATGCTATAGACACAATTCAACAAAGTTTTTGTGCTTCAAATTCAAGAGGATTTGAAAGGAAGGTAAGCATGTAATTTATAGAAGCAGAAGGTAGTTGGAATTGGTTACACACAGATAAATGAGTATGCTAAAAATAGCATTGTGGGCAATTACAAAAGTTTCGGGAAATAAATGAATTAATTGTAAAAATTGCATCCGGAAAGGTGGTTGTACGTGCATTTTAATTTCCCCCACCTTTCTAGGATTCTAGAAGTGTAGTTAACTAGGGTAAGGATAGGGAGTCCAAGTGGAGTCTAAGTGGAGTTAGATCAAGTGGCAGATGACTAGGATGTGCACACACTTAATTAATTAATTATTTAATTAATAAATAACAATTAATTTAGCCAAAGGGGTATAAAGGGTACATGGGATTAATTTAATTAATTTAATCAATTAATCACAAATGGGTGAATAACATGGTATACTAGAATAATACTAGGAACAAGTGGAAACATAAGTGTAATTTTGGGGTGTCTACAAGAATCGTATATATACATGAATTACTTACTATTAAGGGGCGGGACATTTGGGGCTAATACTTACTATTTATTACTTGGGAAAGAGAAACATTCAAACATTGCATTTGGATTGCATCATTCATCTGCGTAGGAAGGGAAATGTTTGAATTCAATATCATACATTCATCTTGGGGAAAAAGTAGTTATAACTCATTATCTTGGTTTGACTGGAACAATGATAACTTATCTTCAAGGACACAATCCCAATCACACATTCAAGAACTACATAGAGTATGAAATGTAGTGCAACGCTCAGTGATAATCAAATTGGGGTGATTTTCTAGGTCATTCCTACTCAAGCATATGAATTATTATTTCATATAATGTTTTGTTGAGACTTGTGTAGGTAGTTGGGGTTTGTTTTGTAGGTATAGGAACCCTACAACAGATCCAGAGTGACAAATAGTGAAAGGAAGAAGCTAAGTTCGAGACCCTTAAAAGATTAAAAGAAATTCTATTGTAGGGACACTAGCATCTAGATTGGACACTAGTGTTTAGGGTTATCCCGTCCTACTATGGGTGCATCTTTACTCAAGAAATCATGTGTCTTATTGTTTTAGATAGATCTCACACATTCTATATCTAGGGTGTTATAGTCATGTTTTAACCCACAATAAGCCCATATCTTCTTATGCAAGCTAAGTTATTCTCATTTTCCTATCTTGTATACTTGTTTGTGCTTTACATGCTAGATTTTGTTTGTTATTGCTATATTTATTTGATCTAAGTCCTCTAATAAATATTTAAATTTATATAAATCATATAGAACATGGGCTTTGATACTAAAATGTAACAACCACATCACAAAATGTAAAAACATTCACATAATACATTACTATTAATGTGTCATTATGATTTAAACACATAGATAATATAATAAATAAAGTCATTAATCGAGAAATAATAGATTACAAGTCTCGTGAGGATGTAATTTCCATTTGAAATTTTTGCAACATTTTTTTCGATAAACAACAAAAAAAGGGGTAGCCAATTTTTGTTTTACATTATAACTAAAATAAGAAGTTTCCAATTATAATAGGTTTTGTTTTTTTGTCTTGGTTTAATATTACACATTTCATTTTTTTATAAATAATAAAATAGGACAAAAACTTACCCCATGACATAGTCTAATGTCAAAATATTATAACTAATTACCTATGTATCATCCATATCTATGATGTATATCAATGAATCGAGGATAATATCATTGAGGAATTTTATCCTCCAACCGGATAGATTAAAGGAACCCCTTCACCTCCTAACCAACTGGTATCCCTACCCTTCAATAAAGTATTAGATATGGTCATTCATCCCTAAATATATTAGAATAGGTAACCATGTTTATATATATTAAATAATACATCTACTAGACGTAAATCAACCAAATGAACAAGCTACCCCACTATCAAATGGTTTTAACAAATATAGAGCTCTAGGAAATATTTGAACAAATAGTGATAACAACAATCACAATACTTTAGCCAAGGCATTCTAAACTACACTTGTATTTCTATATCTCGATTTTATAAAAACACAATAAATAGGTCTTCGTGCATACATAACAATCTCACAACATGACTACATATCAAAAGTACTTGGAAGAAAAGATCATCCTTAATAAATTAATCATGTTTCATTTATATTTTCCCATTTTTATGTTATAAAATAAATCCATTGCAAATCCTATATTCAATAGATTTAAAACTATCATAATCAACCAAAATTAAAAAAATAATGTCAATAATATCATTTTGAAAGTTTATACAACATAAAAATCAATTTTGGCCAAGAGTGAGAAATCTCAATGCATGTAAAAGTTTCATACTTTCACAAGAGGTTTGTAATTTGTATTAAAATTGCTTCTAGACCTTCAATTCCCTATGTATTATTTCTCCTTTATTTGGTAGAGTTTAAAAATTTTAGAACATATTTGTAATTTTTATGAAAAATTAAAGCACAATTCCAAATCATAAAACCCCTCATATGTCTTAATTAGAATTTTCATGTGCATATTACAATTTTGGAATGTGTAATAAAGGAAAAATTTCACCAAAGTTTGGATTATACCTTTAGACTAGAAAGAAAGGAAAATTTTTGCTAAAGTCTTCTTTGGAAATTTGGACTATGAAAGCAAGGGAAAAGTACACCAAACTGCATATCAGAACATTGGACTACACAAGCAAGGAAAAAATTTCAAAGTGAAAATCAGACTTTTGGATGTTGTAAATAAGGAAAATGTTTGCCACATGTACATACATGATAATTTAAGTGTGAAATTATTGGAAAAATTACAACTCGTTTTAATTTAGGTTTTTAAGTGTGCATGTAATTCATTTATATAAAATGGTTTGGGGTGAGTTTTATAAGTGTAAATATACTTCAAATTTCCTCAAAGGTCCAAAAGAGTTTAAAATCACACAATAACTAAAAATTATTTTTCCTAGAAATTACTAATGTGATTTATAACCATAAAAATACATAATCACAAGTTATAACAACATCATTTTTGAATTCAAGATAAATATGACAATAAAATAGTGTTAGTTTCACAAATATTCCTAAATATGGAAACACTTAAATTTTTAAAACCCTTATCCCCTTTCTCCAAGTTTGGCTCCGTAATTTCCCTAGATATTTCTTAACTCATGGTTTTATTGGCTCTCAAATCTATTTTGCTCAGTAAATAAGTGAAGAGAAGGGGAAAAGTCATTGTAATTACATAATTATTCACCAATTGGGGAAAATTCAATGTAAAAAATGATAAGGTGGTTAACCTATCAATCCTTGGGCTCTTTGAAACCTAGGGAGAGGCCCTTTAGAACCGAATGCATAACACGATATAAAATTTACAAAGATGGTGCAGAAACCCTAGATAAGCAACATAGTCAATATGACTTCCCATCCAATGTGTTGTCATTAGCAAAAGAATCATAAATATATTTACGCTTTGGAATTTTTTTAAGAAAATAGATTATTATGGAAAAATTTCCATGATTTATAGGCTAATTTCTCTCAAGGAAACAAGAACAAAGATAGGAAATAATATTAAATTGAATCCTAAGTTATAGCATCTCAAACCTCAAAGGATTTGTAAAGATAAATAGGTATTTTAGTAACGTACATAGTTTAATGAAAATATTGTTAAAAGGAGTGGTCAAATCAACCATGATTAGTTATTATAATCCATTGGGAAGAGTCTTGATAACTTTAAAAAAATTAATTAGTAACCACCAATGGAGAAAAACAATTTACATAATTATTACGTACACCGTCATAATTCAGACATAAAACTAGATGATCTTACACAGACACCTAATTATATATAATAAAAACATGTCAAATATTTTCAATACATTAATATTGAAACAATTAGTAGAAAACACATAGAAATGAGATTATACAACTATTTTATAAATCAACATCTACAAGTGTCTACACAACACAAATAATGGCTTCATTACAAAATAGCTATCTCAGAGAGTCTTCAATGAGGATCAATTCGAAACCCCATGCACATCAAAGAGGTTGCACTTAAGCGGTGAATTGAATGCTCCAAGTAATAAAAAAGAATCGAGAAACAATGTAAAATCATTCTTGAGGAAAAAATAGTCTACTCATACTCATAGATCACAAAAGGAGGTTACATATACCATTGTGTGTAACTTCCATGCCTAGACAATCATTCCCTTCAAGAGGGAAAGAGGAGTTACAATTCCAAATAGGGAATGTAAATCCTATGATGTCAATATCACATATGACAATGACATATTCTCTGATTTAGATCTTCCATGTGTCATATAACTCCTAATACTTATGATCTCACTACGATAGATGAATCACCGCGTGATATGAACGAGACCCTAAGTGATGACATGGTAATTCACACACACCAACACCCCTACTTTAATGAAACTAAGGTAAAATTCATGGAACGTTATAACAAAAAGAGAACTCCCTTAGATAACTAATAAATATGTGTCAATGGGTTCGAAAACTAAAGGCCCGATAAGGTACCCATGAACAAATGTCTCTCTAGAAAATAAGAAGAGGAGAATGACTAGAAATATCAAAGAAGATAGAAGGATGCAACATACCTCACCCCAAGAAGAGACCTCAAGTGAAGAAACTTCACCTCGGTGAAGGATTTTGTGAATATGTCTTCAACTTTGATTAGATGTCTAACAATACTACAAGTTGATGATGTCTTCATGTATCAAATCCCAAATGAATTGCATGTATATCTCAATGCACTTAATCATGCTGATGCTAAACTAGATTTTTACAAATAGTGATAGTGCTCATGTTATCACATTAGATGATGGTAGGCTAATGAAATTGAATACCAAACTTTGTTAAGATACCCTATAACTAAATATCTTATGTAGAAGCGTTAACTACTCCTCTATACTTTACCTCTGTATATGATATGACAACCGCATTCTATTTCTTGCTAGACCAACTGATAGGACCTGAACCAAGAGAGAAGTTGTATCTTGAGGTAGATTTCTGATGATCTAGATCATCAGCCTAATCAGATTCTGTATATCTAACCAAGTCAATCTATTTCCCTCCTAAATAGTGAATTTTTTTCTATATGAGTACCATGAACATACTCAAGGATCTGATTCAAGTACCTTACAATATAACTCATGAGGCTCTTACATAAATATGGACACGATCCCAACAACATACGATAGATCCAGTTGAGTGCAAGTGAGGTAAATCAAGCTCCGAACCAATTTTTGATAAAGGGTACCATCAACCAAGAAAGTAGAGTAATCAAACAAACTTAACCCTGGAAGGAAATAATTAAGAGAAGACTTACAATCAAACATGGGAAACCAAGATAACCAAGGGATTACTTAGGTTGTGAAATTATGGTTCGTAAGTCAGATTTTTAAATTTGAATCCTAAGAAATTAATGAAGCAAGCCCAATTCGAGATAGGAAGAACTTTTTGGCCATGATAATCTTCACAAAATTGATGATAGAGGAAGATTTTCCAATGATAAAAAAGTCATCAACATTAAAAAAAAGGATGAGCATGGAGTCATTCTTCCATATAATGTAAACATTTAGGTCAAAGTGACATCAAGTGAACTATGACGCAAGAAGAAAGGAGTCCATCTTGGCATACCAATCCTGAGGGGCTTATTTAAGGCCATAATGAAAGTTCTTTAACTTGAAAATGAGGGAGGTATCATACACATAACCTTGAGGTTGTTCCATTTAGATATATTCCTGTAGGTCCCCATGAAGGAAGGAACTCTCAACATCCATCTAGTAGACTTCCCATCTATTGGTGGTAGCGATGGCAAAGGTAATTCAAAAGGAAGTCATCTTTGCAAATGGAGAAGAGTTTTTGAGTGATTACCTTGGGAGCAACCCTTAGCTACATCGCACTTTATACTTCTTGAATTATCCATCATCACCATAATTTTTATGGTACACCCATTTAAACAAAAAAAAATTCTTCCTTTTAGAAGAGGGTCGATCCCAAGTATCATTTTCATAAGTGACAAATACTCCTCATCCATGGTAGAATCCCACTCAGAATACTAAAATCATCCTAAAACTATCAAGGGTATAAATCATAGAAAATTAAGGTGTGGGATCCAATGAAATATGAGTGAGTGGATCTCTCATCCAAATAATTTCCAATCCACTCTATAACACTCTATAAAGTTGTCCTAGTCCAACAAGGACCATGAGCATCGACTCAAATTCGTAAGATTCTTCACTCAAGTGATAAGGGAAAAATTCCTCATCATCATTACTATCATAATCAAAATACTCCAAATCATGAGGGTTAGGAGGATTGGGAGGATCAAGAGGAGGAACATGCTCAACATCATCATTTGACAAGTTATAATCGAATCAGGGAACAAAAGAACCTCGTGAGGGTGGAGAAGTAGAATTCAAATATGACTCATCAAACTTCACACTTATCTCAATATAAATATCATGAGTAGTAGGGTTCAAAATCTATAGCCCTTCACACCATCAGGATACCCTAAAAATATAAGGTTTGGAATGTGGTTCCAAGGAATTGAATTTATTTTAGGGAATCCAAACCATGGAATTGGATCCAAAGACATGAAATTTCTCTACATCAGGCTTACATCCAAACTAGGATTCAAATGGTGTCATCCCTATTATGGCCTTATGTGGAACGTGGTTCTAAATGTAGAAAGAAAGTATCATTTCTTTGGCCCAATATTGCAGAAGAAGGTATTTTTAGTGAACCATATAATTGGTCATTTCCTTAAGCATCCAATTCTTTCTTTCCAAAATTTATTTTGAGAAGGGCTATAGTCCTGCTTATTTCTCAACATAGCCTATACGTGTTGGTACTTCATTCAAACATATCTGAATGCTCACCCAAAACATGTGTAACTACTAGGTCCCTCCTTTGTTATGCTTGACAGGAAGTTAGCATGCATAATCATCATATTAATAACAAAGAACCCACTCATGCATAGTTAAACCTTACATCCATATCAATTTGGAAACACATATAAAAAGGAAGATGAAAAATCTAAAAAATAACCAAGATCAATTGAACCATTAACACGCTATATTTAGATCCATGAATAACCAATATCGAGCCACAATTATGCATTATAAACCAAAATTATTACATATTATGAAACTTATACATAACTAAATCAATACAATAGTACACAAGCCCATGCGTAAAACCCTATAACATGACTACTAGTGACTCTATTATAACATAACAACTTTCTACTTCCTAGAACAATGACTACATTAGGTATATATATATATATATATATATATATATATATATATATAGGGGTGGGGAATTTCCCTTCACCGCACATGCACTCTCCTAATAATAAGAACAATCTAAAAATAACCTACATATTTTTATAGCGATGCGTATAAAGCTTGCATGCTTTTACAATAGTCACTGATAATAGATTAACCTAAAGATAAGACTTTTTTAATCCTATTATTAGTCCGCCCATGCACAATATTTTTAGGTTCCTACATGTGTTTTTCCCAACTATCACTCCCTTTATGTGTGTCCCAAGTCATCCTAATTTTATCTAAATATAGATCTTCATTGATGATACTCTTCTTTTTTAGCCACGTATTGCAGGATTGGATAAGTCTCAAAAAAATTGATCACACATGAACCTTTATGTGTTGTTCCATCTTATTTGCATACACCTCTTTGAGCCTCTCTTATGCACGGCCCCAAAAATTTGCATGTTTCTCATACTCAGCCATTTATCCTACTCAACATTACCCCACCCTAAAGATATTTCCTATTCTATAAAGAATAAAGAATAATGTCGATACTATACTACCAAAAATAATGACTTCCCACCTATACATCAGCCACATCAAGATTCGGGATGCTAGAGGAGCTCTGGAAAATATTCATTCAAATCTCCTTCAAACTTCTTCCTTTCTACGAGCTCCTCTATGTCCTTTTCTTGGGTCACTTCTATAATTCTTGGCATTTGATTAGTCACTAGATCATCCACCTTCCCCTTCATTTCCTTAAATATCATACTTAGTTCAACGTTAATCCCCTCTAACATATTCATGCACTCTAAAACTAAAATTTGAAACTTCGGATCAAGAATTCATACGTGTCACTCATGGCCTTGATTAATTATTTTTGCATTGATACCTCTGCCATGAGTTTTTTGCACTCAATCTTATTAGTTGGATACTTTGCTTGAATGACTTTGAGCTCTGGATCCTCGTTGGTGACCCGTGCACTAATGATAGGTTAAATCTTCTAGCACCTATCAAATGCAAATTTTACCTTATTGTTGGCATCCCTAACTCGTGTGAATATAGCCTCAATCCCGGCTATCTTAGCCTCCAGAGATGCTTTTTATCTTTTTTTTTTTTTTGGTTGACTCTTGATTTTATGGCCTCCCACCACTCTTAATTTTTAGGAGTAACATCCCGACTAAGTCCTCTAGATACACCATCTCATCATTGTATTTGGTTTGAGATTAGCTTATAAGGGAGGGGCCTACGCCTATGATTTTATTTACCAAGGCTCTTTCCCTATCATAGTCCTCCTTGGTTTGTTTCTTCTCCCCCTTGAGGTAATTCTTGAATATTTCTAATTCGTACTCTTTATTCTTGTTGTCCCCTACCATGACCCTTATGGTAGCCCCCGATCTAGATTTCCCATGTGACTTCGGAGTAATCTTGTTCAAGGTGTTGCACACCTCTTCATCACCAAATACGTGGGTTCACATGCTTTTACTTCTTCCATGGCTCTTTCTTTAGCTCCACTAGTAAGGGACGTGTTTCTTATCTCAAATGATGGTTCTTCCACATGCGTATACATGTTCCAAGATAGAATTTTCTTTGTGCGCAAGATCCTTCCTTACTTACCCAATTGGTTCCATCCATACAACTTCTCTTCGGTAACCTTGATTTGGAAAATTATCCTCAATATCTTCGTGGATCATCAAAAAAATCCATGTATGGAAACATTGGGGGTCATCACTTCCTCCCTAATTTGGCTTTGGTTTGTGGCTTTCTTTGTGTAAATGGCTCTATGTTAGCTTCTCCTTTTACACCCTTATCCTCTCTCGATTATAGAAGTATCATCAACCCCTTTATTCTCTTCAGGATCCTCCTTGTGCACTCGGTATCTTCTCCCTACATGGAATTCTATGTTATTCTCCCTTTTTGGGATAGGGTCTACATTTATAGGTGGCTCCCTTTCTCTACGTATTATGTGTGGCCTTCTCACGCTCCAAATCCTCTTCCACCTTATCCTCTAGATATTCATCACTAGATACTACTTGAGTCCCTCTATACCCTTTCTTTTTATTCAATGGAATCTTCTTGATCGATGAGAAGGTCTTGACCCATCATCATTCTTCCTCCTTTTATAGTTCATTTCTCTTTTCTACGCAAGTGATCAAGCCCATTATCCTCTTCTTATTCTTCTTCTCCTTATTCATTCAAAGACTCCCCATGAATCCTCTTGGGCTAGGGTATAGTTTTCTTTCTGGGTTATAGCGAAAAGTGTAACATACATCTATCTCTACTCCATCATGTGTCTTTTCCCATAAAACCAAAAAGAATCTACGTGTCCTCCCTTTAATTGTGACATTCAAAGCATTAGGTTCAAGTCTAATGTATCTTGCTCGATGGGTTTCTAAGTATGCAGGTCTTTTTGTATACCTATAGGTGGTTCCCAACGTATGCTAATCCAAGTCTACCATTTCTCTCACAAAAACAATCCTCTACACATCCTTAATCCTATTTACCATGCACTTGAAGTGCTTAGTTGTGAATGCAAATGGAAATTTTCACCACAACCCCATTTCTATACTCATCATCATCAAGCGTGCAAGGCTAAATTGTCACATTAACGTAAAATTTTCCGATCTTTAACCTCCTCGTAATTCCAATGGTATGTGGCATTCATTCTTAAATGTTGCGCACATCCTAGTGTACCACTTTTCCAATCTGGCCTTATATACATTATTAATTGAGCCTTCACATGTATAACCTAAAAACTATATTGTGATGGATTTGTTGTCAACTAGGTGAACCCACATGTCTTCATCAATCCCGTCCTGCAGGACAACAATCTCCAAGAAAAAAATTAGTAGGAGGATTAAGCCCCATGTAATCTTGGTCCCTTCTTCATTTTTTTCCCTCACCTTTGTGATAATCCTATTGGAAATGAATTTCACTAAATTATATTGTATCTTATGAGCCATTTTGTGCACAATGTATAGAAATTTATTATTTACTTCACCCCATCTCTCCAAAGCACCACGTTTGTAACTCATGATCATGGATGATACCCTAGTCATGGGGTCTACAATATTCTCAACATTCATGGCTCTAACCCCTTTCATATTGTAATTTGATGACCAACTCAATGATTTTTATATCATCGTACATGTATAGATATAGGTCTTCTCATGTCTCTCGTAACCCTATGACCTATCCAATCACCAGTTTTGATCCTCATTCTTTATGCCACAAAATATAAATAATCCTCATGTACTCTTGACATAAGCCATTTGAAGAGGTGTGTAGGCTTGGAGAAGAAAGGTAGTTTGAAATGTTGAAGTACCCCTACCTTCTCGAGGGGTTTTCTCACCGAATAATCCACAATTACCTTTCCTTATACATTCCTTTTTGAAACTCTCGTAACATATCCACATTCAAAGTTACCTTATTTCCTGGTGCCCCGTGATTAAAATCACTAATTTTGGAATTTGTGAGCTATGATTTCCATATTTGTGCCATAATAACTCCAGGAGTATACTACATTTCTTAATATATTTCTTCAAGTGGGTCTTCAACCTTGATCCTCTTTGTTTAACCCTTACCCTTTTCCTTAGGTGATGCCAAAGTTTCTTTCTTAGGTTCCATTTTTATTACTTATTCACTAAAAACTCATTCCTTAGGTATCCTTATCTACAATATTCAATTTTTACCCTCTCAATGCAGCACTCGAGCCCTGTAAACCCTATCCATTCACTCTCTAACCTCAAAAAACCCTAATTATATGTGCTCTAGCTTCCTACTCAAACTTTGCACTTCACCCTTCCACTTTTCCGATGAAAGAGCTCCATGTTAATACTCTATGTATACTTCTCTGATTAGCTTGCTGGTCGGTTTTACTTGTCATACTAGGTTACTCGGTTTCTCAATTCACTTCAAATGTAAGGTGACAAATAACTTGATTCACCCCTTTTTATAGATTTTTTTGTACTTTAAAATTCCACCGACTTACTTTTTTTTCTTTTAAGGTTTAAAGTATTTTTTTCCATTTGAAAACACTTCTTTCCTTTGAAGGAACATTTTCTTTCTATCATGCCTTTATTTTGCGTGCATAATAGTCATGGCCTTCTAGCACACTTATTACTTCCCAAGACTAAACATCCATGTGTGCACTTCTTTGCACCATAATCCATCTTCCCCTATATCATATCCTAATTAGTATATCTTGTTGTTTTCTCCATTGCGCTATATTGTGTGGCCTCTTATTTGCTTGTATTTCCTTCGAGTAACTCTAACAATGCATCATCCTACCTAGACACCTATAATACCTTTTTCTCCCTTCATGCGTTTTCAATTATTATTCACTAAGCACCTTTGTATTTTCATCAATTTCACATGCACCTTCATATCTAATCCAATTTTCTTTTCAATAGACACCTAATTCCACCCCACACTAAAATTATGCATGGTCCTCTATCCATGAACTCTAAAGATAGTAATCAACTTCTTGCATGAGCGCACTTTTTACAACAAAATAATCAAAGTAAAAATAAAAATGAAAGGGAAAATAATCTAAGTGGAAATACTATCTTATTATAAACACCAAGAAGCTTATATATAGTAGGGCTTCATTATACCCCCATTTAAGTAATCGGGAAACGTTGTGCCATCTAGTTATTGCAATTAACATGTGCCTGATTCAACTATCTTGGTTACTTATAAAACGTCCCAACCAATGCACTTTCAAATTTCCTAGGTAGTGCACAAACTTGGAATAATAGAGAAGTACCATCTTCTAAAGTGCAAATGACTTGATCTTAATGTGCCTATCATGTCAAACCTTCTCTCGCTCCTTCTTAGTCTTCTATTTTCCACTGTGCAATGTCATGTCACTTATCTAGCTGCATTAGTTTCTCAATGTGCTCTTCTACATCCTTTCATTTGAGGATTCACTTGTGCACACAATACACATGGATAGTAGAAAGAAATCCATAGGTAGTACTACCTCTATGAAAAATAGTAACTCAAAGGGTGTGGCATTATTCAACCATTTATATGTTGCCATGTAAGCCCAAATTACAACTAATACTTTATCATCTCAATCCTTCCTTCCAACATCACAAATCTTCATAAAAAAATTCCTGGATATTGTTAAAAGCTTCTATAGTACCATTATCTTGAGGGTGATAAGGTGTGATTTTATAGTGTGCCACCATAAAGTCTCGCTAGAAAAATTTGTTTGTCTCATTCAAAAAAATGAGTTCATCTATCATTGGTCAAGCATAATGGACAACCATACATGTTAATGATGTTTTCCCAAAGGAACTTTTTTGTTGTAGCTACATTATAATCTGTATAGGCATCACCTCTACCCACCTAGTTAGATAATATGTGTATGTAATTATGTAACGTGTTCCATTATTATGCATGGGTAGTGCAATAGGTCCTACAAATTCAAAATTCCACATCACAAAAAGGTTCCATGCTTGCATGGGTCACAACGATATCTCATCTCTCCTCCAAGTCTTTTCAAGTCACTAACAATGATCACATGCTTTTACAAAACCTCGGTATCCTTCTGAAGGTCTCCCACCATAAACCAGACATCCGATACATAATTTCCTCCTATAATATTGATTATATTATTTTGTTATGAATCTTTTGTTAAGTATTTTGTCCCCGGACTCTAGATGTCCTTGGTTACTCAAAGCTAGTAATGACTAAGTATGAAGTGTCTCATAGGTGTATCCCCAAGGTCAAGCATTTAAGTGAGTTCTAAAACTCACGCAGACACTCCACATGTCTATCTAACACATGTTTGATATAGTCCAAAAGGAAAGAGGACACTAAGTGAGCGCGAGCCCTCCATGTATCCTCGAATGAGGAGTCTAAAAGACAGGGACTCAAAGGTGGTAATACCAAGAAAGGAGTAGATGCATGGATTTCTATAAAGAGACAAAATATTTATTCCAAAACCATGAAGGTCAAATATCTGAATTAATAGGGAAGACAAAGTGGCGGTGTTACATTTAAAATGCTAGGGATAGGACCCGAAGGATAAGTGTAAGGCCTTATCAGAATTGAAGGAAAAGGGTGGTAGCTGAAAGTGACAGAGGAAAAAATGTTTCCTATAAAAGGAGGTGGTACAAGAAAAAAAAGTGGAGGAGCTTAGAGATGATAAAAAGGGAGAAGTAAAGAGTTCTGCATATTTTTTAAGAGTCTAGCCTTAGTAAGTCTCTGTCATAAAAGAGAAGTGTAATCTGTGCTTTTCGAAAGCCTTACGTACCCATTCTCTATATGAATAAAGAGTTCTTATTCTGTGCAATCATATTTTTATGTATGTGTTAAAGCTTTATTCTTTTATAAGTAGTTCTAAATGAATCAGAGAAATTGATCATGCGTAGTGCCCTTAGAATTTATTTGCTTCGTTTATTATCTAAAGCTCAATCTTTCAGCTTTGCTTGTTATTTATGTTATTAAAATAGTGGATCATGATGTGTATCCCTTCAACTCTTTTTATACGGGTTCCAAGTATTCTATAGTTTTCCTCTCTTTTAAATTTGGCACATCACCTATTTATTTCAGGTATTTACATGATTTCTCTAAACCTTCTCTTAAAAACTAGAGAAGAGCCAACTTCTTTAAAACCTGGAGGTCACCTTAGGGAACACTTCTCACCAACCTAATTTTTCCTATGACTCTGACAGTTCATCTGTAAGGATCATCGTCAACAGCTTGATTTTCCTGGCATGCTCGGTGGGACAATAATATTTCTTATAGGTTAAAACAACACCCAAGATTTATCGAATGAAAACTAGATCAAGAGAAAGGGAAGAAGGTCTCATCGACTATTTGCATTTATTCCCTCCATGACACGAAGAGGGAAATAGATTCATAGGTCTCTTTCCCCGGATCATACTCTCTCAACCCCTCCACTAGGTAGGCCCTTTACTTAGTTGATAAGGACCCTCAGACCTATCACTATGGCACACCTTCAACCTCCATTGCCGAGACCATTTGTTTCATGGGATCAGGGAATCCCACTCATTTTTCCCATGCCCCTAGTGGTATGGAATCCTATTCTAGCCAATGCATTGAAAGCATTGCCCAAGTTTAGTGGTGAAGACTTCAAAACCCCAAGGAACATCTTCAAGATGTAGCAGAGATATGTGCGGTAAATTATATAAGAGAGCAGGATGTTGATTTATGATTACTAGCTACCTCTTTCAAGGGGGCCTGGAATGGTACCGAGCCTTGACCCCTAACACTATTAGTACTTGGCACTAGTTGGAAACACCATTTGTAGCAACGTCAAAGTGAGAAAGGAGACTCGATCATCACTCCTACAACAACTAATTGGTATAAAAAGAGTCGGCAAGATTTGATGACAGATTTTAACACCCGGTTCCACAAAACTTGGTAAAGGATTCCAGTCTTGGCTAGACCACCTACATGTATGTCTATTATTTTCTACTTAAAAGCCTTAAATTCAGATATTTTGGTAATGATTCATTATAAGAGGGGTATATTTTCTGCAAGCCTATAGCCTTGCGGTCTAAGCTGAGAACAATCTAATAGACGCAGGGAAGCTTCCTCCTAGAACTCTTTTGCCCATAAATCTTGAGATAGCCCCCTTTCCACAAGTACAAGCCTAGAGTTCAACCTCAAGCCATGCTTCTCTATACAATTACCCCTAGCAGTTGTGGCTCCCACTCCTAAGGCTACGACCTCATATTTTTCCCCCAGATGGATGAGATGAGAAACATCCTGAGAAGTTTCTCAAATGAGATAGTAAACCTTAAGAGAAATCAGGTCACTTATCCAAAGAAAAATTATCAAAATGTCTAAAGTAGCCAACCCACTTACCCATCCACATACCAGAATGCTCAGAGGCCACCAACCACTCAACCATCAAATCAAATAGTCCTTGTACCCACACTACTTTGAACCACTCCCCCAAATAGTAGTAGATAGCTCGTCCCCAGAAAAAATCATCTAGTCAAGGAATCGAACACCTGGTGCTTCCTTTGCAATAATCCTCATATGCCAAGAGAATTTCCCCAAGGGAACTTATAGCTAAGGATAGCCGAGCAATGAGCAAGAGAGGGTTATGACACGTGCGGTTGGACCTCATCAATCTGAGGGAGCCCAAAGTGCTGCTTTCACCACCCAAATGCAAGGAATGTCTTTAGAACAAGAGGCCGAGATTGCACCAGAGCATGCCCTTTTCTCCTGGGTAGAGGGGGAGGAGTCCATTTTTATAAATGAGGTATTTGTTCCAAAACCTATGCAATTCAACTACAATACTCGCTTCAAGAAAAGGATCATTGAAGAAGACACACCAGCTTCCAATTTAGTCGACAAGGTATATAAAGAACCTCTGATTGTTATAAACGTGTTGTTGCTAAAGACAAAATAAGTTCCCCAACCAACTATATATGATAAAGAGGTCCATCACCTTGAGAAGGAGAGGACGAAGCATCAGCCACCTCTTAAACCATCACTGGTTGGACCCATCAATGCAGTCTAATAGCTGAAAAAGGCACTAGCCAGTGCATCCTTGTGGGATCTCTTAAGCATTCCCAAGCAGAAGGAAATGCTCCAAGGAGCGTTAAGATTGGAGGAGGATGTGACCGTGGTGGGTCCCACAAAAGGAAAAGTCAAAGACACACGGTGCCTTTAGAAGCCATATTGCTAAATCAAAAGGAAGAAGTGAGTAAACCAAGGCCCAACCCATTCTTTTTTACTCTTATTATAGGAAAGAAGTTACTACATAATTCCATGATAGATTCGCATAAGCACTACTATCATGCATCGAAATAGCAGACACTTTAGTAGTCCAAAGTGAACCCTAGAAGAAGGGGGTTATGTAATCGGACGTGAATTTTGTGTCAACCATAGGAATTATCAAGGGACTCCCATTATAACTCTATTCCTGTCCAAATATAATTATTCACCAAGATATCATGGTGATTAATGTCCCACCAATCTTCGGCTCTGCCTCTCCCGAGACTTCACAGCTAAAATCGGTGGGTATATGTCTTTGGATTGGTCCCACTTAATCCTACGCACCAAGTATGGGTCCAAGATGAAGGTCTTTTCTGAACCACTCGCCAAGGAACATATAACAAACTAAGTACCTTCTGGTTTTAAGGCCTCCCATGTTATGATCACAAGAGAAGAAGAGCTATATATAGAGGATGGAGAACCCTAGGTGGATGACCATCTATCTAATCTTCCCTCTGGAGATCCATTTGGAAACTTTGATTCAACTAACCTGGGAACTTACGTCATTTCAGATGAAAAACACACAATCCCAAAGTTAAAAAGTGAGGGTGACACACAAGGTACAAGCTCTCTCGGTGACCCTCCAATATGGAGCTTATATTTTGACAGGGCTAGAAGTAAGAAGAAATTAGGAGCCATATTTTTCCTCACCTCTCTGACTAATAGGAAGATTCTCCAGTTAATACGTTTCTAGTTCTCTTGTACTAGTAATGGAGTAGAATACAAGGCCTTGCTGGTGCACGCTTTATGCACTGCCCGAAAGGAAGGTATCAGGAAGCTAAGTGTATTCGGTGATTCAGAATTAGTGGTCATGCAAGTAAGAAATACCACCGCCAATAAGAACCCAAGGATGAGATCCTACTGGCACTAGGTCTGGGATCTAATAGGTGATTTTGAAGCTTTCAACATTAAGGTAGTTCCCCATGAGTAGAATGTAGAGGAAGATAGAATGGCTACCATTGGGTCTCAGTTTGACCCGGCCTAGGACCTTCTAGAAAATAAAGATGCCATAACTTGGTAATCATTCGCCCCTCGATCCTTGACAACCTCCATCATTGGAAGGTGTTTGATAATGACCGAAAGGTCATACATTTCCTCCAGCAGTCTAATCAGTTTGCGAATCAACTCCATTCCAAGGTTAAAGAAGCATATGGAGACTAGGTAATACAGTTAAAGATGAACAAGATCCCAAGAGGACTAATTACGCTTGAAAACATTTTCAACTCAGATGATGCTAGCTCAGATCAAAGGAGGTTCAAAGTAGTAAAAGAGGATTATGTAAAGATGGAAATAGCCAAGAAAAATGACTAAAAGTTGGAAAGGCAGTAACTCAAAAGGATAGATACCTAACTCATGGATTTTTGTCATAACTATGACAAGGTGATGGCTTGGACATATGACGATCTTCACGGCTATGATAAGGATATCATCTAGCACACCATTGATCTAGAGGAAGGGGCTAAGCATGTACGATAGAAATAGAGACCTGTGAATCCTAAAGTGGAGGCCCTCATGGCCAAGGAGTTGAGAAAATTTTTGGAAGCTCGCATCATTTTTCCAATCAAGCACACAACATGGGTCTCCAACCTAGTTCTAGTAAGAAATAAAAATGGTGAAATCGACTCAGTAGATTTCGGGGATCAAACAGATCCTCCCTAAAAGACCATTATCCCCTACCCTCTATGGAACAAATTTTATAGACGGTTGTGGGATCCGAGATGTTTTCCCTATTGGACAGCTTCTCAGTTATAACCAAATATGGCTTGTAGAAGGGGGTCAACATAAAACTACTTTCAAAACAAAATGGGGAACTTTTTCCTACACAAAGATGCCTTTTGGAATCATAAACGCAAGGGCTACTTTTCAAAGAGCCATAGACACTACATTTGGGGCGTTGATAAACAAGGTAATCCTCATATACCTTGATGATATTATTGTGTTTACCAGAATGGAGGAGGATCATTTTGATGCTTTAGAATCCGTGTTTTAAAAATGTCAAGAATTTGGGATCTCTCTGAATCCCAAGAAATGTATTTTCGGCATTCCCCAAGGAAAACTCCTGGGGCATGTGGTGTCAAAGGAAGGAGTTTCCATTGATCCTGAGAGAGTTAGGGCCATCTTGGAGCTGCCCCTATTGGTCAACAAGAAGGTTTTTCAATACTTAGGAAAAATCAACTTTGTTGGTAAGTTTATCTCAGATTTTACGGGGACCGTCTACCCCATTACTCTCATGTTAAAGAAAGATATAATTTTCAAATGGACTGAGGAAGGTTGGAAATCTTTTGAATTGATCAAAGAGGCTATTGTATCGGTCCCTAAACTCCACAACCCCAACTTCTCAAAATATTTCATCGGTATGTATACGGGGGGAAAATAGCATGTAGCATCTGTGTTAACTCAAAAGGGAGAGCAACATGGGAGGAACACCCCATTGTCTTATTTTCAAAAATGATTCACAACTATGAAACAAAGTACAATTTTGTGGAAAGGCAGGCCTATGCCATAGTCAAAGGTTTGAATAAATTCAAACACTTGGTCACACACAACAAAATTCTAGTCATGGTGGCTCACCCAAGCATCAAAGAGTATATAATAGAGAGTGAGATAACTAAAAAAGGGAAAATTGGATAACCAAAATCCTAGAATAATACATAGAGATAAATCCCACAAAGCTTGTAAGAGACAAGGCACTGTGTCAATATTTGACACAAGAACCGGTCCTCGAAACAATTGATGAGTCGAAAAGATAATGTACATGCAGGAGGATAGGCCCGAGGGGTGGGTCTTTGAAAAAATTTGTTGTATTCAAACTGGAGATTACCCTAGCCATATCCCCTTGAAAAAGAGGAGGTATTATAGGAAACAAGGGACTCATTTTGCTATAATTAATGGTTTCCTTTTTAAGAGGAATTTTAATGGGTTGATGTTGAGATGCCTTGAAGATGAAGAGGCCAAAAGAGTCTTAAGATAATTACATCACAGAGACTTAGGTGGTCATTTTTATCCCAAACCACTACTATAAAGATCTTGTAGGAAGGATACTTCTAGCCTAGCTTGTTCGCCGATAGTCAGGTGGAAACAAACAAATGTAAGGTTTGTCAAGTTTACGTAGGTTTCCGAAGAAACGCAGTGTTTCCCCTCAACCCCATTTTAATTGAGGAACCTTTCACACAATGGGGTCTTGATTTCATTGGAATGGTTAATCCAACTTCAAGTCTTTGGCACTTTGGTGGATTCTCATGGCAACTGATTATTTCACCGGTGGATGGAGGTAGTCCCACTTAAGGAGTCTACTGAAGATGTGATCCTAGGAATCTTGCAGGATATCACTACTCGTTTTGGTTCCCCCTGCACCATTATATCTGAAAATGCTAAAGATTTCCTGGGAGCTAAGGTGTCTGATTTTGTGGTCAAACATAGGATATATTTAAAGACATCCTCTAACTATTACCCACAAGGAACGGCTGGCAGAGTCTACAAATAATAATTTGATAAGACTCATTAAAAGGATGGGACATGAGCATAAAATTTTGTGGCATGAGCATGTTAAAACAACCTTATGGGCCAATCGGATCACTCTAAAGTAGATCCTAAAAGATTCACCATATGAAATGGTCTATGGGAAAAGTGTTGTGATGCCAATTTCTTTAGAGATTCCCAAATTACAACTACTGAAAGGATTTGAGATAGAGGAGAATGGAGCAATGTCAGTAAGGCTCACTGAGTTGGTAGAACTCTAGGAAAAGTGTGAACTCACCCACAAGGCCATGATTAATCACTAACAAATAGTTAAGACATGGTTTAATCAAAAAGACATCGGATCTGAACTTCCAAATTAGAATCGTTGTTTTAAAGTGGGATGCTAGAGTACCTAAAAGCAGGAACCATGGAAAGTTTGACTCCTTATGGACTGGACCATTCATAATCAATGTATGCAAGCAACATAACTCATTTGAGATCAAAACCATGGCAGGAGATCCTTTGGCAATTCCAGTAAATGGTATTCATTTGAAGCCCTACATTTAGGTATCTTCTAAAATTGTATCATATGTATATATTGTTGCATGTTTCTTTGTTCTATTTTTTTTTTAGTCTCCACTTTCGTTGGATGTTTTTTCCACATGCTCCACCACCCCTGTCCACATCATTTTTGATATATTGAATAATGTTCCCATGTTGTCTTCTCACATTAAAATGATAATCAAAGGTAAGGGACTCTTTTCTCAATAAAAGATCCACAATCAATGCAAGATCTATCAAAGGTGCCAAGTTTGGTGCCTCGGTCTCTCACTTAAAGGAAGCATTATAAGAAGTGACTCTAGGTACATACGAACTTTTACCCTTGGGGTAGTAATGGCTATTAAAGGCCCCTCAAGCTCATTTTGGCAGGATCATTTTGAAGCATTTAGATTTTTATTGGAAAATGTCTAATTTTCCAAAAGTTCCCGAGCCATTCGAAGAAATTCAGATCACCATGGCCGGCACTGCCTCCAGCCCTGCTCAAGTAACAAATTCCTACACAAGACAACCCATTCCTCCTCAACAGCACCATCCAAAATTAAATAACCCAAACCCATTATCTTGGTATAGTGACCCTTAACTGGTCATCAACCTCGCTGACGATATATTCAAGCCCAATCTCAAAAAAAGGCCTAAAGATTTGAGAGAAATGGCATACACTAGTTTCAACCTTCATGGAGACTCAGATTCATTCGGTGCTAGGACCTAGAGCACTAATCTTGCCCAGTACATGGTTCCTCTCACACACCTATGCCCAAAAACATACAATTTTGCATGGTAAGTTTCAACTCGGAAAGCATACCATCAAGGGTTGGAATTTAGCCATTGTAATCACACCACAGGCTATTAGGGACATGTTATCCCTAAACTATGATCAGTCAACTAGTTTCTATGATATAGCCAAGCTCTGGAACATATGGGTCTAGTGTCAAATGAAATTTGCGACCTTTTCCAAGTAACTGAGACCGTTAGACTCTAGCGCATCAGGTGTTCCCGGTTTCCCCATCCCCTTAAATTCCCTCATGTCTAACGCTCAGGATGTCTACTCTATGTTGGCTTTTATTTTGGTAGGACTCTAACAAAAATGTTGAGGATTGGTAGACGGTGGCTATATTCTGAATGATGACCATTAGCACAAAGAAAATATATAATTTTGACTTTATAGAAGTCATATCGAGTCAATTTGTGAACATCTCAAGAATTTCTCAATGACGTCCACCTTCGAGGATTCTTCTTTCATTTTCACCTTATTTTGTACCAAAATTCTCGATTTTCAGTCAATTCATGACCACGACCCTATGGGATACATAGGTGAATTCCCCAAATGTTATCTCGATCATCTGTGTGGACCCATATATTGTCTTGTTCTTCAGACGTTTATGATTTTTTCAATGCTTTTGTTAAGCCTCTTTTGCTAGAGCTCGATCCTGAAGGGATCGATAATAGAATGAATGAATCTGCATGGTCTATCTTCTCAGACCCATTACACCCCATTGACTACTTCTTTTCCAGAGGTCATTCTATGATTTGAGTCCATGGATTTAGAGGTAAATCCTTCATGCTCCCGAGGATCCTCACACCTTGGATAGCAGGTCTCGAAGTCACTCAACAGCTCATCATGATAGACCTAGTGGTTGGCTCAACCAGAAAGAAGAAAGCAATCTATGACCTCAATTTTAGTAGGGGAGGGACGAATGTAGTCAAGAGGCAGGCAGACCATTTTCTATTTTGGAAGTTTGCCTCCTATGGCTTTGCCTTGATCCAGGACTCATGGAGGTATGATCCAGACGGGAAAATAGCTGAAACCCTGTCTATAAATAAAATCAAAGTCCCCTACAAACATGAATCAAGACCTTTTTTGATTCACAAGGAAGCCCCAAGGATGAAGCACCTGAGATATTCATTAAACTCTAGGATATCCCCACTCTAGACTGGGAGTCATTTCATCCAGTGAAAAATGCATTTGACCCTACTCTAATGATTGGGAAAGGGCTGAAAGAAGCCTTAAGAAGAAAGGACTAGAATTCTAGGAAGATTGAGGGATTTTGGAAATACAGAAGGAAATTAGCCAAACAACATAGAAATTCAAGGAATTTCTCATTAACAAGCCTTGGGAGGATAAGTGGGATGTGGAGCATGACTTCGATGAATACAATAAGGATATACTTAACCTCACTTCTGAGAAACCTCTCAGGTCAACCACGGGGTCCTCCGAGATATAGCAATGGATACCTAAGGTACCTTCATCGGCCACTCCTCTTGAAACCCTTCCTAAAATTTCTCCAATCCTCAAGCCCTCAAAAGCTACAGCAGATGAAGAGTCTCTCTCGGCCTTGCCCACAAGAAGCTAAAATTAGTCACGATTCCTAGAAGCCCACCACCTAAGGCTCCACTCTTTGTAATATTGTTGTCTCCAAATCACTACACCCTCTGAATGGCCAAAATGTGAATAGGACGTTCGGTGTGATTGGGACACATGGGATCACCTCTCAAGCTATGGGACTTGGGCTTGAGGTGAACCTCTGGAGAAGTCTAACTTCCTCTTCCTAAACTAAACACAACACTACTTCTAATGCAAGATAAAAATGCTATCTAGTCCTATGCTAACATTTCATGGGATTAGGGAAAGATATTTGTAAGGAAATAAAACCTATACTAGAAGAGGTGATGAACAAAATTAAGGGATGTGTAACATATGGAAGGATTAATGTAGCAGGGATGCTTGCATCACTGACCACCTTCACCTATCACAACTAGAAAGGGTACAAAATACCACAAACTAGGGGCGGATGTTCCTTTGTTAAACTTGAGAATAAATAAGGGTAGATCAAATCAAATTCAACACACACACAATTAATTTATCATGAGGAAACCACACATGCATATATCAAAAATCTATTTCGTAACTAGGAATAATAATGACATAAAATTAATACGAAGGAAAATAATATTTTCACAATTGACGTAAATGATAGTAGTATTAACCCTTCACAACATGAATTAGATAACTTGAAATAAAGGTAAGATAATCACTCTCACTAAGGAATGTTAAATTCACAAAGTAAACATTGATTAACCATTCAACATAATAAATCCCATTTGCAACAATAAGGTGTTACTCTAAATATAATTAAAAGGTTTTTAGAATCTTTGAAGCACTCTTCCAAGCTTGAAGAGAAACTTATCTCAAAAATAATCTATCTCTACTAACTCGAAGTACTCAACTATTTATAAGTTATTAGACTGAGCCATTATATCCGAGCCCTTAACTAACATTTTTCTAAAAATAGAAATTTCATTAAATTAAGGGAACATGCTCCCATGAAAATAGATAATTTGTTACAAGGTTTTGACTCGACCAACCTCGCAAATTTGATCGATCCAGAGCTTGGATTTGTCCTTTCATGGACACTCATCTTTGCCTCATTTTCAGCTACACCTTCCTCACCAGCAAGTTTCTGCTATCCTCCTTCCCACATAGCCATTTGATTGTTGTACTCAATGAAGCGCTTGATAATTCCTTGAATTTCTTCATCTCCAGGCCCACATGTGTAGTGATTCACTACATTTGTTGTTTTGATTTCCTTTGTGATACTAGTGGAAATCTTTGAAGTTTATTCATTACTTTATTTAGTCTCCCTATGAAATTTTAACACAAGACCAATCGGTCAATGGAGTCACTATTGAATGTTTTGGTTACCTCATTGTCACACTTCACCAAATCCTTGAAATTTCCCTTAATCTAATCTTCAGGAAGAACATCAATATTTTCATTGAAGAATTTTCAATTGGAAATATCAAACTCTTCTGAGATGTCATTCAAGGCATCCATGATTTCCACTTGTTTCTCCTCCAATTTCTTAATCAAATCCTACAATACTTGGCACTGAAATTCCATGGATTTTTTATATTCAAATAATTTTGAGGCATCATCGATCACCTCTTTCTGAAGAAGCAAGTCGGGATCTTCCTCTCTGATCTCACTCCATGTTGCCAAATTTAAATTCAGATTATTATTATCTTTAGAAAAGGCCTCGTCCATCTTAGAAATAGTGATTTTTGCAACCTGCAGATCATTATATATTTCAACTACTTCCTTGATTAAAGGATTGGCTTCCTATAGAATTCTCTCCATCCATCCATTCACCGATCCCCTTTCGTGCCTATCTTTGTGATCTCATAATAAGAAATATCATTGATTGTAGATGAAACTGTCATAGCTGTAGTAGTTGAGACTTTAGTAGATGGAGTGGGTTGGATTACTTTGCACAGTAATGCAGTGAGTTGTTTGACCTTGGCTTTGAGCTCATACTTAGTGGCCTTATCTTTGTAATATTTATCCAAAAGGGCCCCAAGATCAAGTGTGCACATCTTGCTTGGCTCCTTCATGAGTAGCCTTCCCCAATGAGAATTTTGAAATCTAGTAATCTACAGTTGTGATTGTTTCTTTAGTTTTCCCCTCAATGGGGGTGGAAACTTCTATCACCCATTCTCCAGATGGGTTAACTGTCAGAATTGACATGGTTCTTGGTCTCTTGGCCTATCTCTTGGGCATATGCTCTAATATGCTGAGATCTATAACATCTCCCAGAGGAACCTTCTTCTTCTGCTTGGGATTTTTCCTAAATAGCCATTTTGGGATGGCTAAAGTTGATGAAGATGAGACAGGAGATTCAATACCTGAGACATTAGATAAGGAAAGAGCACTAGAAACATTGGTTGGTATTTGAGTAGAAGTGGCCATGATGGATGGTGTGGATGTAGGGACAACCATAGGAATTGACAGAATGATGTTGGGGGTTGTGATTGAAGAAAATGGAAGTGAAGAGGAAATGGGTGACCCAATATTTTCCCCAGCTGATAGAACTAGAAGTGATGAGAATACTTGGGCCATAGAAGGGGATGGGAAGGAAGAAATGATTGTGGAAATGGAAGGAACTAATATTGGAAGTGATAATGGAGGAAGAAGAAGGTGTGATGGATCTTGGGAGATACTAGGGGAGTCACTGAATTCAACTACTTTTGTAACAAGCCCTACAGGAGATGTAGTTTTGGGAGTAGAAGCCTTGGAGAGAGATGAGCCACCAACAACAAATGAAATATTATTTGGGATTGTAGGAGCCTTTTGAGCCGACCTTTTCCCTTAGTGGGTGTTGGTTGGCTTATTTCTAGTATAGATCCTATATTTGTAGGTTGATTTTCCCCTTTGGGTGAGATTCCCAAGGTGGCCAACCAACTGAAAGTCCTCTTTAAAATGGGTCCCACCCTCTCCTTTATATTGTTGCATTCTTCCACATACCAATCAATCCATGACAGCAGTTGATTGGCAACATTATCATCCTTGTATGATGAATCCAAAACCTCATCATTGTCTTGCATGTCCTTTGGCACATCGGCCAAACCAAATTACCAAACCTCATCAAGGGTCAATATTTCATAATCTCTTTGTTAAACGATGTATTCATCTCGAAAATGAATCCAGATATCTTCCAATTGGGGCATATGGGCACTGGACCAACTTGTTTCCCAAAAATTACCCCAATAATCAAAATTAGTCCACAGATGAAAGGTCCATAGGGTTACCTCGGCCATTTCTGCATCAACATTTTTAGCCTTGTGAATATTTGGGCAAGAGTACCTACCAATCGAAATAGGGAAATGCATTCCCGCTTTGTGATACTTATTTTGGATTTGATGATAATCCAATAACTACTCGAACTAATTCCAATAGAATCCATTTGTTAGTGGGGCACCTTGGAAATTTTCTTGGGGCACCTATGAAACCTGGAATTTGGATATAGGTGAATGTAGGAAACTGAAAGTAGATTGCTCCCCATTCCCACACCTCCTTGAAGGCTTCATCATAAATCCTTCAGTTGTATAAATATTTGTCAAAATGGTAGAGGATGACAACAAAGAAAGCATTGTTAACTCTACAGAAATGCCAACTTCCCTCATCCAGAGATATTTGGGGATAAAATTCATATATTTGGAAAGTACTGTGAACACCTCTAGTATTCAAACTAGTAGCAAAATCCCCCATAGTAGCAACAAGATACACCAGGAAGGATGTCATGTAGAAAGTCTTTGTATTTAACACTCTACCCAATTGATAGAAAATGGAGCTACTAATATGCTCCCCCATCGATAAAATCATCATTCTTCTTGATGGTCATGATGTACAAAAACATCCATTCTTGGAATTCCTTTGTAGAAGGAAGACCTGAAACTCTACTTAGTAGCACAATAAGATCATTGACCTCCTGAATAAAATCTGACTAATGCATAGTTTTGGGTAATTTGGTGAAGCTCTTGGCCAAATAAGTTTTCATTATGATCTTTGAGCATACCTCCTCTTTCTTGTCCCAATGCTCCACTACTAACTCTAGCAAAATTGTGGTGTAATCTTAAATGTCGAGAAGTTTTAGCAGACCTTCGAAAAAGTATGGGTCCAAATGGATTACTACCTAATCATCGTCATCTCTGACTGACATGGATTATTTTTCAAAGTGGTTTAATGCATCCAAAATGAATTCTGGGAAATGCATGGACATGGGAAAACCAACAAAGAAGAGGCAAACCCACTATCATAAATAGCCTGCATCCATACTTTCTTGTTTGGATCCTTTAATCTAGAAGTTCTCGAAATCTAGAAAATCAATTTTCCTAGGTCGGTGTCCCTATATTTCCTAAGTTGGAAGATAGGCGGGAGTGAGAGAAACCCCAAGAAATGACCACTTCATCTTCTCTTTTCCTTTTAAAGTGGAAGCAGGACATCAAGCCTGTGTTTTAGAAGTTTGAAGTTGTAGAAATTTTGAATGCCCGAAAGAAAACTTCTAAAGTCCCGAAATGGAAAGTTCTCAAATAAATCTTGAACTAGAATCTCCGAAGAAATTCTCTAAAAAAATTTCCCAAACTAAAAATCCAAAAACTTACTCCAAACCGAATCTCTAAAAACTTTTCTCTGAAAAATTTCCGAAAAGAAGTTACAAACAATAGTTCCCGAAAAGAAGTTTCGAACTAATTTATTCTTGAACAATACTAACTCACAAATTCTAAAAAACAAGAATTGAGAAGAAGTATGGGAGGCCTAAGAGGATCCTTTGAACAACTCTGAATACTTGAAGAAAACTCAAAATGTAAAACATGGTGAACAAAGGGGGTAAAATTGTGAAAAATACAGAGGACCAAAAGAAAAAAAAAGAGAGGGAAACAAAGAAAAGGACCTTAAACCAAAAATAAAATAAACAAATTACCATACCTTGAAAAATACATCGCAAAGTACAAGAAATGAATGTCAGAGAAAATGTGTCAAGTAAAAATGACGAGTAAAAATTGAGTTTAAATAGAAAACCCGATATTAATGGCAGAAATCCGATCCATATGGAGGTAGGTGAAAAATTAATTGTGTGGAGGACCTCTGAAAGTCTGAAACCTAAAAGCCCGAAATTTAGAATTTTGGGGTTTTGGACTTCGGAGATTGGGAGATGAAAAAATGAATTAGCAATGAAAATTTTGAAACTGAAATCCTGAAAGTTCAAAAATTCAGAATTTTGGAGATTCGGAGTTCGATGTTTTAAAAGTAAAAATCCTAAAAAATGACTCAGAGAATTCTGAAAACCCGAAAGCTCGAAAGTATACAATTTCAGACTTTTAGAATTTTGGACTTCAAAAGTTCGAGAAGGATTTAAACAAAATGGGGCCAAATTTTCTGAAACCTGAAAGCCTAAAAGTCTAAAATTTTGGACTTTTGGGGTTTCAGACTTCAGAGAGCTAAAATAACAATCTCAAATCTAAGCAATAAAACTCCAAAAGAAAAAAACTCTAAAGTCTGAAGATCGAAAATTTCAAATTTTGAGCCTTGGAGAATTTCATTGTACAAGGATTTTCTATAAAAAAATTGTCGACATATTTTTCGTCAAGGTAGGTTAAATGGTTAACAAATACTTCCACCTCCACCTTCCCATTTAGAATGAATCCTTCATTTTGTCACTACATCCCGACCTCTTCCTCCATCTAGAGATCCTCTACTTCCATAGTACCGCATCTTGCCATCCCGAGCTTCTCACCTCACATTATCACGCCCCCTTCTTCAACCCTAGTATCTGCAGTATCTCAATCACTAGTGACTATTCCATATGACCTGCCACCTAGTTTCCCATTTGCGGGAGGGATGGTCTCTTCTCCTTTTGATTTTTGAGAAAAGTAAAGGCCGCCAAGGCAACCCAAGATCAAAGGAGATCAAAGCATAGAAAGAAGGAGATGGCGGCTCTATCAACTAAGCAGGTTTGATCCCTATATGATCATCAACAAGGCTCCTTAACCCTCCTTAACCATTACTCACATTATCCCTCAGGTATCTAAGCCCATGGAACAAATGCACCATGATGACTATTCCATTAGCATTATCGTAGTGGACCTCATTGAATTCCAACCTCAAGACAAAGTCGAGTTGATGAATGAAATGGTGGTGGTAGTCACTACCAACTATTTGAAGCTCAATAATCAACTAAAAAGGCACAGTCCGACCTCCAAAAGGTAAAATCTACACCAGGGCCGCATGGCTTAAGCAGCTTAAGGCCAAGGACAGAGAGGTAGACCAACTCAAGAGGGAGTTAAGGGACACATCAACCAAGCAAGCCCTCGCGGCTTCTCAAGCAGAGGTAAAATCTCTGGCAGCTAAGCTCACCACCGCCAAGGCCCTAGTTAATTTGCTTTCATAGGAAAAGGATGGCCTTCAGGCTAGGTTAAAATATTTTGATAAAATGGTCAAGGACTTGACCAACCAATTGGGTCAAAAATCTCAGAAAGATGGAATTGTATCATTAGTACAAGGTCTATATGCCTCTTGTTGTGATAGGATCACCACCACTACCGAAAATCTAGCCCCGATGCTTGGATTTATATCCAATGCACATGAATTGTGCTCTAGGGTAGAAAGTGCAGTCTCTACCATCAACAATGCCTTATCCACCAAGGTCTAGGAGTCAAATCTCCTAATTCATAAAATCTATGATGCCTCAAATATTGCTCCTCGAAAGCGGGAATCACCGACAAGTGGTTGATGGCGGCAAAGATCAATGAGATTCTAAGTTGTGACAAAGCTTCTGTCAAATGTCAAAATCTCTTGGCACAACTTCGCTAGGGTATGAGGGAAAGAAAATAGAATATCAATGAATTAGTACAGCTTGGTTTCCCCTCTCCCTTCCTAGATGATTCTACAGTCTTATCCAAAGACCAAATTCAGTAACTTCTGATTGTTAAGCGCCAAGACAAGACAATTTTCTAGTCTTTGAAGGAAGACTCCAGTGTCGCTGAGGTCAAGGCCATCATTAATCCTATCATATAGCTAGAGTTCCGCTTGCATGTGGTCATGCAAATATTTTAAGGTTTCTCCCACAGGAGATAATTGAGTTGGACCAAGATTTTCAAGTCTTGCAGTAAAGAACCTACCAAAGGGAAGAAGAATGGCTTGGATATCAAGATTCTTTTCAAATGCTCTAAATGAACTATGGTTTTGTGCCCCTAAAAGATTGACTAAGTACATAGAGACTTATGAGTGTGTAAGGCTTAAATTGAAGGGTGGGCACGCAAGCAAAAGGCACGTAAGGTAGGGTTCTAGAAGGGTTTTTGGGACCCATGTTACGCGTCGAGAACAAGGACTCGGGACTTAGCCATATTTGGCATATCAGGTAGGACACATGAAAAGCATGACCTGATTGTGCATGTGGAGTGGATAAGGTGCCATCATAGTGATAAGTTGGCCCAAGAAGGAAAATATGCCCTCGCGATAGAAGTTTCTAGAAGACCATCATGGCAAGGAGTGGAGATCTCAAGCACGGAGGAGCATCCTCCCATGAAGGACCACATTTGGAAATGAAAAGGGATCTAAAACCTTAGAAAGGTAGGTTGGCGGTTCAAGGGGCCTATAAATACAAGCACTCATGGGAGATCGGGAGAGATTAGGGGAGATCAAAAGAGATCGAGAGAGAGCAGAGCTCTGTAAAAATGTTGTGTGGAGTTGTATTGGGTTGGGTAGATAAAGTATATGAGAAGGATACATCAAGGGGCTTGGGATTGTAAATTTTCTTTTGAGATGATAAGGAATGTAGATCCAATTATGATGTATGACTCTGGTCTTCCATACTTTGTGATGTTCTCAGTAATGATTGTAATGAGGTTACCAACTTATATAATATGATCATTAATGATTCTAGTCCATACTGAGATATCCTCATGGTTCTGCATTTCATGAATGTTATAAAATGAATATGAATCTTTATGCATTTTCCTTTTTGTTTTGGTTCATTCCTTTAATCTATTAAGTATCTTTCTATTCAAAATAATTGTAATGATCTAGATGTCGTTTTGAGCTCTACAATGATTGCATGTCTCATTTCTACTCACTCTCTTTAATTTCCTATCATAGATGATGTTTCCCACTAAACTCGCATAAAGGAGAGACTCAAAGCACCCATACATGCCTCGAGTGAGTACCCGCACCCACTTTGGGTGATAGGCCGGTGCATGGGATTCCCTTGTTCTTTGGTGGGTGTAAAAATGACTACATCTTGGTTCCATTGCTGGGACCTCTTTTCGAAGTTGTAGTGGGAAATAGCATACATCATGATATGTGAAATGAGTGATGACAGAATGCTTAACCCCGGAGTGTATTGAATCATGGTTCAAGAGTGTGGAGGAAGAATTTTCTCATAGATTTAGCAACTTTGGACCTGAGTTTGATGCATGTAAATGGGTAGAAGAGAACCTCTACCATGAGTTCTATGAAAAAAATATTATTGCTTCCTAGTAGAGTTGTATGAATAGCTCTCAGCATATGCATCCAGATCAAGCTGGTATTATAAATCATGCATGTGGACCCAAGAAGAATACTAGAGGCTGCAAGATGCAAATCTGACATGGACTCATGTTGTGGATCATTGGTGGAAAGGAGTACTAGCTAGATACACTCTAGAGTATGCTATTTCTACATATTCTTGTCTAGAAGTCACTGAGTTTGAGTTTCTGTGGGAGCCCAGAGGATCATTTCTATGTGTTATCCCTCTGGAAATGAAGATATTGATCATTACATTGAGTTTAGAGGCATTTCTAATGGCCGGCTAAACCTTCCTAAGCACTAAGCGAGAAGCTAAGGGGAGGAAGATGGAAGATATTGTGACTGAGAAAGAAAGGGATGAGAGACAATTCAAGTATAGTGAAGCATGTGAAAGGGATATTTCCGGACAACACGAGGTTACAAGTGTGATAGATTTATGGAAGTAAACGTTACGGGAAGGAGTTGATGTTCACATGGAGGATGTGGAACTGAGCAGTCTATGCTACCCCATCTTGGCAAGCATGGGAGAGATATCCCTTCAGATTCTAATGAGATTTTGTCGTGCAAAGAGAGAAGACTCATTGGTGTGCATCTGAACCCATCTAGTGACCAAACCATAGCACTTGGTTTTCCAAATCAGAGGAGTGTTAATAATGTAGTTTGTATCGGTGGGAGTGACTGGTCGACATTCGGAGGTATAATTTCTCATTTGGAACTTATATGGTTACACACTCTATTCCAGTATTTGGAGGAATTTTTGGGAAAGCAGAAAATACACAAGGCTTGGGTAATGCGTTGGGGAGTAGCATGGGACACACATGTGGCAATGGCATAATCTCATTGATAGTAGGCGTGTAGTTCAGTGGGATGTTGGGGACCCTAGGCGCGATTGCTTCAAGACCATTACCGGCTATAGGAGGGTCTAGAGGTGGAATTGGTAGAACTGGGGGCACAAGACCTAGTGGATCTAGTAGATCTGGTGGAGGAGGAAACACAAAAGGAAACCAAGGATCTAGCCCAGAGGACAGGGGGCCTCAACCACCTCCTCAAGTAATATTTGAAATTTTTACACTTTCTAGACTACTGGGCATAGAGGATGATGGGGACCATGTTCACAAGTGTGAGTTACTATGGCATACAAAGGGGATCACAACCTCAAAGTGAAAGGCCATTCATTTTGTAATGACGTTGTAAGAGTGTGCACATAGCTAGTATATGAAGTATGTCCCCCATCACACAAAGGTAGATTACACCACATTGAAAAATACCTTCCTAGTAGAGTTCCACATCCCTGAGTTTGAACAAAAGAGCATCAGCACCCTTAAGGAGATTTAGCAGGGAATGGCGGAGAGTGTGTGGGAGTATGATGCATGGTTTAAGAATCTCCTCTCAAAATTTTCATATGATATCCACCCTTCGCAAAGCATGCTCAATGGCTTTTTGGAGGGTTAATAACTCCATTTAGAATAGCTTTATCTCATAAAATTTTCATAGACCCACGTGAGGCATTGGACGCCGCCCTACATGCCGAAGCAGTTTAAAGTGTTGATACTAGGGTTAGCCCATTCTTGGAAGCTCAAATCACTGCTATGGCTAAGCAGCTAGAAAATTTATCTGTAAACTCATCCCATGAGACTCGTTGTGGAATGTGGTGTATAGATTGTGGAGTAGAGGGGCATGCCAAAGATAGTTGCCCCTAAGACAAAGATCGCATTGCGGCCCATTAGATTATGAGATTTTTCATGTGGACCATGATGCGAGTAGATGTCCCTTATTACAAGTGTGTAATTCAAATAATGTATCTTGCTACTATAAGATCTACACCTCTATAACCCATGATACCAAGGATTATAGGCTTATTGATCAGATCCATGAGGCCATTGATCATGGTGTGTGCCAAACCAGCATTACCTATAGTTCTAAGGGTGATGACCATGGTTATGAGGAGCATGCATGCAGATGGGGGCATGCATGGAAGAAGTTTTATGGAGGATTCAGTGGTCATGGTAACCGTGGAGGAGGAAGGAGTGAGTTCCCATGGGGAACATGTTATAATTGTGGATCTACAAAGCATTACAAATGAGAATGTCCAGATCTATTACAATGCTCATGGTGCGGGAAAAAGCACAAGTATGAAGATTTTCCAAAACTCTACGAGCATATGAACCAGTAGCACAAGAAGGATAAGGGTGCTACTATGGTAAGCGTAAAAAGGGCTGATCTGTAATTGATGCTAAGAGTGGCGCATGAGTTAGAACTAGAACTTGTGTTGGTGACAATGTGTGTAGAGGCCGTGCATGTAAAGGAGATGCCCATACTAATGACATTGGTTTCAAGAGAGGAGGTACCACATGGAAATTATTCGTATCCTTCCCATAAGAAAGAAGTGTACTAGAGACTATGGACATGATTAGGACTTTACAATGGGAGATATAGTGTCTCAAGGAGCAATCGAGATAGGTGGGGCAGTGGAAGGATAACGAGGTTCCAAGAATTAAACTAGATGAGGTCAAAGAAGTATGTAAAATGATAAGGCAAGAGAATATTATTCCCTTACTAGGAGAATGGTTGAGGGAGAAAGTACCATGCACCAGAGTATAATGCAAGAGACAGTTTTACATGTAAACCTTTCCCCGCACAACCTTGAGTATGACAAGGAGATCACATTAAATGCAGTCATGGATGGATGGCTCCTTAGTAATATCCTCATTGACATAGGCATGGAAGTGAATGTTCTTACCTTAGATGCTTGGCATCAGATGGGAAGGGCCGCATTATAGCCATCTTTGAATGTGT
This sequence comes from Taxus wallichiana var. yunnanensis, assembly GCA_018340775.1. Lineage (NCBI taxonomy): Eukaryota > Viridiplantae > Streptophyta > Pinopsida > Cupressales > Taxaceae > Taxus > Taxus wallichiana. The sequence goes on from CM031243.1 coordinate 51,888,928, forward strand.
TGTATGGTGAACAACATGAAGGTAATTCCCATCGGTGTCTTAAAATATGTGGCTATCACAATTTAGGGGGCCAATTTTAATAGGGACTTTGAGGTCTTGGTGCTCACTGAGGTGGACAATTTCCCAGTGTTACTTGGGTTCCCATGGTGTTACAATAATAATATTGACATCAGGTTTAACAAAGGATATATCAGTTTTGAAAATAAGGAATAATGGGTAATCATTCCTTTGACATATGGGAATTCAGTGCCCTACATAGAGCTATTAAGAGAATAAGTCCTTGATAGAATATATGTGCACTCAATCAGGGATCCTGAGATAATCCATCCCACATAAGGAGTTATCCAATTTTAGGATGCCCAGTCTATGAGTGATACCACAAGCATAGCATGTGACAATTGGGCACATGGGACCTATGAGTTGATCAAATGAAATTTAAGAGGATCGGTAACCAAGGTGACAAAGGTGTGTATAGTCTGGCACCTAGGAGGAAGAAAACTACCAAGTTACTCGGGAGGGGCTAATCCAGAAGATTTCTTGTGAGAAATGGAGGCCCATTAGAGAAATGAAAAGGAAAGAAGAGAAATGCTCAATTATAACCTACTCGGAACTGCTACATGCTTTGGTGGGTGACACATCGGAAAACCTCTTGGAATGGCATGAGGTGAGAATTTCCTTCTCCATAAGGTTTTACAAGAGCAATGCACCCATGGCTATAAAATACTACCATGGTAAGGAGATGCTTCCTTCCATATCCAAGCATGTGAGACAACCTGGATTGGAAGTGTAGAAGCATTACCACCTTCATTATGGGTTCAAAAGTTTTACTCCACCCTACAAGGTTGTGTACGTGCATGGTATATCCACTCAAAGATGCATCGTCAAACTAGTAATTGACAAGAATTGGCGGTTGACCTCATTCAAACATTCGAGTACCAAAGTACAAAGCCATCAGTACATAAGGCGTTGCAGGTTGTCAAGTGCCTTATAACAGGGGATAGTGCTATGGCGGAAGATAGAATACAAGATTTAATAAGTGAAACTAGCCTAGAGGCATGCTTTGAGGAAGAAGAAATAGAAGATATACAATTTGAGTGTGCATATATAGAGAAAGAAAAGGGGAAGATGGTGTATGTTATTGATGGAGAAGAGGCATAGAACTTGGATGTTAACCACTTTGTAGGGATGCGCGAGGTCATAGATAGTGTTGATGAATGGGCACGCACCTACCATGAACCTTTAAAGACAAATAAGGTTAACATTAGCTTAGAAGAAGAGCTTAAAGAGGCTATCATTGGACTATTGGTCGAGAAATAAGTCTCTAAAATCATTGATCATTATGTGAATTCTAAGATTTGTTTCCATATGGGTACAATGAGCTTACAAGGCGTCCACCATTCCTTGGGGGAAATTAGGATAAAGCTAAAGGAAGGTGCGCACCTAGTCAAGAAGAGACCATACAGATGAATCCTAACTTGCGCATGAAGGTCAAATAAGAAATAGATAAGATGATAGCGTTGAGCATCATTAAGTTGTTGAAAAGTTAGAGTGGATAACTCAAATGGTGATTAGTATCAAGAAGGACATAAGGATAAGGATTTGTGTTGATTACGGGACCAATGCGGTATACATCATTGATCCTTTCCCAACCCCATTTATTGAAGAAATATTAGAGGGAGTGGTAGGACACAAGGTCTACTCTTTCACAAGATGGATTCTCGGGCTATCACCAGGTAAGGATTGCGAAGGAGGACCAGAGAAAAATGACTTTTGCCACTGAGTGGGGAAATTTTCCCATATAATCATGCCTTTTGGGTTGAAGAATGCGCTTTCTGTGATCTCATGCATTATAGTACAAGCTTTCTAGGACTTCGTCCATAAATTTCTCCAAGTCTACTCGGATGATTGGACAAGATATGGGTTAGTAAAGGACCATTTTGACAACTTAAGGTTGATGTTTGAAAGGTGTCGGTAGTTGAGGATATCCCTCAACATTAAGAAGTGTGTCTTTACTACCCCATTTGGAACATTATTGGGGCACATCATATGTAAGGAGGGCCTACTAGTAGATCCCGCAAAAGTTGCAGTAATTGTGGGATTGAGGGAGCCTACTAGTCAAAGTACAGTGTATGAATTTCTTGGGCATATGGGGTACTACAAGAAGTTCATCAAGGGATATGCCAAGATCGCCGCACCTTTAGAAGAGTTTCTTAGACATAAAAGTGCCTTTCATTGGGGAGAGGCACAACAAAAGGCATTCAACACTTTGAAGGATAGGCTTGTCAACGTGCCCATCCTACATTTCCCTTCTTGGGATAATCCTTTCCATGTCCATGTGGATGCCTCAGGAACTATCATTGGAGTAGTACTTGCACACCCTAGTGAAGGTATTTGTTATTATCCTTTGTGCTTTGCAAGGTGAAGTTGATACTAGTAAAGTAGAATTATACTACAACTGAGCACGAGGCATTGTCAATGATCTACGTGCTTCACAAGTTCAGACAGTATTTACTAGCAACCCCTTTTATATTTTACACTGACCATATGGCATTGAAATATTTAGTGAACAAGCTCATTCTACAAGGGCACATATGTCAGTGGGTACTATTGTTCTAAGAATTTGAATTCACAATGGTTGTCAAACCAGAAGAATCAATTTTAGACCTGATCATCTGTCTAGAATCAATTCAGGGAGGACACACAAAGCATTGAGGATACCATTCAAGATGCACAAATATTTAGGTTACGGTGCACGCCCTCAAACTTAGAAGATATTGCAGTATTTCTCAAGACAGGTATAGCACTAGAAGGGATGAAGGAATTGGATAAAAAGTGGTTAGCTACACACTCCATGCCCTACATGTTGATTAGTGGGATTTATACAAATTAGGATGTGAAGAGGTTACTGCACCGATGTGTATCATAACATGAGTGCCTAGCCATCATAGAAGAAGCGCATGGAGGTAGTGCAGGTGGGCACTATGTAGGTGGCGACTGCATGCAAGATATTAATGGCTGGATTATGGTGGGAGACCCTATATCAAGACTGCAAGGAATATTTCAAGATGTGTGACCATTGTCTGTGCATGGGAAAACCAGGGCGAAGTGATGAAATTCCTTTACACCCTATTCCTAGTGCTGAGCCATTTGAAAAGTGGGCTATAGGCTTTATAGGACCTATTACACCAGCCACACATAGGATTGGGTCACGGTATATAATCACTTGCATATATTACTTGATAAGGTGGGTAGAAGTAGCACCTACTAAGGATTGCACAACAGCTACTGCAGCAAGGTTCCTATGGGAAAACATTATTACAAGGTATGGATGCCCTTTGATTTTGACTAGTGACAGGGGTACACATTTCTTGAATGAGACAGTAAGGATTTTGTTAGCAAAATTCATGGTGGCTCATCACAAGACTACCCCTTACCATCCACAAGAAAATGAAACTGTTGAGGTGTTTAACAAAATACTTAGTCACATGTTAAATAAGATCTATGATGTTGGTAGACAGGATTGGGATGAAAAAGTATTAACCATTCTTTGGGCATATAGAACAACCTACAAGAGGTTAAATAAGGCCACACCATTTCAATTGGTGTTTGGCATGAATGCTTTCATTCCAGTTTAATTCATGTTACCTTCTCTGTATAGTACACACAAGAGGATTGGAAGATGGACAAGCGTTGGAGGAAAGAATTGATGAGTTAATGCAATTGGATGAATGACGATAACTTGTCGTGGTGGAGCCAGAAGACTGAAAAAGAAAAACAAAAGGCACGACATGATCATCACATTAAAAAAAGAAATTTGAGGTTGGGCGATGGTCTTATTATATGATTCAAAGTTTATGTGCCATCCTCGGGAAGTTAAAGGTGCACTGGTTGGGTCCCTACATCATCTAATACAATCCTTGATTCATTCACATGCCAACTCCAAGCACCTTGGATGGGATAAGATTGTCGAGACACTTCAATGCCGGTAGTGAAGCCCTACTATAAATAAGTCTTCGGGTCTTTGTAGTAAGGTAGTATTTTCGATAGTTTAGGATTTCCTTTAGTGCATTTCTTTTCTTTTCTTTTGTTTCCCTTTCTTGTTGTTGTTTTGTGTTGTGCCTTGGGCACCGATAACCTCATTAATTTTTCAAAGGTTGTGAATGCACAAAGGGTCGCACATTATTTTAGTGTGGGGTGGAGTAAGGTGGAAGAAATTACAAAGTGTGAAGCATCGGGAAGGATTGCATTGGAAAGCCCGGTTAAATGGCCCCGTGAAAGGAAGTGCATGGAAGGAAAGGTGAAAAATTATGGTGGGTGTCAAGGTAAGGCTACATTGATCCACGTACAAAAGAGGAAAAAGTGCAAAAGCAACATGAGGTAGGCAAGAGAAAAAATCATGACGGAAGTACCTTCGGTGCTGGTGACGCGTGCACAAGAGTCTCATGTCAAGATGGATTGGTTGCATTCCGGAAGGTTGGGGAATTTTCTATGCAAGGTTGGGCGCATTAGTTGGGGCTCAGAGTCGATTTTTTTGAAAAATCTACATAAAGTGTTGAAGTACGGTAGTAGGTGAAGTAACAATTAAATCCTAAAAATTAGGAAAACTATAAATAGAGGGTCAAGAACTTCATTATTTACATTGAAAATATGAATAAGGAAGAGATTTTGCGAACTAGGGTTTCCAGAGTTGATCCGTGTGAAGAAAAATTGGAAAAATTTAACCGTGAGTGACTAGTTTGGATCTGCAAACCAGGAGGGAAGTAGTTCATGGGCGTAGAGAGAGTTATGGAGAAGCGTTGTCTTCTTAAAGGGATATTCTAGTTAGGTTTTGGAAGCTAGGAAATGGGTTGGAAAGAAGCTTGGAAAGGGTAGAGAAGTAGAGCAAGAGAATTTGAAGTGCAAAGATAACCTACACAATGGTACCCAAGAAACCAGCTATAACACCTAAGAAGGGTAAAGGAAAGGGCAAGGGAAAACAACAAGAAACTACCATGAGTACCAATGAAGAATGGTATGCAGAAATGAAGTACCCATATGGGGTTTTTCTTGGAAAGGAGTGGCAGTTCCATTTGAGAAAAATGACTATAAGCGATTATAACCATCGCACAAATGCGACTAAAAAATAAATGGCACTACAGTTAGTGCGCTCGAAAAACAAGAGGACACCAGAATGGTTACACACTTATAGCGATGAAGTAAAAGTCAAATTGGAGAAGGCAGGGTTGTTACAACTCTATGAGTTGCCCTACTTTGGGAATCCTGAGCACCTATATCAGTGGTTGATGTCACGCGTATACAAAGATCACTTTCACTTCGCGGGGCACAAGATACATATAACTCCTCAGTTGATTTCAAGATTCAAAAGTCTTATCTTTGAAGGAGAAAGTATAGAGGACAACCTATGTGACAAATAATCCATCAAAGAAATTATCATTATATATTCCTACAAGAAAGGGTTGAGGTACTTTTATATTGCGGATATCCAAGACCCGGTGATGAGAATGGCCATGCACTTGGTAACTAAACTTAATGACCAAGAGAGGTGGATGCAAGTAAACAAGTCCTAACTCAATGTTTGCAGGAGAATATCGAAAGGCACCATCTACAACTTATCCGCATACATCGTGGATGAGATCATTAGCGCACACACACAGGGTGTGACAGAAAATTTTTGGTAATGTCCTCTTAACTATTGTGTTTTCAGAGATTGGAGTTCCAGATACAAAAGTTAAGTTCATTTGGGAGTACCTAGAGGAAGACCCTCGCCCGCTAAGTGATTTGAAAAATAAATTTGCAATAGCATGATGACCGTTCACAAGGCGTGTCTTGAGAAGTGGTATACATGCTTAAGGAATGCATTCGGAGAAGAGTGGAGGATCCTAGAACAACTATCGGTGCTCACAAAGGGAGAGGGTGAATTCATAGTATACCATCACTTCGCATTAGCATATTTAGGCTATTTGATGAAAACATGAGCCCTTGGTGTAAACTTCCATTTTCCTTCACCGTTCAATATTTTCAAGTAGAGATAAACAAGTTTAAAGAGGCCAAAAGGCTAAGGTTCAACCTTGGTGAGGTGGACCAGGACTACATGGAGATGTAAAGATGTTGGTCTACCCCAACAAGCATGCGTATGTGGAAAAGTACGTATCGCATGAAGTTTAGATGATGAAACCCCTAACTCTTCCCATTACAGGGAGGTCCACAGTGCATGTATACCTTCACATAAGGCCCAAGTTTGAGAAGGGTGCTTATCTTGAAAATGAGATATCTATACCTAAAGACCCAATAGGTAGGAAGAAGACCATGCCCAAGAAAAAGGAGATGGAAGAGATAAAGAAAAAGGCACCAAGTGTCCAAGATACACAAACGGTGGGTGCCTCGGGAACAAGCACTAGAACAAGTACTTACATGCATAGGAAGAGGTCCCCAGTCAGAGAGGAGGTACCAGAATAAGAAGAGCCTATCATAGAGGAGAAATCACTAGAGGAAGAAGAAAAATCCAAATCCCTATACTTGAATCCCGGTTAGGAAGAAACAGAAGGTGATACAAGAGGCTGATTCAAAGGACATAGAGAGCTTGGAGAAATATAGGGGTGAGAGGGATGATGATGAAGAAGATGAACCTGAAGGAGACCAAGAACCACTTGTTTTCAACATGCACGATTCAAGAAGAAGAGGGCAGAGAAGAAGAAAATGAGTTCCTTTTCATGCAGGCACAAGGGTATCTAGGAGGAGGAAGGTGCCCAGGACATGGGAGGAAGCGAAGAGGTTGGCGCATAGGATCAAAGAACTCCAAGCCTCATAAAGGAGCAGATAAACAAGGCGGAAGAAAGAGAAGCAATGAAAATCATCGAGGCCTTGGTAGAACAATAGTTGGAGTGTAGCACTGAAATAGTCATGAGTGAAGATAAGGAAGAGAGCGTAGGAAAAGATCATGGCAGCACGGGAGGCCCCATTCTAAATATAACTATTCCTAAGGGTACACACATAGGAGGAAAGCACATGGAGATCCAGAGACAAAGAATGAGCTATATTGATGATCTAAACAAGGTGTTGTTTGTGTGCTTCCAAAGAAACATGCAATAGGTCAACTCTTGTAATGAAGTCATTTGATGAAGATGGTGCATACCTCGAGCGAGGAAAATGCTTTCATGGGCGATTGAGTCCCACATCAATGAGCTAGAGTTTGAGGTAAGCCAAGGGGAAATAATGAATTTTCCTAAGTCAAAAGGTGACAAGCCCTTAATGAGCGCCCAATAGCTTTCACATGAACAAGTATGTAACACATTGAATAAAGTCTCGGTTGAACTAGAATCCAAGTTATTCGGAAGGAATGATAGGGTAAATTTTCTAGAGGAAGAGCTAGAAGAAAGGGAGGAAGAACTAGAAGATAAGGACAAGAATTTAAAGCGGAGGAGTTAATTAGTGCACATACTAAAGCATGAAATAAGGGAAGAAAAGGCAAGGGTGTGCGAGGTGTTCAAGAAGGTAGAATCCATCATAGATGCCATTGTTTTGAAGCATCTAGACCTCCACCACCCACACAAAATTATGGATCTTCCCTTGAGTTCCTTGAATATTTAACACACATCCTCACCATGGAGAGGAAACCTCTGAGCTAAGAATCCACGGAATAAATAGCAGCATGCCTAGAAAAAAAGAGGACAAATTGAAGGTTTTAGCAGTCATTTTCGATTACAGTAAGGTTCTTGCTAATGTAAAATTACTACCCATACTGTTGAGGCCACGTATGACAATTGCACCTGAGAAAAAGATAAAGTGGTGATTATTCTTGTCACCATGCACAAGGGAGAGCTCAAGGAATTCTAAGAGAAGAACAAAGGAAATAGATCGAGTGTGAGAGGATCCTATCCGAGGTTAAGAAGAAGTTAGAAGCTATTGAGACCTTATGAGGTTCAATTAAAAATTGGTGAAGGAGTTATACCCACATATTACAAGAAGAATGGATGCACTTGAGGAAATGGGCAAGGAATTGGAAGAAATGTTTGAAACATTGAAAACTTGAGAAAATGGTTTGGGTTTTGAGGAGGTAAGCACCCTAGTTGGAAACCTTTTCCAAAGAGCACAAAATGAATTTGATGCTTGGAACAAGTTAGAGGCTGACTTGCGAAGAGATATTCCTATCTTATTGCATTAATGCCATCACTTCCCCATTCTTTTTCTTTCCCAAATTCTTCATTCCCTTGTTATTTTCCCAAGACGTTAAGTCTATTGTGATTCTTTATTCATTGGAGAAGTGTTCTCACCCAAGCGGAGAACAGGCATAGTGTGGGGTGATGTTGGGCCACTAAAATATTGACTAATTACAGAGAGGTGCATGAGCACACAAGGCCTAAATTGAAGGTTGGGCATGCGAGGCAAGGTTCTATGAGGATTTTAGGACCCGTGTTATGCAGCGATAGAATAAGGTCTAAAGACTTAGTCATATTTGGTGTTTCGGGAAGGATGCATGAAAAAAATGACTTGACTACGCATGCGAGTGGATAAGGTGCTAGCCTAGTGATAGGTTGGCCCAGAAAGGAATATGTCATGCGATGGAAGTTTCTAGAAGACCGTCATGATAAGGAGTGGAGAGCTCATGCACGGAGGAGCATGCTCCCATGGAGGACCACATTTGGACATTTGGCAATGGATCTAAAACCTTAGAAAGGTAGGTTGGCGGTTCAAGAGGGCCTATAAATACAAGTGCCCATGGGAGATCGAAGAGAGATCGGGGAGATCAAGAGAGATCAAGAGAGATCAAGAGAGAGCGGAGCTCTACGAAATATTGTGTGGAGTTGTATTGAGTTGGGTAGATAAAGCATAGGATAAGGATACATCAAGGGGCTTAGGATTGTAAATTTTCTTTTGAGAAGCCAATGAATGTAGATCCGCTTATGATGTATGATTCTGTTCGCCATACCGTGATGTTCTGTAATGATTGTAATGAGGTTACCAACTTATTGAATATGATCAATAATGATTACGGTCCATACATATATCCTCATAGTTCTGTTTCATGAATGTTATGGAATGAATATGCATCTTTATGCATTTTCCTTTCTATTTTGGTTCAGTCCTTTAATTTGTTAAGTATCTTTCTATTCAAAATGACTATAATGATCTAGAAGCCATTCTGATCTCTATGATGATTGCATGTCTCATTTCTTCTCACTCTCTTTAAGTTCCTATCATAGATGATGTTTCCCATTAAACTCACATAAATGAGAGACTCAGCACCCTCATGTGCCTCGGGTGAGCACCCAACACCCACTGGGTGATAGGCCGGTGTGCATGGGATTCCCTTGTTCTTTGGTGGGTGTAAAAATGACTACAATGGTTAGCCGTAATTTTTAAAATTTTGGGAAGGCATGAGATATCAGATTCTTACATGGAAGGCATGGAATCCCATGGTGAGTCACTAGACTGATTATATTATTTTGTTATGACTCTTTTGTTAATTATTTTTTCCCTAGACTCTAGATGTCCTCGGTTGCTCAAAGCTAGTAACGACTAAGTATGAAATGCTCACGGAGGTCTCCACGTGTCTCATAGGCACATCCCTAAGTTCGAGCATTCAAGCAGGTTCTCAAACTCACTCAAACACTCCACGTGTCTATCTGATGCATGTTTGATATATCCCAAAAGGAAGGAGGACCTTAAGCGAGCGTGAGCCCTCCATGTGGCTTGAATGAGGAGTCTAATTAGACAGGGACTCAGTGGCAATACTAAGAAGGAAGTAGATGCACGATTTCTATAAAGGGACAAAATATTTATTCCAAAACCATGAAGATCAAATATCTGAATTAATAGGGAAGACAATGGCGGCGTTAAATTTAAAATACTAGAGGCGGGACCCGAAGGATAAGTACAAGGCCTTATCACAATTGAAGGAAAAGGGTGGTAGCTGAAAGTGAAAAAGGAAAAAACATTTCCTATAAAAGGAGGTGAGATACAAGAAAAAAAAAAAAAGAAAAAAAGTGGAGGATCTTAAAGAGGAGAAAAAGGGAGAAGTAAAGAGTTCTGCATATTCTGTAAGAGTCTAGCCTTAGTAAGTCTTTGTCATAAAAGATAAGTGTAATCTGTGCTTTTCAAAATCCTTACATACCCATTCTCTATATGAATAAAGAGTCCTTATTATGTGCAATCATATTTTTATGTATTTGTTAAAGCTTTATTATTTTATAAGTAGTTCTAAATGAATTAGAGAAATTGATCGTGCGTAGTGCCCTTAGAATTTCTTTGCTTCATTTATTATCTAAAGCTCAATCTTTCGCTTCTTGCTATTTGTGTTATTAAAATAGTGGATCATGTTGTATAGCCCTTCAACTCTTTTGATATGGGTTCCAAGTATTCTATAGTTTTCCTCTCTTTTAAATTTGGTGCATCACCTATTTATTTCAGTCATTTACATGCTTTCTCTAAACCTACTCCTAAAAATTGGAGAAAATTTAGCTTCTTTAAAACCTGGACGTCACGTTAGGGCACACGTCTCACCAACCTAAGGTTTCCTATGACTCTGATAGTTCATTTGTAAGGATCATCATTAACAAATACCACCATGAGATTTTTCCATAATAGCCATGAGCTCATTTTCCAAGACACACCTACACAAGACCTCGTCATGGCCTATCTTGTACAAGTCTCTACCAATGAGTTGACAGGGCACCACACGAATATAAATTTACTTCTTTTCTAATGTTTTCATCCCCTCTGGCACAAGTCTAGTGCCCAAAAATATTGTTATGTCTTCCACATTTGTGGTCATGTGATTAAATCTAAACAATTGTGCATCAGGCATAATATCCTCAATACTTTGTGCATCCTCTCCAGAGTTGATTCTTGATAAATGATCGGGCCATGAATTACTTTTTCCTAGTTATACAAAAAATGTGAAATCAAACTCCTTAAAGAGAAGTATCCATGACAAATTCCCCCTTAAACAACAAGGATTGTTGACCAAGTACTTTAATGTCATATGATATTTTTAAAAGGTGAATGAGGTGGCCAGCAAATACTATCAAACCTTATGAAGCACGTAGATCATGGACAAGGCCTTGCGTTTTGTGGTAGTATAATTTTTCTCTGTTAGTGTCAACTTCTTGTTACACATTGTTACATTGGTGGTTGTTTTCATTTATGTCACATGGCATTGATGGCAAAGGAATATTTCAATAGCATGCAGGTTAAGTGTTTTTCAATGGTGCTTAGTGGTTCAAGTTGATTTCAGGAAGCTTTAGGCATGTTTTACAATGGTTTCAAGGAGCTATAAGCTCAAATTGACATGTGGTTGGTCTATAAATGAAAATTACAGGTTTAATATGTTGTTTCATATGGTCTACAAGTCATTAATAGTGTTTAAATCATGAGAAATATGTCTCATAGGGTGTATCGAGTCATTTGGTAGAAGTTGTAGTTGAAACTAGGCCATTTAGGCATGTTTTCGATGCTTGATGAGATGTGAGAAGTTGGTTAAGTCATTTCATGGTCACGGGAGAATGTTAGTAGTGAAATACTAGTTTCTCTAGCATGGGTGTGTAAAAACAAGGCTCATTTTATCCCCAAGATTCAAAATTAAAAATGCACAAAAGTTGGCTTTGTGAAATAGTAGTGCGAGAAGAAAATGAGATGGAATAGAAGATTACATGAATATTTTTGGAAAATGGTCTTATGTACCATGTAGTAGGGTGTGATTTGGTGCTCCAGCCAAAATTTCACCAAATTCTAATAAGGTATGTGCAAGTTATGAAAATATTTCTAAAACAGGATTTGTAGAAATTGCATAATAAGGTGTCCGAATTCTTAACGAGTCAAGAAAAATATCTTAAATCCTTTAAATAAATCATAGAATTAATTTTTGTATATTATTATAATCTTGAGATGGTGTTAAAATTTTTAGGAGAATTGGGCATGTATCAATAAAGTTATGAGCATTCTCTTTGCATGGGTTCATTCTCTCTTGAGGCATCTTCTTGAGTTGAGTGGTCAATTTTGAGTTTTTTCACCTCTAAATCATTGGTGCAAGCTACAAACCTATATCATAAGATTAATATACCTTATCTAATCCAAAATAATGATGTACCACTATTTTCAATAGGCATTGTGCCACATAGGCATGCTTGTGTTGTGTAGGACTAAGTTTGAACAATCATGTTCTTTAGCCTCCAAACTTGCATTTCTTTAGGAAGATTTTTTTCAAAGGATTTTCTGGAATAAATAGGGTGTTTTCTTCCTTTTCATGAGCTCAATATTTTTTTAAATCCTTCAAGTGAAATGGTGAAGTATGGTTTATCCTCCTAATGTGTTTATGTTTGAACTGGTGATATCAATACACTATTAAATATGTAATTTCTTGAAAAATCATAGCTCGTAGAAGTATGACCTCAATTTTTCTTCAAAATTCATAGTACTAATGGTAAGTGTAGTCTTCACAAGTGGAGATGGTACTAAGGTTGAAAGAAGGGAGTTTTTGTGCTTGCAAATAGTCAATAAGAAGATTGTATTCTATGTGTGCAGTCATGATCAAGTGGAATTGATCTAGTTCTAGACATATAGAATATATTAAGAATTGTTTGGATTCATGGTTAGACTTCACGTTTCTTAAAATGTCCATTCCAATCCCTTCAAGTATGTTTTCACCTTCAAACAAGTTCATTGTACTATCTTTCCACCATTGTAGGTTGTAATTTTGATAGCTAGGGAGTAAATGGAGGCTCTTCAAGATGCAAAATTGATTGACACGACTGGAATTTGGTCTCAAAAAGATTCAAAAGTTTGAATTTTTGTTTTTCATACAAAATTGGATGAGAAATTGAATTTTAGTGCTCTTGGGCTTCCACCGTTCATCATACCCTTATTCTAGGGTTCGAAGGAGGGTTTCGAGCATAACTTCACTTTTAACCAACCAAAATTCTAAAAAAATAATACAAATATCTGTATATCCATGTTGCAAAAGGTTTCATGTAATTTCATGGAGGGACGAATGATATTTTGATAATATTTTCTCCATATGGTCGTTTTTTGCTATCAAATCAAGTAGCTCTTCAAATTACATGCAATTTCTTGCAAATAGAGATTAGCTTATCATTGAATCAAGTTCATGAAGGGACGAACGAATGTTAGACGTTACTATTTGTGTTTGAATAAGATTTATTTCATTTGAATTCAATAAATTCTCTTATTATTTCTTGTTCCAATGCTTTCCTATGAAGAAAGGTAAAGTGTAGACAATGTTTTAGTAGTAAGACAGTCTTTGAAAAGAACACTTGATCTTTGTGAAGATCAAGGAGGCATCAACACAATGTAATTCATGTTTAAATGAATAATTGGCACTACACAATTTGAAAATCAAATAAATGAATGAAGTGCAAAATGGTTTCACAGTGAATGAAGGAAAATTTTGTTTCAAACTCCTAAGTTCGAATTAGTGCAACTTTTGGAGAAGGTAATGAATCAATCTTAGGCTGAAACTCATTCAATTTCCCCTTTGCTCGAAGAATAAGACAACAATACATTGTTTTTGTCCTTATATGAGTCCTTTAATTTTGAACTTACAAGGGGAAATATGAAGAGTCTTATGAAATTTCAAGTTGAAGGTGTGGAATAGTTTGAATAAGGAGCTTGAAGGTGAAAAGGAGTTGAAGGGTTTGGAGTTAGAGTAAGTGTAAGTGTTTGATTTTTAATATTGAAGTGAAAAAATGTGATACTCTTTGATAGAGATACAATCAAGAAATATACTATTTTGAAATAGTGAGGTGTGATAAAAGGTGTGTGAAAGAAAGACAGAGACAATCCTAAAACAAACATATCGGTGTAAGACGGTGTATAAAGTCTGAAAGCAGTCCCTAAACTTTGCAAATCGGTGTATGTCGGTGTCTAGAAGTCTCATATTAGTCATGAACTAATGCATTTAATATATACAATGGACTATAATTCCTTAACCATACTTGAATCGGTGAAACATGTAATATAAAGGCATTGAAGGATAGTGGAAACATTCTTTTTGTGAAATCTAAAACAGAGAAGTGTATGATATCGGGGTAAGAAAACTATGTTGAAACTTAAGGATCAAATTTGATCTCAAACAAAAATTCAAGGTAAATAGGAGAATTCAATAATTGGCAAGATAATATGTGAAAAGGAATGTGAATTCTTGCAAGATAGATTTCTAATCTAGGATCATCATCAGATGTTTTTGCATTCAATTGAAGTGTGATTAGTTTTTCATGTAATCACGAGTTGTGGCTCAATCAAATCATGAAGTGGGTACTTTCTGGAAAGTTGTGGCTTGCATATTGTCAAGTTGTTACTTGACTAGAGTTATAACTTCATCGGTTGAGTAGTTTATGAAAAAAATTAACCTCTTGGCATATAGTGTAATGGTTAAATGGTATTTCTCCCAAATTGGGTTTCCCACTTAAAAATTATTTTCTCTTATCTATGTGTGTTAGTTATTTCTATTTTGATTTGAATATCTAATTAAGTGGTTATTCTAATTGCTTTGATTTAAAGTTGAATTGAACACTAACTCACCCCTCCCTCTTAGTGTTCCAATTTCTAACACTTCATGCTCACTAATCATATGGGATGATCCACATTACCCTCTCTAAGTTGTGCCAAGATAGCGTTAATCACCATACCGAAAACATCAACATGTACATGTATGGTTTTGTTCTATGAAGGAAGTACTTTTCCTTTAGTGTCTTAAATTCCTTTTGTTGCACGCCATACCAATAAAAAAAATTGAGACATAAGAAATTCTTCCATGGGCACAACAATATTTTCATATCCCATGATAAATTTTCTATATTAACCAATATCTTTGCAAAATCATGCACTTCACTTTGGTTGATAGATTCTTCTAATCCTAAAATTACTACGTTTTTACAGGATCTACCAATAATCCATCCATACAAATTATGTTCCCGAGAAAAGTGCCAAAAGGGTAGTAAATATACACTTCTTAATATTAAGGAAATGCTCAGCATCTTGCATCTCTTAAAAATTATCCTCATATTATCATAGTGATCTTTAACTAGATGATAAACACTCCAACCATCTAGATAAACCTACAATAATTTGTGGATGAAATAATTAAAATCTTACACAACAATGCATGAGAATACAACGGGTGTATTGTTGAATCCAAATGGTATAAAAATATATGAAAATATTCCACATTCGGTGGTGAAGGTAGTCTTTTTGTAGTCCTCGCACGCAATGTGCACCTCATGATAGCTTTGAAAACCCATCCATAAAGGAATAAATTTTGTGTCCTACAAAATCCTCAAGGATTTATTCTATGAATGGCATAGGAAAAGGATCTCTAACACGTGATGCATTAAGCTCCCCTGTAATATACATAGATCTTGACCATCCATCCTTCCCGATCTTGATTACCATGGGGCTAACCCGCTCGACCCCTCAATTGGTTCAATTATCTTTGACTTGAGCATCTCAAAAATTCCTTTATTTACTTCATGCACGGTTCGAGTCCATCATGTAAGACCTCTTCCAAAATAGATGCACACCTTCTTTCAGCTCAATCTTTATCTCTCCCAATGAGGGGTGGACTCCTTTCAACTCATGCTAACCTCATGGGAACAAATCCTGGAAGTCACACAAGATTTCAATGATCTCTGCTACCTCCTTCTCTAACCAAGAATGTCGCCAATAATGTCCTCCTTGGGCACATCCTTAGTACCAATTTTTACCTTATTTTTATTTATGGTAACATGGTATGCATGGGCCTTTTCATCTACAATTTCCACTACTTTGCTGCGCACACCTTCTATGTGGCTAATATCCAAATTCTCAACTTCTTCATCATCAATGAGGTACACCATTTTACCTTTTTCTTTCTCCTTCTAGCGCAATCCATCTGCATCTCTTTTGTCTCCTCGGTATCCACGCATGCCTCGGAATTAAGTTCTCAAAGTAAGTCAAGCATAAGCTCCTCGATTTCATGCTATCCCCCAATGTGATGTGCTTCATGATCTGTAATTCCTTATGGACTAGATGTTTATTAGAAAAATAATCAAATGTATGTACCATACCTTTAATCATATCTCACTCTCTTTCTTGAGCTCAACATGCACATACCACAAGCAGGCACATCCATACAAAGTGGAATATAAATTATGCACCCACATAGATCATGGTGGTAAATCCTCTTGAAATTTTTCCCATTGTCTCTCATAACTATTAATGTGTACCAAGGAAAGAGTCATCCCATCATACTCATAGATAAGAGTAGGCACATTTCTCCGAATGAACCTTTTTGAAAATGAGATTATCACTTCCCACCAACCTAAAATATTATCTATATGTGTTTCCCAATATCACACTATTATTCCTCTCAAAGTATAAAACAACATGTTCCTTTGATCACATTAATTCTTGCAGTGTTCCTTTATGGTGTGCAAGAAATATTCCATATTTTCCTCACCAATATATCTAGGTAATTGAATTTTTCCCATGTGCCTGACCATGCATGGCTGATCATTCTAGTTAGTCTCCCCTTCATCTCACACCCGAAAAATCTCATATGTGCCATGGGCTCGATTATCACAAGCAACACTGGTGGTGTCACTGAATGTATGTGTATCTTCCCATTGAAGTACACCCTCCCATGATGGTTCCATAATCTTAGGGTCTCGTATCATGCACACATAAATCCTATTCATATCTTCTTCACTCAAAGGCTAAATGTATGGTGTAACTTTTGCCTCATCCATAGGTATAATCACACTCTCATCCTTACACTCATATCTGATATACCCCTTTTTAAAATTCAAGTTTGCATTGTTCGCATAACACCGGGGTTTTCTAAGTAATGTTGGAAAGTTATCTACCTCAAAAAGCTCCAATAACTCAAAGTTTCCAGAAACTTGGATCCTGTATAGTAATGGAAGCATATTTTAGTACCCCAATAGGAATTGACCTCATTTTGTTTTCCATATACGGTACATTTGAGGATGGTTGTAATGTAGGTCTCCCGACTCTTTCCATGCATCCAGAGCGTAAAAATTCACCTCATCACCTATATCTATCAAAATATTTCTTACCAACCACCCATCAATCACTACATCTAGGTTGATTTATTTATCATATTCATGGTTCTGTGGTGGAAATTTTGTGTGTAGTATATATCACTCATGCTCAACTCCTATGCATAATACCTTCTTGTATATCCACTCTCCCAACAACGAGATGATATTTTCTTGTCACAACATCTTACATATCTCCTTCAAGTCATCTACATCCTTCTTCGGGATATCAACATTCTTCGTTTGTTCTCTCACGCGTGTCTACTCCTTCAAGAACTGTATCTCACCTTGCATCTCTCTATTACCTCCCATAGTTTCCGTATAAAATTTATTTTGTTATGAAGCATCCGGCTACTTGGCATGTATGATATCTTCTCTGCGAGTGAGTGGCTTAGCTTTAAGTGGTTCACACATGCATGTTTCCTCTTTGTGAGTGGTCACTAGCATGGGTTGTAATTCCATATAAGGTGTCTTATTTGACATCCATTGATCAATATCCATGTGATACACCTTGATCATTCTCATGCCCTTTTCCTTCTTCTTTTTCTTGCACATATGCTTAAAAATTTCAAGACATTCCTTGACCTTATGTTTTTTCCCACAATATGCACACACTATATTCTAAGGACAATTGCATTGGTAATGATCTGGGGATCCAAAAGTGTAACACGTCCCACATGAAAATATTCCTCTTCTACCATGTCTTCTCATCCTATAACCTCCATAGAATCCACCACCTCCATTGTTTCATTCTATATAAGTTTGAATTTCATGTACATGATAACTTATCGCCACGGTGGTTTTTCATAATCGAGTCTCCCACACCTCGTAAATATAATCTATTAACCGAAAATACTTTGTATCATGAGTATGCACATAACAAATATTGCAGTACATAGATACATTCTTCATCGTCATGTGCTAAAAAGAGGACATTTCCAAATGTCGTGATTCTTGTGATAGATATCAAAGTACTACAACACTTGCATGCACTATCCTATGCAGGCATATATCCTTAGTATGTCCTTGACTTCACGGTTTGTACACCATATACCACTACTCGTTTCGTGTGTTGAATTGGTAGAGAGATTCTCCAATTTCTTATCCATAGTTTTTATATGTACCTTGAAAAGTGGTCTCACTCAAATATAAGAACTTCCAACTACTTCAATGTGTAGAGCTACTTCCAAGGCCTTACATGGAGTGCAGTATATATCTTATGAGATAAATTTATTTGAAATGGAGTCATAATCTCCCAATGAACCACTTTGTACATTACGAATTGGATGGATATCATTAGATAATTTGGAGAATAGAGTCTTAAAATACTCAATATACTCTCACACACTTTCTGAAAAACCCTATTTCATATCCTTGAGCGTCGTGATGCTTTGTTATTCAAACTCAAGGATGTGGAACTCGATAAGAATTTTACACATAGAATATCATAATCCACCATATTCTAGTGTGGATCATACTTTCCATACCAACTATGTGTGTGCCCTTGTAGTGTGGTGGAAAATTGATTCACCTTTACTGTCTCTGGGTTGTAATTCCTTTTGTGCACCATAATAGTTTACACTTGTGCACGTGCTATTTTGCATCCTCCACACCTCCATACTATGGTAAGTGAAAAGAAATCTCAAAATAGAGTTGAGGTGTCTCATTGAAGTGGTTTTTGAGGTGGGGTCTATGATGTATTTAGACCTTGTCCTATGTTAGGGCTAGATCTTAAACCCGGCCCTACACTAGGGTTTCCTCGAGGAGGCTACGGATATGAACCCCGAGCCTCACGTGCCCCCTACTACAGGTTGTGGCATAGTTAATGAACTCTCGTGTATCCTAGTTATGGTACTAAATTAGAAATCCATTATATGTGTTGTTATGGAACCTATAGAAGTGATTTCCATTGTCTATGAGACAATACTCTATTCTAATGATGCTCTTGAAAAAAATCCCCCAAGTGTACTTCAAAACACCGGCACCCGCTTCACTACCATGTGCATGTTCCTTGTATGATGCTTTGGAGATAAATTAGAATTACTTATCTCTCCTTCCCCATGTGGAAATTTTGTCTACCTACTTTCACTAGTCTGCCCTTTAACTACCTTTGGATCTGAAACACCTAGCCTAAGGGCTATGTAGCTAGGTTGAGTCAGATATGTGCCCATGGTTCTCATTCTCTCCTCTAACACGATCTTATCCGAAGCTGATAGGGACTCTCTACTACGCTTTCTCAAATTTAGGAGGAAATGATGTTGTGGATCCTCTCCTTCCACGAGTGTTTCAAAACCTTCACGATCCATCATTCTTCTTGATTTAACGCTACTTCAATTTCCCTCTCTCATGCTTCATTATACTTGAGTCATATTTCCTCTCTCTACCTATCTTCCACTAGGCTTCCACACCTACTCCTACCCCTACATGTGGTGGGGATTTAGCGAGCCATAGGTAATCTCTCCAATCCCAATGTTATCATCAAGATCTTTATAATTAAGAGTATCAAATGCAAATAGGATCCTCTGTGCTCGTGTAAAAACTTAAACTCATCCTCCTCCGGAAAACAATACTTATAAATTGAATAAACTACAGTATAATTATGAAATACACCTTCCCACCAATGATCTATAGCTCTAGTCCATTATTTTTCTAAATCAAAGAGATTTTGATAATCTTCTGTGTCTAAACTCTCACTCTAGGAAGTAACTTCTATTTGATGCATAAGTTATAAACCACTTGATAGTGCAGTTCTACTAGAAATAAATTGAAGAATGTCTCATATAAGTAGTCATATAGATTCTCCTCTAATTATATGCCCATGTACAAACTTATCTTGGTCATCTTCTACCCAACTCTCAATACTCTCCAAAGACAATCGATACGCCATCTACATGCAACATCCTGATAGAAAAATTGAAAAGAGGTCCTAGAAAGAACCAAAATATAGTATTTTTATTTCCACACATAGTATATGTGTGTTGACACTTCATTCGGATAGATCTGGATGATCACCCCAAGCACTCGCAGCTACCAATTCCCACCTTTATTATGTTTGACAAGTAGTATGCATAATCATCATAATAATAACAAAGAACCCACTCAATCATAGTTAACCCTTACATCCATATCAATTTGGAAACACATATAATAAGGAAGATGAATAATCTAAACAATAAAAAAGATCAACTAAACCATTAAAACAATATATTCGGACCCATGAACAACCAATATCCAAGAAAAATTATCTATTATAAACCAAAAGTATTACACAAAGATGAAGAGTATACATGACCAGCTAATACAATGGTATGTAATCCTATGCACATAACCCTACATCTTGATGACTACGACTCTTTTACAACATAATGACTATCTACTTCCTAGAATAATGACTACATCAGTTATATTTATATAGGGGTGGGGACTTACCCTTACTGCCCATGCACTCTCCTAAAAATAGGTGTTCTCTAAAAATAACTCCGCATGCTTTCTTTCCTAAAAATAGTCTTGTGAATAAAGCTTGCATTCTTTTACAATAGTCATTAATAATAGATTAACTTAAAGATAAGACTTTCTTTTATTCCTATTATTATCTTGTCCGTGCATGATTTTCTTTTGGTTCCTGCATGTACTTTTTCTAACTATCACTCCCTTTGTGTGTGTACAAGGTCATACCTTTTTAATCTAAATATAGATTTTACTTGGATCTTACTCTTCTTCTACCCTTGGATCACGTGTGAACCTTTTCACTATTTTCCATCCTGTTATCCAAAATTCACCCCCTAGGGTAATTTTGATAACAGCCTTAAATTCTTCGGTCCCGAGCAAGATAGATTGATTCAAGGCAAAAAAATTGTTTCTGGGTCCCCTTGAGTTCTTTCTAACTCTCCCGTCCAAGAAGAAAAGAGCAAGTTCTAAAAAGGGTGAAAAAATTGCAAAAAAATCAAGTTCGGGAAAAAATCATGAAAATTGGCTAAGTCCTAGTCCTCGCAGCAGTCGGGACAGTTGGGACGTCGGGTGCGAATCGGCCGAAAGACCGTCAAAGCGGTCCCACAAAGAAAGGGACATTCGGGCCGTGGGGACGCGCGGGATGCGAAAGGGCAAACTGGCCGAAGGTGAAAAAAATTGACTAACTGTTGTGCAGAACAGGCTAGGACATTTGGGCCATGAGGACGCGAAGGACGCGAACCGCCCGGATCGGCCGGCGCAGAGAACTTTCACACTGGGACAGTTGGGACATAGGGACGCGTGGGACGCGGAGAGCCGAAGGAGCCGAGAGCCAATCAAATAATGCCACGTGTCTTCACCTCAAAGAGGGACAGGGAAGCCCGAATCGGGCGGATCGGAGGAATTTGTCCCAGACAGTTCGGGACAACCGGGCCAAAGGGACGCGAGGGATGTGAAAAGCCGGCAGGCCCGCGGACGAATCAGGAAATGCCACGTGTCACAAGGGAAAACGTCCAAAATTTCAAAGGGCAAGGTTTGAAGCGTTGGCCCGAGCCAATAAAAAGAGGACATGTGTCCTAAGGAGAAGGGGAGTGCGGAGCTCGGGGAGGAATTAGAGAATTTGGCAAAAGTTTTGGCCAAAAACTAAAAGGTAAAGGATGACCCCGCGCCCCTGTCCTCCAACCAGATCATGCCACGTGTCCCAAGTGGCGGGGACGTGGGAAAAAATGGGAAATTTTCCAAAATTACAAAAAGTCAAAACTTTCAAGGAAAACCCGTAGGTAAGGGAAGGAGAGAGAATTGCTCATCCAATCAGCACCCAACACGTGTCGTCCAGGTGGCGGAGCACGGAAAAAATTTCAAAACCCATTTTTGCCTGTTTTGTGCCCTAAATCTTCAAATCGCCATATCTTTCGATCCAGAGCTCGGATTTGCACGTTCTTTATATCATTGGAAAGCTTATAAAATTCTCTACATGATTCTGGGGTCAATCTTGAATTTTGGTTCAGTCTAGAGAGAGAAAGTTAAGAAACATCTTTGACGCGTGTCCATGGCCAGAAATGACATTTCAGCGACCAAATTTAATGCAGAATGGGTCGCATTCTCCTCCAATTCAGTCAAAAATGATAGGGTATGGGTTTGTAAGGTCCCCCATGCCATTTTAATGCATTTGCAGTCAATGAGGAATGGGCTCCCACGTTTTGTACATTTTCTCTCTCCTGGGCTTGACCCATGCAATGTAAAAGCCAGATTTGGCTCATTTCTAAAGGGGAACACTTTTGGCATAGCAGACTTCTTCTTTCACCTCCAGCAAGTGATTGTTGTAAGAATCAGACCTCTTCAAAGACTGTAATAGTTTTTACCTCTTTGAGGTTGTAATGCAGTGGTTTTGACATTGGAAATGATAATGCAAGCTTTGTGAATGGGTTTCAGTCCTTTGTTTGTATTATTTGCTTCATTTCAGATCCTAAATTATATCTTATCAGCCTGTGTATGTTTTATGTTGCAATCTTTGGTTTGTGTCTATTTGCATGAAAAAATATTCACCACTCCTTTTGGTGCATCACCATCTTTAGTTAGTTTCAATTTTTGCACTTCTATCCCTATCTCCTTGCAATTTAGAGTAGGATTAGGATCTGAACCTCTGTAGTCGTGCAAATATAGATCTAAATCAGAGGAGTTTGAGGAACCAACCTCTAATCTGGAGATTCATCTCTCGGTTTCACGAGTCCAACACTTAGAGAGAGGTTTCCATGTTGTGCAATCACACTTTGACGCTAGTATGATCAAACTAGAAATCGATCAACATCCGTGGGTCTTTGTGACTTTGCACTAATAGTTTTGGCATGCCCGGTGGGACACTAGAGGTCTCATTTTTATTGCAGAAAAGTTGATGTGCATCTGCTACAATTTTCTTGCTTGAAAGGAGCTATTATTTGCATATATTGCGACTCCAAGGGGAAGAATCAATTGGTTTTAGCAGTGCAGGCCTGAAAACTCATGAGAAGAATCACCACAAGGTCAAGAGTCAAAGAAGAAGAAGTGTTGTTTGAATACCTGCAATTATCTCCAAGAAGAAGGCAAAGAGGAAGAAGGATTCAAAGGTCTCCATCTCCACCAAACAGAACTCTCTCAACTCCTCCACCTAGTAGGCCTTTCATTTAGTCAACAAGGGTTTTAAGACCAATTAGAATGGCACAAAACAACCCCTATGTCAACTTCACAGGCAGCAGCCCACTTGCCCTCAATGCACAACATCCAATTCCTATAGCAGCCTTGAAGAACATTCCCTACTTCACTGGAGAAAATCAGACTACTCTAGGTGATCATGTTAAAGATATTGCTAACCTTTGTGCAATTCATGAAATCAATGAGATGCAAGTGGCTGTCAAGTTACTGGCATCTTCATTCAAGGGTAAAGCATTGCAATGGTTTAGGAGCCTTGGAGCTGGTTCTATCACAAATTGGAATCAGCTGTGTATAGCACTTCATGAGCAATTTGGAGAGAAGGGAGACAACTTGTCTCTTTTGGAGCAGCTGACAACCATCAAGAGAGCTCCCAATGAGCAGCTGACCGATTTCAACTTCAAATTTCAAAAGACTTGGGAGAGAATTCCAGTGGCAAACAAAGCCAACGTTAGAAAGGTGCTTTTCTCTACTATCTCAAAGCTCTAAATTCTGATATTTCTATGTTAATTCAGTCCATGGGAGGCATAACTATCCCTATGGCTTATAGCATTGCCATTAGGGCTGAAAATTGTTTGATCCAAGCTGGAAAACTTGCCCCTAGACCTCCCATGCCATTGTTTCCAAGTTTAGAGAGCCCAAACACCAATCAAGCACCTAATTTGGCTCCTTCTCCCACTCCTAGAAATCAGAGTTCAAATGAAGCTTCCACTTCATCTCCAAGTGCCCCAAATGAGCTTCAAGAAGTCATGAAGCAATTGCAAAACCTAGGCAATGAGCTGGTTACTCTCAAGAGGCAACAAGCCCAAGGTTTTAGACCTTCTTATCAACCCCAAGCCCAACCTAACATGCAGCCATACCAACCACAAAGGCCTCCTAACCCAGCTGCAAATATGAATCAAACAAGGCCTCCTGCCAATAGACCATTTCAGCCCTATAATCCAAATGTCATATCTGCCTCTAAGGCATTGGTGCCAACACAAAACAACATTGCTCAGGAGTATGATTGGTGTTTTCCATGCAATGAGCCTCATAACCAATCCATGTGCTTCAATGGTGCTTTGAATCAAGCATTGATGGTGATAACTACTGGTGTGGAGGGTGAGGCCAATCAAGGAAACAACCAACAACAAGAAACATTCCAATAGTAATCAGCCCCAAATGACACCACATTGGTAAACCGGCGCGTAAGATTTCTGTGGCATGAATCAAGTAGTTTCTCAAGGTGTTGTAGCCAACACAAGGTCAAAAAGGAGGAATTTGGGTGAAGAACAGCCATTAGCCCCAACCAATCCACAACCTTCCATGGCTCCACAAATGATTGGCAAGCAAAATCCAATTTCAAATGCACAAGGGCAGCAAAGGACAGCTCCTAGACCAACTCAAATACTAGTTATTGCTGCCCATGTGCAAGGAGTGAATGTATAAGCAAAGGGACAGCAAAAGGATACTTCATCCCCATTCAACATCATTGATTAGATGAAGAAGACAAATGTTAATATATCAATGTGGGAATCCCTATCTATCCCAGGCCAAAGAGATCTGCTCAAGTTCGCCATGAAGGATCGGCAAATTTGAATCAAGCAACTTCGAGATGCAAGACAAAGTGCTTACAAATGTTGCCCACTGAAGGAGATCATGGAGGACAAAGAAGGTAAAATTTTGAAGCCCCCTCCTTTCTATGTTTCATTAATCATTGGAAAGCAGCTAGTACATAATTGCATGATAGACTCCGGGCAAGTAGCTCAAGAATGCCTAAACAAATAGCGATCACCTAGAGCTCCAAAGATGAAACAATATCCAAAGGGGTAGTGTAGCTAGATGGGACAATGTAGCAATAGTTGGAGTGATTAAAAACTTGATTCTTACCTTGCATGCATGTCCAAATGTTGTTGTTTTACAAGATGTATCAGTCATAGACCTTCCACCACTCTTTGCCCTATGCTTGTCAAGGGACTTCATAGCGAAGATTGGGGGATATTTGTCTACTGATTAGTCACACATGCTGTTCAGAACGAGGTATGGAACTAAGGCTACAATCAGGTCAGAACCTATTACAAACTTCCATATTGAGCCTTACACTCCAAGTCAGATTAATGCCAATTGCTCAGCATTTGATCAAGAAGATCACCCAAGCACCGATGAGGCTGACACCAAGGTTGGAAGCATCCCGGATCTAACTCTTGATGAATGGGAAAACAAGATACATGCATTTGATCCTTATCAAGAAGTGGAAGAATCTGAGCTAGGGGTCTATTGCATACACGAAGAAAATCAGCCTATTCCTAGCATCACCAAGCCAAACCACAAAGATGACAATGAGGTATGGCAGCTGTTTTTTGATGGATCAAGGAGTAGACAAGGTGCAGGAGGTGGAGCTATGCTTGTTTCACCTCAAGGAATACAATACTATTCAGCTTTTAGATTTCAGTTTGCATGCTCCAATAACACTGTTGAATATGAAGCCTTGGTGCAAGGGATGCATTGGGCAATAAAGAAGAAAATAAAGAACTTGCAAGTCTTTGGTGACAATGAATTGATTGTAAATTAGGTCAAGGGACAGCATGCTGCCAAGAATGATCTACTCAAAGCTACAAGAACATGGTGTGGGACCTCATGGAAGATTTTGAGGGTTTTGGCATCAAATCCATTCCTAGAAAGAGAATAAGTCACACAAGCTTGTAGCAAAGAGGGGCAGCCTTTGACATTGTGGAAAGCATTCAACAAGACAAGGTACAGCCAAACATCCACGTGATTATGAGGCCTTCAGTGCTAGATAACAATGTTAGTTGGCAAGTGTTTGAGAATGACCAGCAAATCATCCATTTCTTGTAAGAAGAAGCTGAGTTCTCAGCCAAGAATCAAGAAAAATTGGAACAGCAGTATGGTGACCAAGTGGTACAGCTGAGAACTAACAAGCTACCCAAGGGACTTATCACTTTGGAGTCCATTTTTAACCCCAATGATCAGTTTAGAAAGGAAAAAGAAAACATTCAGGTCAAGAGAGAGGATTCAGTATCCATCTTGGTAGAAGAGAACAAACCATTGCAAATTGGAAGGATGACAACTGAACAAGAAAGGTATGAGTTCATACAGCTATGTCAAGAATTCCCTGACGTGTTTTCTTGGAGCTATGAAGACTTGAAAGGTTTCAATCCCAACTTAGCTCAGCATACCATTGAATTGGATCCAAATACTAAGCCTCATCTGCAGAAACAAAGACCAGTCAATCCACACATGGAGCCTCTCATGAGGAAAGAATTGGACAAGCTGATTGAGTCAAGGATCATATTCCCAATCAAGCATTCTAGTTGGGTTGCCAACTTAGTTCCAGTCAGAAAGAAGAGTGGAGAGATCAGATTGTGTGTTGACTTTAGAGACTTGAATAGAGCCTCTCTCAAGGACCATTACCCACTCCCTTCCATGGAGAAAATCTTGCAAGTTAGGTGGCTCCGAGAGGTTTTCACTACTTGATGGCTACTCAAGCTACAATCAGATTATGGTGAAGGAAGAGGACCAGTTCAAGACAGCCTTCACAACCAAATGGGGAACTTTTGCATACAGGAAAATGCCATTTGGGCTGTCCAACGCTGGTGCTACCTTCCAAAGGGCAATGGACATGGCATTCAAAGGTTTGATTAACAATGTGGTGCTGATTTACCTTGATGATATCACTGTTTTTTCCAAAAATGCAGCAAACCACCTCTCTCATTTGAGGCAAGTCTTCACAGGTGCAGGAGATTTGGAGTGTCTTTGAATCCTAAGAAGTGCATCTTTCTTGCACATGAAGGAAAGCTCCTTGGCCATATTGTCTCCAAAGAAGGATTAGCAATTGATCCAGAGAGGGTTGAATCCATAAAAGCACTACCATTTCCAAGCCACAAGAAAGCCCTTCAGAGTTTCTTGGGAAGAATAAACTTTGTTCGGAGGTTTGTCCCAGATTTTGCAGCCCTTGTCAAGCCCATCACCAAAATGTTAAAGAAGATCATGGCTTTCAAGTGGACAGCAGAAGGCAAGGAGAGTTTTGAAGCAATCAAAGAAGCCATCTCCCAAGCACCAACTCTCATCAACCCGGACTTCTCCAAGGATTTCATCCTCTATGCATTTTGTACACTATTTCTACCATTTTGCAGAACAAGGATAATGATGAGCAACCAATTGCCTTCTTCAAATGAAGCCTAGATGACTATAAGGTGAGGTACTCTTTTATCGAGAAGCATGTACTTGCAAAGAATCGAAGCTTGAAGAAATTCAAGCATTTAGTCTCAAACAACAAGGTCCAGATTGCTGGTCTTGCATGTTTGAGGTTAAGGACTTCCTCCTTAACAAGGATTTGAATGAGAAGAGGGCAGGTTGGATCACTTGTGTCATGGAGTATGACATTGAGATCAAGATCACCAAGCTGGTAAGAGGGAAAGGATTGTGTGAGCAGCTGGTTTTGGGGAAGCAAAAGAAGTATGCAATGAAGAAGAGGCTGTTTTGACAGTCCAGGACAGCCATGAGCCAAGTGGCAATCAAGAAGAAGACAATGCTGCCCCCACTCCTTGCTGGACCCAAGGCATTATACACTTCCTAGGCATAGGCCTATGCCCTCCGAAGATGAACAAGACCCAAAGGAGACACTTCAGATTGCAGGTTGTTCCGTATGCCATTGTTGATGGAGTTTTGTTCAAGAAAGATGTGAATGGAGTGCTACTGAGATGCATTAGCACAAATCGAGATTCAAATGGTGTTGAAGAGTTCCATGGTGGACCAGTGGTGGCCATTTTGTACCAAGAGTGATGGCTCTAAAAATCATGAAGGCTAGTTATTATTGGCCTAAAATCTTCAGTGATTGCTATGCATGGATCAAGAGGTGTAAGAATTGTGCATTCTTCATAGGAAAGAGAGACTTGCTGCCCTTCCATTACATCCAATCTCAGTTGACCAGCCATTCATGCAATGGGGTTTGGACTTCATTGGAGTCATTAATCCCAATTCAAGCCAAGGGCACAAATGGATTTTGATAGCCACGGACTACTTCACCAAATGGACAAGTAAAGTAGCACTCAAAGAGGCAAATGAGTCTAGCATCTTAGACTTTTATGAGGGGATAACAACCAGATTTGGTGTACCTACTACAATAATCTCTGATAATGCATTGGCATTCATTGGATCCAAGGTGACTGAGTGGGCTGTCAAGAACGGTATCTACCTAAGCACTTCATCAAACTATTACCCTCAAGGTAATGGCCAAGCCGAGTCTACAAACAAGAACTTGTTGAGGATCATTAGGAGGACTCTTGACGAGAATCAGAGGTCTTGGCATACCAAACTGAAATCAGCCTTATGGGCTGATAGGATAACTCCCAAAAGATCCACAGTAACTCTCCATTCAAACTTGTCTATGGAAGAGAGGCAATCTTGCCCATGTCACTTGAGTTGCCAACATTGGAACTCATGAAGCAACTGGAGTTGCTAGAGTTTGAGCCCATGGAGGTGAGGTATGCAGAGTTGATGGAGCTGCAAG
The DNA here is from genome assembly GCA_018340775.1 of Taxus wallichiana var. yunnanensis. Taxonomy (NCBI): domain Eukaryota; kingdom Viridiplantae; phylum Streptophyta; class Pinopsida; order Cupressales; family Taxaceae; genus Taxus; species Taxus wallichiana. The sequence continues at coordinate 51,917,620 of CM031243.1, forward strand.
AGATCAAAAATCAGGCATCCCAAGCAATGGAAAAGGATCAAGCTTTGATCAAGAAGACCTTTGATAGAAGGCCAAGGATAGATCTTTTCAGGTTGGAGATCTAGTGTTGAAATGGGATGTGGATAGAGCAAAACCAGGAAGGCATTCAAAATTTGATGCCCTTTGGAGTGGCCCATACATGGTCACGAAGTGCAAGAACAACAATGCTTTCCAATTGGCCTCATTGGATGGTGAAGAACTGTAGATTCTAGTCAATGGAATCTATCTCAAGCATTGCTTCTAGAGGGAAATTTATCACCTTGTAAATATTAGATTAGATTTTCATTCCTCCAAGTGCTTGTGCACATTGTTTTTCTGTAGGTTAGTTTTGTTTTCCCTAAGTGCTTTGGCACAGCTTGCTTGTCTATGGAGATGTTTTCAGTCCTTGCTTCCATCAGGGGATATTCCATCTTCCTCCTTGCAATGTTCTAGTCAGTTGGGGTATTAAACACGAATATTTGATGACTCCATGCCCAATGGACTGCTTCAGGCAACTGGTAACTTCATCTAGCAGGCAGATGACCCTGCTGAGTCGCCAAATTGTTATCCAAAATTCACCCCTCAGGGTAATTTTGATAACAGGCCTTAAATTCTTCGGTCCCGAGCAAGATAGATTGATTCAAGGCAAAAAATTGTGTTTCTTGGGTCCCCTGGGTTCTTTCTAACTCTCCTATCCAAGAAGAAAAGAGCAAGTTCTAAAAAAGGGTGAAAAAATTGCAAAAAATCAAGCTGGGGAAAAAATCATGAAAATTGGCTAAGTCCTAGTCCTCGCAGCAATCGGGACGCTTGGGACATCGGGCATGCGAAATCGGCCGAAGGGCCGCTAGGCGGTCCGCGCAGCAAAGGGACATCCGGCCTTGGGGACGCATGGGACGCGAAAGGGCGAACCGGCCGAAGGTGAAAAAATTGACTAACTGTTGTCAGGCGTAAGTGCTAGGACATTTGGGCCGTGAGGACGCGAAGGACGCGAACCACCCAGATCAGCCGGCGCAGAGAACTTTCACACTGGGGACAGGTTGGGACATAGGACGCATGGGATGCGGAGAGTCAAGGAGCCGAGAGCCAATCAAATAACGCCACGTGTCTTCACCTCAAAGAGGGACAGGGAAGCCCGAATTGGGCAGATCGGAGGAATTTGTCCCAGACAGATCGGGACAACCGGGCCAAAGGGACGCGAGGGATGCGAAAAGCCGGTAGGCCCGCGGACGAATCAGGAAACACCACGTGTCACAAGGGAAAACGTCCAAAATTTCAAAGGGCAAGGTTTGAAGCGTTGGCCCGAGCCAATAAAAGAGGACATGTGTCCTAAGGAGAAGGGGAGTGCGGAGCTCGGGAGGAATTAGAGAATTTGGCAAAAGTTTTGGCCAAAAACTAAAAGGGAATGGATGACCCCACGCCCCTATCATCCAACTAGAGCATGCCACGTGTCCCAAGTGGCGGGGACGCGGGGAAAAAATGGGAAATTTTCCAAAATTACAAAAAGTCAAAACTTTCAAGGAAAACCCGCGGGTAAGGGAAGGAGAGAGAATTGCTCATCCAATCAGCGCCCGACACGTGTCATCTAGGTGGCGGAGCGCGGGAAAAAATTTCAAAACCCATTTTTGCCTATTTTGTGCCCTAAATCTTCAGATCGCCATATCTTTCGATCCAGAGCTTCGGATTTGCACGTTCTTTATATCATTGGAAAGCTTATAAAATTCTCTACATGATTCCGGGTCAATCTTGAATTTTGGTTCAGTCTAGAGAGAGAAAGTTAAGAAACGGATCTGACGCGTGTCCATGGCCAGAAATGACATTTCAACGACCAAATTTAATGCAGAATGGGTCGCATTCTCCTCCAATTCGGTCAAAAATGACAATGCGGATGGGTTTGTAAGGTCCCCCATGCCGTTTTCATGCATTTGTTCAGAGTCAATGAGGAATGGGCTCCCACGCTTTATACATTTTCTCTCTCCTGGGCTCGACCCATGCAATGTAAAAGCCATATTTGGCTCATTTCTAAAGGGGGAACACTTTTGGCATAGCAGACTTCTTCTTTCACCTCTAGAAAGTGATTGTTGCAAGAATCGAGACCTCTTCAAAGATCAGTAATGCTTTTTACCTCTTTGAGGTTGTAATGCAAAGTGGTTTTGACATTGGAAATGATAATGCAAGCTTTGTGAATGGGTTTCACCTTTGTTTGTATTATTTGCTTCATTTCGATCCTAAATTATATCTTATCACCGTGTATGTTTTATGTTGCAATCTTTGGTTTGTGTCTATTTGCATGACAAAAATATTCACCACTCCTTTTGGTGCATCACCATCTTTAGTTAGTTTCAATTTTTGCACTTCTATCCCTGTCTCCTTGCAATTTAGAGTAGGATTAGGATCTCGAACCTCTCAGTAGTCGTGCAAATATAGATCTAAATCGAGAAGTTTGAGGAACCACCTCTCTAATTTGGAGATTCCTCTCTCGCCACAAGTCCCACACTTGGAGAGAGGTTTCCATGTTGTGCAATCACACTGGATGCTAGTATGATCAAACTAGAAATTTGATCAACATCCAGGGGTGTTGTGACTTTGCACTAACACATCCTTCTTACACACACCCTTTCGTGCTTCTCTTACACGTGGACCCAAACCTCCATGCATGGCTCATACTTAGCCATTTCACCTACTCAATAAGAGATATAATAAAAAGTATGTTACAAAGCAATCCCTTTGGAGGTACGAAATCTCCGAACATGTTTCTCACATACTCACCTCCATTGTCGAGTTCGAAGAACCTCGATAGACCTTTCAATTTATTTCTTAGCAAGAGATTTAAAGTATCGAAATTGCTCAAGACTCCATACTTTAGCTTAATAAAAGACACCCAAGTGTAACAAAAAATTAATCAATGAAGGTCAGTAGACACCCCAATTTCACACCTATCCTGAATCAATAAATTTCACCATTCCATTTCCCACAAAATTCATATCAAATTAATCGATGTTAATCAATCAATTAATTTGTTTCAACCCCTAAATTAAACCCAATCTTCCCCACATGCCAAATATTCCCCATTTCCCCCACTTGCGAATTAAATATTCAAATTTAATTTTGGGTCATTCCTCATGTCTCCCACTCACCTAATCATGCTTACTTTCCATAATCATGATTACTCTAAACCCCTGAATTAATCCTACTTATACATTATAAATAGATCCTCACCTCTCCCGCCCTCGCCTCTTTCAAAATAATCTTGAATATCATGTCGGAGTTCTTGCTACCTTTGAGCATAGAGCATCCCTCCACCTTGTCCTAATGCCCAAATATCCCCTTTTTGATCATCTCAAATCCATTATCCCCTTTATTCATTGGTGCAAAGTAAGTTAATCTTGTTGCAGATAAGGCCTTGCTTCGGTTTGAGGTAAGCACCTACATTTCACACAACCAGGGCTCATCCAAACTTCATTTCCCATTCCAGGTTTGCTAAGGAATCATGAAGGAAAAGATATCTAGAGAGTTGTTTTACTTTCTTGTTATTAGTGTATTTTCATAGCTCACATTCTGGAATACCCAATGGGACTCATCCACGACTTATTATTTTTAGTCTCACAACTCGTTGCTTTATCCATCGTTTTCCTACTGGTATTTGTTGTTATTCTTTCATTTTCTGTTCCATATGGCATTTTGTGGCTAACGTTTACATTGTGGGAGATATTATTGCTTTGTGGTGTATTATGGTGTTTATGCAAGTTTTGATAGCGATGGACACTCTGTTTGCCACTTCTTGAACTCCTTTGAGGGATTTATTCCTCCTGGTATTTATCTTCTTTTCGCATGTCTTAATAACCTCTTTTGTGCATCTATTTTGGGATCCATTGGTATTCACATGTTGGTTTGTTTCTTGTCGTTTTGTTTCTCGTTGTGTTATTCTGCTTTGTGCAGGTATCAGGTACTGAAAACAAGAATCGACTAACTTTTTGTTCTCCATTTTTCTAACCATGCAAATTTCCATAATCTAAAAATCCAAAACATCTTGATTTATAGTCGTCGTTTCTGTGATATTTTTCAAAATATTTAGCTTTCGATTTCTAACTTGGTTGCAGGTTGTAAGGGGTTAGTTCGTCTTAATTCGCATTATAAATCTGTTTTATTTTGATGATATTAGAGAAAAAAATCATACTTTGAGTTCTATTGTCATGGGAAATCACCCAAAAATTCAAATCTTAGTTTTATCACGATATCAATCTTGATTTGTAAAAAAAATCATCTTAATGTTGTATCTGTTAATTTTTGGTTTAATACTCGAGTCCATAGTCTATACTAATCACAGTCATACTAATAGTGTTATCTGGATTTTGTGTTCTTTCTCATTTTTCTAGTTTATATTAATTTAGTTTGTTATTCGCTATATAAACCTGAAAAAACAAAACAAAACAAAAATTATTAAATTAAATAAAGAAACCAAAAATATATATTAAAACCCCAGCGTAAACTACTTACCCCTATCCCCTTCCCCCATCTCGGCCAACTCGGTCGAGCCAGTCCCTCAGACCCCTCCTCCCATCTCACGTCCCCAACCCCACTCGAATCGTATCCTGACTCCCTATGCCTATCGTTTCCCTCACCCCCTAATCCTGACCCCTCAGCCACTTGGCCACCCTAACCCTATCTACTCCCACATCCCACACCTACCATGTCGATCCCCAAGTCTCCACGTCTTCGAAGCCCAACTCGCACAGCCATTTAGCCCTCTCCGCATAATCCCCAATCCAGATCCCATGAGCTGTCAGACCCTCCACTCCATTCGACCCTTCTTCCCCTCGAAAATCCGCGTCCCTCCCGTCTAACCCCGGATACATTTTCATCTCCAACTCGACCCCTATTTTCCCCTACACTCCACACAGCTCGGCCTCCCACACGACCATTTCCCAATGCTTATTTCTGGAAGATCTCACCACCACTCCAGCCGCCGAGCCCAAATTCACAACCCCGCACGAAACAATAATCACAGCCAACTACATTGCAATTAGGATTCGATTCATTTTTTTGTCATAGTTTTATTAATTTTTGTAAGTCTCTTTTTAAGTTAGCCTTTCATTCAATTTGGCTTGACCTTTGGACTTTAGTTTTACAACTTTATTTTATTTTATTCCAATGTTAACCTTTTTAAGTTTAGTTTCAATAATTACTTCATACATCTTCGATTACTTTCCATGGCACACTTAAAAATAATACAAAGCCAACTTAGGTTTTTAAGATTGTCTACTCGTTTATAGCTTTTAGGTTTTCTTTTATTTCTTTTTCAGCGTAGGAGTATACTCTTAGCTATCTAGATTTTAAATCTTTCTTTCTTACAATTACTTTTAATTAAGCTTATTTTTTTAATTAGTTCCTTAATTATTACATGAATTCATTAATTGCTTTCTAGCTAGGTAATTCCTTTTCTTCGTTATCTTTCATTATAAGTTTTATTAATTAGCTTAATTATCTAATTTGAAATTTTTCTAACACATTTAGACCTTTATATTTTTCATAATTTCAGCTATATGAACTAATTGTCTTATTTGATTTCACAAGTGGAATCTACGTCGCTTCAACTAATTTCTTCGTTGTCAAAGATTACATTTCAAACACATAAACAATGCAAACCTCTTTCACCCGAATTTTTCGACCTTTCGCCCCTTGCGCCGCCAGTGAATTTAGGGTCACCTGGACATTTCAAACACCTTGGTGTTGTCTTTTCATCATTTCGTCATTGTTTAATCACCTTGTACTATTGTTTAACACTTTTTACATCTTTTCAACTTATTGTCGTTCTTTTTTGTGAAGCTAGTTGCTAATTGTAACCCCTCATGCGTATGCTCTTCTCTTGCGTTTGTCATAAGAAACCTTGAGAACAAGACTCATGATGGTGTCGTATTTTATCGTCCTCTTTTTGTTTGCATTTGAAAATTAAAACTACTAACCTCTATTTTGCAAGACCATATCATTTGAAATTTAATCATAACTTTGTCTTTAGGATCCATTTCCTTCTGTTTTATGTCTCTAACTATTGTTTTAATCGTTATTCTATTTCATCGCATTATTAATATTTGTTTGGTCGTTGGTTGTGTATGCTCTTTTCCTGCACCTTTGAGTGATCTGGAAAATCAAAAACACCACGATCATTTTTCTAACACTTTGTTTGCAAGACAACTACTAATCTATTTTTCTTTGGAATGTGCCACTAGAATTTTGCCAAAAACACAAACACAAAAAATTTAAATCTTCACAAAATTACCACCATTAAAAGAAAATTGTTGAAACCAATTTTTTTTTCACACTCAGATATGTTGTCATTTCCCACTAGTGATTTATTTCAAGTTGGAAATAACTCTGTTGTTAATCACATCATCATTTGTTTTTGCACGTAGTAGAGGTGGATTTCATCACCATCGATGCTACACCGGTGACGTGGACTTCACTACCACACACCACCAACATTCGTATTTGCATTACACTCTGAGACCTAGTCTCATCACAACATTTGGTATTTATAGTGCCTCTTGGAAGTGTTTATGGGTAAAGCCATCATGAATACTACTAATGCACTTAATGCCTAATATAGTCAGTAACAATGAAGCTTGGGCATCGTCCCTGTAAATATTCATGGATTAATAAGGACACCATACACACATTCATCCTTTCATCACCTTCTACCTTTTCCCAACACCTACCTTGGACATCATGATTCACTGCAAAACAGGTAAGTAAGAATTAGTGAGTCTTTTTAGACTGATAAGAGCCTACATCCGCCATTCCACAACATACGCTATGATTGCATGAAAAAATGATTATTCCCAAAGGATCTATCTCTTGAGCCAAAATAATTTGATACACATGACTGCTTGTTGTTTGTAAACAAAATAGTTTAGCATCATTCTTATCATAAAACTTGGTTGATATCAATGTGTTCATTGTAAAGTTCAAATCCTAGTCGTGTTCCAAAAACCATTTCTCAATAGATTCAATACCAAAAAAAACTCGAATCAATCAAACAACAAAGATCAAAATGTTACATTGATTTCATTAGCTTGCTTCAGTCAACAACAAATCCTTCATAGCTTGTTTCAAGCTATATCAAACTAATATTGAATGACTTGTGTTCACTCCTTATCTCATCAATTATCAAAACATCCTTCATAGCTTGTTTCAATCTATATCGAACTGACATTGAGTGAATTGTTTGAGTTCACTCCTTATTTCATCAAATTTCAAGTTTATGTAAACCACATCTGACACAAATCCTTTCATATCTTGTTTTGAGTTATATCACAACTGTGTTGAGTCAACTTGTTTGAGTTAGTCTTCCTATCAACAATCAAGATCTTGTTCAAGAAAAATCTACAAAACACGACACAAATCCCCTAATAGCTCGTTTTGAGTTATATCATAATCATATTGAGTTAACTTGCTTGAGTTACTCTCCCTATCAAATCAAGAGCTTATTCAAGCCAAATCTGAAGCAAACCCATTATAGCTTATGCTTAATCATGTTTTCTCAAACTTCATAGCCTCTTTTACAGCTTAAACAGGCACACACCTATCTCATCATGGTATTCACACATAGCCATAGTAGCCCCTAAACTCTTAAAATGCTGATGAGGAAGTCACACAACTAGAACTCACCAACAAAGAACAATAACAAGTAGATAAGGTGATAGAGAAAAACAAGAACGAATACCTACTACGCATCCTAGCCATGGGGGAAAACTACCCCTTGACTTTGGGACTAAAAATATAAACAAACTTATAGACAATGGTGAATCGAGTCACCACAATGAAATACCAAATAACTGAACAACTCTTCAACAGATAAGTTATTTTCCAAAATCTACGATTTAAGAAGAAAACTTGAGCAAGCCACTTCTAACGCTGAAAAGTTACACGATTATAATCCGAACCAAATGCTCATGAAGTCCTTGCTAACCTGAACCCCGAATCTCCATTCACACAAGAATGGAAACATATGAAAGACACCATTCAGGGGCTACAAAAGCAATCAAAACAATTCAACTTTGAAGAACTATTCCCCTACCCATTTTCTATGGAAATGTTACGCTTACCATTTCTGTCATCCTTCAAAATTTGATAAATAAAAAGGAAAAAGTGACCCCCTTGAACATGTCAAGTAATTTTACATGCAATGTCAGGAAGTAGCTTATCGTGACATATATATTTTATGATTATTTCTTAAAAGTTTCGGAGGATAGGCCTTAGACTGGTTCCTTCATCTTCCCAAAGGGTCAATCATGACGTTTGCAGAGTTATGAAAAAAATTGCTAGACATTTTTCCTTCAACCTAGACTCAGAAGTAACCATGCTCGACATTTGTAACACCAATAAAATTCCCAATGGGAATTTTGCATCTTTCTTACAACGCTTCGTGATGGATTGCAAGAAAATTTCTCTACTCAATACTAGAGACAATTGGTTAACATCTTTGTCCCAAACCTTATTATAGAATTATCATTCCACATGCAAATGCACTATCTAATTAATTTCAAAGAATTCATTGAAAACATAACACGATCGAGAAATCCCCCATTTCTAAGGGCTTTCTTAAAACACCATTTAGGGACCAACCTCATAAAGATGCCCTTTAGAACTAGGATAAATCCAAATTCTTTAATTGGAACCAAAACATAGTCAACGATTACGTTATTGATTCTCGCCTTGTTTGAAACATTAAACAATAATCCACTCAACACAATTAAATCCAACAAACAACTGATTTTCGTCCCTAGAAAGGAAAATCCTTCTCATGATAGGCGAAGACAGTTCACTCCACTTAGAGAAAGCCTCTCTAGCATCTTCTCTTCACTTAGCAAATGTCAACATGATCTCATTCCCCATCGTCAAACCCTTCAAATAAGGGAAACCCAAACCAAATTGGTATAAAGACAATGAATATTTTGATTAGCATCACATAAAAGGACACTCTATAGATCGATGCATGTAACTTTTCCATTATGTTGAAGAATTTATCAAACACGAAGACATAGAGGTTGAAAATACCTCACATATAAAGACCCTTGATGAAAAAATAATATGTTCAAAAACTCCTTCCCTAACCACGGTGATAATTCAAAGGACAAGGGACAATTATCAAAGAACATTGAATATGACTCATTCATCTTAACCATAGACTACAACCAAGATCTAGTGGCTACAATAAAGATCAACACTTGACTATGCGGTTACCACTAGACAAAAAAAAGTGTGGGTCCCCACCACAAAATAATCCGCTACTTCATCTCCCATACCACCACCTTATCCACCGAATAACTCCACCACCACTTACACTCAACAACCTATGCCATCATTCAACATCGTCAAACAATTGGAAAATACCACAACACAAACTTCCATCATGGAATTACTTAAGTATTCTCCCAAACTATAATGCATTCTTACATGATTATTGAATGATGCTCATGTCCAAGAGAACATCAACTCATGGAAATTCCAGGGCTTTAATATCTAATCTTGCAAAGACCCAATCCTATCTTATCATTTGGTCTCGCTAACCTTATTAATCCTAACATTGATAACAACCATTCTTTATACGTCAAGGCTTATATAACTCATCACAAAGTTAAGTGTCAGTATTAGTTGACAATGAACCACAATTGAATATTTTCTCCATGAAACTCTTATGTTGTCTAGGTTACACTTTGAAAAATATTTACAAGACGACATCATAACCATTCATGGGTATGATAATAGTGAAAGAAAGTCGAAGGCACAATCACATTACCTCTCAAGGTTGGACCAGTCACTTTAGACATGTTATGTCATGTGGTGGACGTAGAAGTTGCATATAATATTCTCATTGGTCGACCATGGATTCATGCCATGAAAGTTGTCCCATCCATGTTCCACCAATGTATTAAATTCCCCACTTGGACAAAGAATTTACATTACGTTCTGATACCTAACCCTTCAAGTATTGTAGATTCCTTGAAGGGAGATATAAAAATGCTCACTATTATCCATCGGCAGATAAATACGCTCTACCCCGTGTAATCCCTAATGAAACATGTGTCGATCCAGATACGCTTCCCAAACATACTCTAAAACCATCATCTTCTAGTCAACCATCACCTTCTAATCAACCAACACCTCCCAATCCATTCTCTTCTGCTAATCAACCTCTTCATCTAAAACCAGTCCCTCTTCCACTAACCAATCATCTTCTTCATCTAACCAACCTTCCTCTTCTAAAAATACCTCTTCTATTAAGATACCTTCCCCTTCGGTTAACCAAGCTTCATCCTCTAATCCACCCACCTCTTCTTATAACCCATTCTCTCCATATTTCAAAACTACCAAACTACCTTCCCCACCATGCGAGGTACCTACTAGTCCCCCATCACACACATTCAAAATCATTGATAAAGGATGCGGTGAATACCAATTCCAAGACATTGCAAACTCTTTTTACATCAAAAGATCCCCACAAACCTATGACAAACCCAACGCTAAATATATTAGAATTCATCCCACCTAGAAATTGGGTCAGTTAGTTTTGAAGAAATTTGGTTATCTAGACAATGAACATATTCCAAGTTCTTAGGATCTTGGTTATATAATGACAAATTCACTCCCTATTATGAGTCCCCTCAATTTACCAAAGCTCATCGAATGATGAAAAACATGCAATGGAAGGGTAAAGGACTCAGTCCAAATGGACAAGGTCATTTAGACCCAATCACTTGCACCAAACATCATGGTAAACACGACCTTGGTTTCAAGATACTTAATGCAGCTCCCGTATTAATCTCGAGTGATGATGACACTAGTTCTAATAGTGACATTGGGTCTATGCACAACATTTTTGAATACCTTTCCGAAATGAATATGTACTTTAAACATTTATCCATTAATGTCATTGATTTTGAGCTTCTTCATCCAACTCTTATTGACCATGACCAGTTACATCATGTGGCCATGGACATGTTTCAAAACGAAAATCCATTGAAGAGTTCCTTGGAACTCACAATCAAATTCTCCTTTCTCGACTAAAAAATAATAATTTGAAATTAACCTTGATGAATTTTCCTACTTCGGTGAAGAAATAGAATATTTGGATCCTTTACCTTTGGAAACCTTAGATAAGAAGTGAAAACACAAAATTTCCCATAGTCAAAATTTCATCACCACCTTATCAAAAACATGTCAATAAAAGGTCCCAACATTACAAACAAAAACCCTGTGATGATTCCCTTAAATATCCCGACACTGATGACTTGGATCAACCACTAGCATCATTTTACAAAAAGGATACATCCAAAATGTTTATTGAGGAAATTAAATATATTAACATCGGTACTCCTGAGCAGCTAAAAATTTTACAACTCGGCATTAGTCTATCTGACCAGGAATGAATAGAGTTCACATCACTCCTCATTGAATTTCAAGACATTTCCACATGGAACTACAAAGATATGTCATGCTTAGATCCATATCTCGTAGTACATCACCTTGTGGTGCATCTAGATGCAAAGCTTGTAAAATAGAAATTACGTAAAATGCACCCCAAGGTAGCATTGCTTGTAAAAGTTGAACTTCAGAAACTATTAGAAGTAGACTTTATCCAGCCTATCAACTATTCTAAATGGATATCTAACATCATTCATGTAGCCAATAAAACTCTTGACATTAGGGTATGCACAGATTTTCACGATATCAACAAAGCTTGTCCAAAGGATGACTTTCCCTTACCAAACATAGACATGATTGTCGACTCTACAACATGCCATGAAATTCTCTCCCTAATGGATGAATTTTCTGGCTATAATCAAATATGTATCGCTGAAGAGGATCAACACAAAATGAAGTTTACTACACCATGGGGCACCTTTTTCTATAAGGTCATGCCTTTTGGATTGAAAAATGTAGGTGCCACATATCAACGAGCCATGACAGTCATCTTTCACGATATGTTGCATGATATCATGAAATATTATGTTGATGACATATTAGCAAAATCTAAAACATAGATAGGACATCCAGTGTGTTGAGACACATATTTGACATGTTGTGTGAGTATAAAGTTCACCTTAATCTAAAGAAATGTGTATTCGGGGTAACTTCCAGAAATCTATTAGGATTTATTGTCTCACGAAGAGGTATAGAAGTTGATCCCACAAAGGTCAAAGCCATCATGGAAATGCCTCCTCCCCAAAATCTCAAACAATTACATAGTCTCCAGGGAAAAATATAATCCATTCGATGCTTCATATCACAGTTAGCCGATAAGTGTCATCATTTTAATCAATTACTTAAGAAATATGCACAATTCTAATGGAACCAAGATTGCCAAGATTCTTTCGCTAAACTCAAAGAATACCTTTCCATTCCACCTGTCCTTATGTCACCAGTCATAGATAAACCCATGTTGCTTTATACATCTGCCACTGAGCATGTCATAGGAGCTTTGCTAGCACAACACAATGATCAAGAAAAAGAACAGGTTGTTTATTACCTTAGTCAAACACTTATTGAGCATGAGGTACGATATTCCCAAATCAAAAAGTATGCTTGGTAGTCACTTTCACATTCCATAAGTTATGTCATTACTTTTTAATCACATAACTAAATTGATTTCTAAGTTTGATCCCTTGAAGTATATCTTGTCTTGACCCATTCTCATAGGAAGAATGTCTAGCTAGGTCATCCTACTTAGTAAATTTGACATCAAGTTCATTCCTCAAAAATAAATTAAAGGAAAATCCTTCACATACCAACTTGCCAAGGCACCTCTTCCTAGAACAGAACCACTTCATTTTACATTTCCTGATGAAGATATTTTATACATAGACATCACACCAGCCTAGACTCTATTATTGTATGGATCTTGTAATATCCATGGATTAGGAGGTGGTACTTTGGTTATAACCCTTGGAGGACATGTTATCCCCAAGTAATTTATATTAGCATTCCTGTGTACCAATAATATCACAGAGTATGAAGCTATCATAGTAGGATTAAAACTAGCTATATCTTGGAACCTTAAAGATTTGGTTGTATTTGGTGACTCTTTACTTATCATTAAATAGGTTACTGATGAATACCATGTCAAGGACAAAAACTTACTCCATATAAGTGCATTGTAGATAGCCTCAAAAGATATTTTTGATTCATTGGTTTTCACCAAATCCCTTGAATTCATAAAAACCCACAGATGATATGGAAATTATTGGATCTTTGTTAGAAATCGTATCCAATCAACCCTAGACACATTTTCTCATAGAACACCCCTTAACACATGCCTATAATCTATCTGAAACTACTATGGTATGTGAAACCGTGGGTCCAAATAACCCTTGGTGCCATGATATTTATAATTTCATCCACGATAAAGCTTTTACTACCAATATGAAACCAAGTCATAAAAGCGCATTAGCACAACGTGCCTCTTGTTACACCATTTTAGCAGACACTATCTATAGATGAGGTTATGATGGAAACCTACTTCGATGTCTTAATCAGGAGGATGCCTCTAGTGTTCTAACTGAAGTCCACTCGGTATCTGTGGAGTGCACACGAATAATATGGCGTTAGCCAAGAAAATTCTATGTGTTGGGTATTATTGGCCCACCATGGAGAATAGCACATGTCATTTTTTCAAATGATGTCAAGATTTTCAAAAACATGGCAACCTTATCCATGCACCTTCTCAAGCATTACAATCAATCACCACACCATGTCCCTTCTCTCAATAGGGCTCGATCTCATCAGTAAAATCATACCAATGTCGTCCGATGGACATAAGTTCATTATTACCACTACCGATTACTTCACTAAATGGGTAGAATCTATGCCTCTCACCTATGTTACCATAAGCCAAATATCAAAGTTCATTTTTAACAATATCATCTGTTGATTTAGCATTCCATCCTCTATTGTCATAGATAATGGGAAATCATTTAAAAACCAGGATGTAAAAGACCTTGCCAAATGTTTTCACATCAAACTTAAGTGGTCTAGTCCATACTACCCCTAGGGTAATGGCCAAATAGAGGCAACCAATAAGACTTTAAAATCCATCATCAAAAATGTTTTCGATACACATGGACAAAACTGGCATACTCAAATCTACCCCGCTCTTTAGGCTTACCGCACACCTATAGGAACCACCCCATTCTCCCTCATTTATGGTTGTGAATCCATTTAACCTGTTGAGGTTAAACTCCCATCCTTGAGAATATCCCTTAAATATGTAATTAATGAAGATGAATATTGACAATAATGACCTAATGAGCTTGAGTTTCTTGATGAAAAATGACCTAACGCCCTCAATTATCTTCAAGTATATCAAAACCAACTACAACGTAGTTATCATACAAAATTATGACCCAGAGAGTTCAAGGTTGGTGATTTCATTCTCAAAGAAAATCAAAAGAATACCACTAAAGAGCAAGAAAAACAAGGAAAATTTAAACCTAATTGGTTAGGATCCTATGTAATTACAACTAAATTTGGAGCCTAAATTGGCTTCTCGAATATGTTCATGAACTTAACGAACTGATGAATGTAGTACATTCAAATAAATTCTATTCTTGAGGCACTCTCTATTCCAGGAGAAAACTACTTGTACATTTTTCCTCCTATCTTACTCATCTCCGAATAATTTAAAATCATTCATTCCATTGGCATATATTTTCACATCTTCAAGTTCATCATCAAAATCATATCTTCATATTCATCATCATGAGATAGGTGTTAATATAAATCCTATTAAGTTTTGTGAGTATCATACTTCTTATAATGTCTCCCATTTTAAGCTACTTTCACCTATGTTCATACCTAAAAGCTTACTTGATGGTAATATATTCCCTTCAATAAATTATCTCTTTCACAACAAAGCTTTAATATTTCACCTATGGTCATACCTAGAAGCTTCTTGTTAGGTTGTGGAGATGAATTGCTTCACAAAGGCATGCATTTGAGGTTTACTAGTTTACATAGTAATCGACGTCGATTAGCTAACCAAAGTCGGGTCACTGGGAGGAACCAAGGTGTTGGTTAGGGAACCTACATCGCTTAAGGAACCACCACCGTTACATGTGCGTGAAAGTTTATATGTAATTCATGAGAATCGAGATCTAGATTTTATTTTAAAGAAAATCTAAAGGATGTAATTGCATGGCTATTGTGCCCTAAGTTTTTATAGGCTTATATAAGCTAGAAAAATAGGGTTAGATAGGTTAGAATAAGGAAAGAGAAGAATTGATCTATCCTTGGTTGAAAGGATGAAGAAGAAGAAGAAGAAGAAAAGTAGATTTCCTGAAGATAGGAGATTTCACAGAGATAAGTTGAACAGAAGGAAAGTGTAGGTACAATGTTGGATAGAAGATGGTATTATATTCTACTATATCTCCTTTGTATTATTTAGTCTCATGTAATGGCTTGCATAGTATGCAAAGCACATAGTGTTTCTTATTGTTAGATCAACGTTATTGCTATATTTTGTTATTGCTCATTCTTGTAGATCCACGAGTTATTGTGAGATCTTGTATTACAGATCCATAAAATCATGATGTATTATTGATCCATAGGAATCTAGTATTGTAGAGGAAGTTTTCTTTATGTTTGCATAGGTTATGCGGTGATGGAGGAGAGACTTACTTCTTGGTGCATGGTTACGGTTGCACATTGGTAGACCCTTCCGAGAGGTCTTGTTTACAAATTCACCGTGAAATATGGTGGTGTTTCGTAGGCATAGTTGTAGTGCACTCAAGTAGATACGATTAGATATCTAGAGGAGACACAACTAGTGGTATGGAGACATAGTTTAGTGTACTCAGGAAGATTTGGTTGGAGATCTAGAGGATGATATACTCTTGTAGAGATACATGTACTCTTCTAAAGAAGAGTTAGTTTGTAATCTCTTTCTATATTATATATATGAGATCTCTATCTTTGGTGGACATAGCCCACATTGGGTGAACCATAGTACATGTTGTGTTATGTGTGTGTACTTTTTTTTATTTTGATTATTCTTATTTATGCTTTAATTGTTGTAGATTTTGTGGGGATTCTTAGATTTGTATTTGCATGTTCTGAGTTTTATATTCAATGGTTGTAATGTTTCCACATAGACCCATCCCCAAAACTGGTATTAGAGCCTCGTTTGTTATCTTATCTGATACCAATGACTAATATTAAAGTTGTGTTATTTCAGAGAAAGGTTTTACTTCATTATTTTGTTAGTAGTTTATTGATAGGTGCATGAGAGCATGGTTTGTTTTTCTTGATGTGAAAATCACAGGAAGAGATTTAAATCTCAAGTGGAAGCTAGAAACGTGAGGTTTTTGGAGAATAAAGTGACCGAAATCAGTTATGTGGCAACCGATGTCGGTAGGGTGGACGTGGTCGATTCTTAGGAAGCCTAGTTTTAAACAGAAAATCACAAATATGAAGAAATTGAAAGATGCATGAATGTGTCTTATTTTCTAAGGTTTCCTTGGTTCTTGGAGGTAAAAACATGGTGGTTAGATTGCATATCTGAGTAATAGAATTATGGTTTTATCTTGGTTTTTTAGTGCTTTGCATTTTAATTACACATGTATGTTTCGGATTACAGATCTGAGGTAGAGGAGTAAGTTTTACATCATTGGTGCGATTAGATGCACAAGCTTCGGAAGAGAGGTTGTAGCACAAAAAAATATGGGGCTTCCATTAGAGAAGCATGTAATTCCATTTAGTTGAAGATGTGGTTGAGTATCTTGGTGTTGGTAAGGTAATGTATTTCATCTTGATGCAATTTATTGCATTGATTTTTGGTATTGTTTTTTACGAGATTTGGGTGCTTCTTGAAATGAATGGCTCGGCTTAGTTATTGGCTTCGATCGAAGTAGAACCTAGTATGGTGTTCAATGTCAAATTGTGTGGCCTTGGGTTCATTCTAGCGATCGATGTCGGTCTTGAAACTAATGTTGGTCACGAGAGGGTAATGTGGGTCAACTGACTCGAGGTTTTTCTATGGAAAATTATCTCGTATAGGTTTTTTTTTGCAGCAGGAGAGGGCATGGTGGTTTTATGTCCTATTTTGGAGGATCTAGTTTCTTGCATGGAGTGTACATGGTAGAGATAATGTAGATCACTTCAACGTTTAGATCGAAAGAGGACGAGTTGGCTCGTTTAATCCAGGTGATACTTTGGGTCAGGTATCTCTATATGGTTCATGTTTTATTTCTTTCATTTGGAGCAACTAATATTATGTTTGGATTGTGTGCACAAGTAAAAATTTGCACCATGGATATTTGGTGGGTTTGAATTTTATTTCTGGGATGTGTTGGAATCTTGAGGACAAGGGTATTCAGTCTAAGGATGAGATCCTCAATGAAAATTCATGTTTAGACACACAATTGCAGGTAACAGAAGAGGCTTAGTACACATGGATAGAAAGAAGGTGATTCACCTAATTCACAAGAAGTCCAAAATTTTATTATGTAGAGGTATTCTTGGTTAAGATGGGAATCAATTTATATTTCTTTCATCTAGTTTTATTTCTCACTTTATATATATATCATATATATATATATATATATATATATATATATATATATATATGTGTGTGTGTGTGTGTGTGTGTGTGTGTGTGTGTGTGTGTGTGTGTGTGTGTGTGTGTGTGTGTGTGTGTGTGTGTATGTATATTGCAACTATTGTGCTTGTTATCAAATGTTGTGTAGGGGAGTTTATGTTGAGCAGAGCAAGCCATGGTTGTTGGCATTGTAGGTTAGACACAGATGCACATGCAGAGTGAGAGGAGGATGCTACTATTCAGAGTGGCAGGAGGCACAAAGTGGTTATGGAGGAAAGTCACGGCTTTGCAGGTATTTTGAGTTTATTGCATGGTGATGTCACTTTTGGTTTTATTTTGTGGTGCCTGGATATCCTTTGGGATGGTAGTTGATGGTTGATTCAATTTGGTTTAAAAGATGAAGCATTGTTTTGAGTTTTAATAGTGGAAAATGGATAAATTTGATCACATAAAGACTGACATTAGTTTATGGTAACCGTGGTTAGTCGGGAGTTGACCGATGTCGGTTGGGAAACCGTGGTTGGTTAGGCTATAGGTTTTATTGTAGTTCTTATTTACCATTTTTGAATGATGCCCTTTTTCCTTTCATCTTGGTTGATTGTGCAGAGTATGTTGATGACATGTTTGCTGGTATTTACACTCTGTATTAGTGGTATGGTTTAGCATGGAGGTTTTTATTGACATTGATGAGCATAGGATTCATATTAGGCTTTGGAGTTAGTCAATGGCGTAGACTTGGAGCTTCAGGAGAGCTTGGTGATATGGATGTATGTAGATGGTGAGTTTGTACACGTGGATAGATTTAGGTTTGTGAGTTTACGATGATACGGATGTTTGTTTTACACATTGATGCCTATGAGCATGATTAGGGAATGCTTTTATTTCCTCTTGTTACTATGTTACTCCATGATAGATATTTTCTACAGATAGTTGTCTTGGACATGCAAGTTGTTTATGCAGGTTATATTTACAGATTGTAGTGTTTGGATTCTTTGAGTTATGCAAGTTTTGTGGATTGATCACCCACTATTGCAGGTAGAACTCATTTGGGTTATCTTTACCTAGGATCTTGTTTTTCTTTTGCATATTCCAGGTTTGAATGGTCTAGTCGGTTGCATTGGTTATTGCATGGAGACATGGATAGATGGTTGGATAACATGGTTGGTTTTACATGTATGGCTACATATGCGATTGAGGATCACTACTTCAATTTGAGTGGGATCTCTTGTAGGTGTCTTAGTCATGAGGATTGTTGCATGATGACCTAGGTGTACTTAATTTTCTAATACTAATAACTAGTACGATGTTACAATTCAAAGGGGAGCTTGATGTTTGGTGTCACAGATCGTTATAGCTTTGTGCGGGTTTGGTAAGTCATGGTTTTATCTTCTTGGTTTGAAAAAATGGTTTGATCTTCCTGGTTTTATTTATGAGAGAATTGTTGATTGATAGAAATATGGTCTTCACGGTATGTACAGGATAGTGATGTACAAGTACAGGTATAGGTTCAACAATTTATCTCCAAGTGGGATATTTTTAGGTTGTGGAACTGAATTGCTTCACAAAGGCATGTATTTGAGGTTTACTAGTTTACACAGCAAGAATTAGAATCGATTAGCTAACCAATGTTGGCCACCTATGAGGAACTGATGTCAGTCAAGGAACCTACATCGGTAAGGATAGGGAACCTCCATTGGTTAGGGAACCGGCATTGGTTATCTCGTGCGTGAAAGTTTATATTTAACTCATGGGAATTAGATCTAACTTTTGTTTTAAACAAAATATAAAGGATGTAATTGCATGACTATTATGCCCTAAGCTTGTCTAGGATTATATAAGATATAAAAATAGGGTTAGATAGGTTGAAATAAGGAAAGATAATAATTGAGATATCCTTGGTTGAAAGGATGAAGAAGAAGAAGAAGAAAAAGTACATTGCCTAAAGACATGAGATTTCATAGAGAGAAGTTGAACATAAGGAAAGTGTAGGTAAATTGTTGGTGAGAAGATGGTATTATATTCTATTGTATTTCCTTTGTATTATTTAGTCTCTTGTAATGGCTTGCATAGTATGCAAAGAACTTAGTATTTCTTCTTGTTAGATCCACAGTTATTGTGAGATCTTGTTATCGCTCATTCTTGTAGACCCACAGGGTTGTTGTGAGATTTTGTATTACGGATCCATGAGATCATGATATATTGTTGATACATAGGAATCTAGTATTATAGAGGAATTTTTCTTCATGTTTGCAAAAGTTATGTAGTAATGGAGGAGAGACTTACTTCTTGGTACATGGTTACATTTGCACATTGGTAGACCCTTTTGAGAGGTCTTGTTTATAGATTCACTATCATATCTAGTGATGTTTTAGAGGCATGGTTATAGTGCACTCGGGTAGATCCTATTAGATATATAGAGGAGACATAGGTGGTGGTATGGAGGTATGGTTTAGTGTACTCAGGAATATCTGGTTGGAGATCTGGAGGAGGAGATACTCTTGTAGAGATACATGTACTCTTACGTAGAAGAGTTGTTTTGTAATCTCTTGTTATATTATACATATGAGATCTCTATATTTGGTGGACGTAGCCCACATTAGGTGAACCACAAAGTACATGTTGTGTTATGTGTATGGAATTTATGTGATTTGGATTATTCTTGTTTACGCTTTCACTCTGTGTACATTTTGTGGTGATTTTTAGATTCGTATTTTCATGTTCTGAGTTTTATATTCAATGGTTGCAATGTTTCCACATAGAACCATCCCCAATAGTTCAGGAACTTGATGAACTGATGAATGCCGTACCTTTAAATAAATTCTATTCTTGAGTCACTCTCTATTCCGAGAGATAACCACTTGTACATTGTTCCTTCTATCTTACTCATCTCCGAATAATTTAAAATCATTCATTCCATTGGCAAATATTTTCATTATCAAAATCACATCTTCATATTCATCATCATGAGATAGGTGTTAATATAAATCCTTTTAAGTTTTGTGAGTATCATACTTCTTATAATGTCTCCCATTTTCATCTACTTTCACCTATGGTCATACCTAGAAGCTTACTGATGGTAATAAATCCCCTTAAAAGAAATGATCTCTTTCACAACAAAGCTCTAAACTTCTTTACCTAGTTCATTCAATCGTCCATCTCATTCTTCGGTGTTGAACCCTAATGTCCTACTAGTTGTGTGGGGTTGAGATTGGGGACAGTTGTTCCTTCATAAATAAAAATCACTATTAATAAATTCAATAAATTAAATAAATTGTGAATAATTCATCATCACACCTTTTATCCTTCAAAGTCTTTGGTGTTGAGCCCACACTTATTACTAGTAGTGTGACACTGGGAATGGAGGGAGGTGCCCTTACTTGTCTATGTATTTTCTTAGTGATAAACCTTTTCCTCTAACCGGTGGCATGAGGTAAAGCGTAGAGGGTCATTCATAAATCACAAAGCATAAAATTTTACAAAAACATTCATATAAATTAAAAAATCAAAAATTAAAAAAAAGTACTCGCTTATTTTTTCCTTCGGTAATGAGCCCTTGCTTCTTACTAGTAGCATGGGGTAAGACATAGGGAGTCATTGCAAAAACACAAAATATTATAAATCTGAAAGTTATTACAATTATAAAATACCCAAAGAAGTAATTTAGATGCCTAAATTAAGAGAGAACTATCCCTTCACCTCATATCTTACCAATTAGTAGGCCACATAATTGTCTATGTCTAGCTCATGACCTATAAAGAGAAAGTCGTTTTGAAACTGGTTCAGTAACCTTAAGAAGAATTGAGTCACAATTTCCCAAATGGATTGTTGTTAACACTTGTCTCTATATTTATTATCTGCATCCTGTGTCCTTCTTGATTCTTAGTGATGAGCCCTCACATCTTACTAGTTGTGTGGAGTCAAGAATGGAGTTGGACTTCTTTTCATCTTATCATCACCAACATATCATGCTAATGGAATGAGAATTTTTGTATTATTCGAAGCATGAGTTACCATGAGGAACACTGTACATACAGACGATACCCTGGTTTATCACCTCTCATAAGAAGTTTGCATTTTGGTCCATAAATTTCCAAAAAAATCCCCAAAAATAGTATAAAATCCAAAAACATTAGAAAATATCAAAAATCCCAAAACATTAGAAAATCTCAAAATCCAAAAAAACATTAGAAAATCTCAAAAATACGAAAACATTAGAAAATCTCCAAAATCCCCAAAACATACAAAACTCTTAAAATCACCAAAACTTTCAAAAATCATAAAATCTTACAAATTTGAAAAACATAAAAAAACCCCAAAAACTTAACAATAAACACAATTCATCCTTTGAACTATTATCCCCAACAAATGTTCCAACCACCTTCACACCACTTCCCCTCACATGCATCCTCACTTGGGGAAAATATGGCTCTCATTGTTTACTTATTTGAGGACAATGATCTAATCCATTCTGAATCATTGCGTCATTGCTTAAGGCAAAATCAATCAATCATCATTGTGGAACATGTTAGGGACATGTTTACATGTTCTTGTGTTGCATTATTAGTTAAAAATTTATTTTTATCCGGTATCTGGATATATTACAGGGAGTCTTGATTTTATGTATCCTAGTGTTCTCTCTAATATACTTATGCTATATGATTTCATATCGTACAGGGCATCATACCTTTTTGATGGCCTCTATCTATGATGCCATGCATATCACAGGTCTAGTCATCCCGAATCTTATATATCATGATGCATCCTCTTATGTGCTATATTAAAATTAATATTCTTTCATCACATGAGTATCTTCTTGCATGATCAAAATATTACTTTTCACCCTATCCATTCTCTTGTACTAATACATTTTCCATTTTGGGAATTCAACACGATCACCGTTGCATTTTGTGAATCCTACTTCAGGATATTTATCGAGTAGCATTTGATATTTAGCAACTCGTCATCCCCACCATGGTCACCCTATATTTGATCTATTCATCCTCACTCCTCATTTCTACTCATCCACCACTTATCCCCACATCACCCTTATCATCATTCCTATCCCGCTTCACCACTTTGTGTTATTCTCTTTCACTCTTGCACTTTAAGCTTGAAAATATTACTTAATAAGCTCTTCCATGTGGGACTCTTGGCTGAGGTATATCCTCTTCCTAAGATCTTCCCACTGTACAAAATTCTCCACCATCTCCTCTCTCATTAGACAACAATCACCACCACACACATATTTATTCTTTGCCTCTTCCAATTATCATTCTAGCCTCCTCACTCTCACCACATGGGCATCCCAATTAAGGATTCCCCTCACACTCTCCATCCTACACCACATATACTCCTCCATCCATTCATGTCATGCTCCTTTGTTTCCTTCCTTCATTATTATCACCTCCTCTCACCTCTTGTTCCACTATCACCTACACCATTCACCCTTTTCTCGTTCTTCCTAGTATCCGTCTTCTACTTGGTAATCTTACTTACACACTCTCGTAGTATGGAAAATTCACTTGAGGGTTCCCCTTCAGTCCATCTTTTCATACCCTCTTCCCACCAACTTCGTCAATCACTTACTTCTTCCCATCATTCTTCTTCTTCGGCTTGGCGATCCTACTTAACCATCCCCGTCACATGGAAATCTTACTTAAGAGTCCCTCTTAAGGATGATCTACCATCTAGCCCTCCCCCATCCCATCATATTTCCTCCATCTTATTTCTCCTACCCCTCTCTCGTAATCATCTGATCCAACCAACCATTCCACCCATGTACCCAATACATTATTGTCTTTCACCTTCCATATCGTCATAAATCGCCAGTTTGGTGATCTTACTTAACCACTCTTGTGGCATATAGATCTTACTTAAGAGTCCCTCTTAAGGATGATCTATCATCTTGCACTCCCGCATCACTCCAAATTCTCACCATCCACATTTTATTGTCACTCTCCATCATCACATCCTCTCACCTCCTCTTTCATTCTCGCAAACATGACCTCTTATTTTCCGACTTTGTATCTCCATAATCCCTCACTTGGAAATATTACTTAACCACTTCCATCACATGACAGTCTTACTTAAGGGTCCTCCTTAAGTTGAACTCATCATTCTAGACTTCTCCCTCACCTCATTCTTCATTCCCTTTGTTGATTGTTTCTTCCCCGATACCCCTACCAACCACATTTTTCTCCTACCATTATCCTTTCTCAACCTATCATATCACCGAGTGTGTCTAATATCTTCCACCTAAAATCATGTTCTTTTTCCCATTTCCCCCTTCTTGATCCATCATCCTTCATACCATTTCTTGTCATTCTTTTCATGTCTTGTTTCTTCATCTTTACCTCATTCATTCTCATCCACTACATCCTCTCCTTGCCTTAACATTGTCACATCTTATCACTCACCTTTTCTTCACTCTTCTCATTCCATCTTCTGAAATTCTCCCACATATCTACCCCTATGATTACCCTCCATTGTTGTTGGTCTTCCTCTAACATTATTTCATCATCATCTTCTATTTCCATGCTAATAATTATTAGTGGATTTCACCTAAAATTCAGTCATCCTCATTTTGCACAAATACATTATTTACTCTCTTTGACCTTCTCCATTTTTTCTTCATTCCTTCCTTCCTTTGTACCCAGCTATCATTATCAATGGATTTCTCATAAATTCCCTTCATTAGTGTTTCCGCTTCCATTCCTCATTTACTTTTTCCCTTTCTTCACTTTTCCTCCCATCCTTCCCCACCGATCATTATCGGTGGAATTCCCCTAATGTTCCTTCACTGACATTCCCTCTTCTCTCCTTCCATTCTCTATCTTCCTTTCTATCTCTCCATCACCCTTTTCCATGCTAATAATTATCAGTGGACCTCCCTAACATCCCTTCATTGGAATTTCCTCTTATATCCCCCATTCTCTCTTTCCTCCCCTCTCTTTTCTCCACTCCCACCCTTTCTTGTAACTTCTTCCCCACCTCTCCACCTTCCCTTCTCCCTCTTCAATATATTTAATTTCTTCATCATATACACTTTGTCTATTTTCTCATCATCCTCTTATCCTCATCGCACACATCTCCATATATTTTCTAATCCATGTCATTCCTACCTTATTTCTTCTCTTTATGTTTCTTATGTTACCCACTCTTCACCAAATATCTCCATTCTTGGTTTCCTTCCTTCTACATCATTTTCTTTGTTGTCCTCCCCTCCTTCCCACTCCTCATTTTATTTCACTTCCTATGTATCATCTTCTTCCCCTTTTTACCTCACACTTCCTTCTTACTTCCCCATTGATAACCTGGCTCTTCAATGTTATCCCATCTTTTTATCATCCCACCCTCCACATGCATTTCCATGTGGTTTGTTCCATATTCTTTACCTTGGTCTTCCTCACAAGGACCAGGTTCCTTCAATCTTCTCCCTGTATCCACTCTATCATCTCTTCTTCCCCCATCATTTTCACCTTCCTCCTACCCTCCCCTTCCTTTCTCTATCACCCCTACCTTTTCAATCATTTTGTACCAGTTTCTCTTCTTTTCTCTAATCTTCTCCACATTTTCTTGGTCCCTCATAATTTCTTTCTTTTCTCTATTCTACCTCCTCTTTCATCTTCTTTAAATTATTCTTCATACTCATCTACTTCATTTTCCCATCCTTCTTTCCATTTTTTCCAAATTTTACCCCCTACTCTCATCTCATCTTATCCTTCTTGTTCATCTTTCCTCATTCTCCATACCCTTTTCTTCTTCACCTACTACTTATTTAGTTTTATTTTCTCATCTCTATCATCTCTTTCATTTTCCATAATTTATCTCCCTTCATCTCCTTCACCCTTCTTCATTTTTCCACTCCCTTCATTTTGAATCTCTCTCTCTCTCTCTCTCTATCCCTTTTTCATAATTTCACCCTCTGCTCTGTCATTTTCTTGTCTTCTTCTTGTTTGTCCTTCATCATTTCATTCTTCCCCTATCATCCCTCTCTCTTATTCTCTTCTACCTCTTTCATTCCTTTTTTCTCCTCCTCCATCTCCATCTGCTCTATTCCATACCCTTGTCTCCTTCACCTTTGACTTTTCTTTCTCTTCTCATAATCAACCACTACTCATGTCCATTCCTTTCCACTCTTACTCATTATGTACTTCAACACATCCTCACACCTAGAATTCATGGCCGATTTAATCCTTTCCCCATTTGTAGAGTATAATCATTCCATTCTCTTACACCTCATTCTCATCCTCCTCTCCGCAGAATTGACCTCTCCTCTTTTTGAGATATCTGTCATATCTTCCATCCCCATCAACCCTCTCGAGGGGGAATCATCACATCTATCCATAATCACCTCTTCCCATGACATTTTTGTCTTTGAGGATACCATGAAATCCATCACCTACCACCTTCTACTCTCACTAACAAACATTTTCTCTACTTTTTGTTTAGAAAAAGTAGATTGAATTCTTCCCCCATTCTTACAAGTGAAAGTTTTTTCTACTTCTTTCTTAGAGAATGATTTCTCTTTTCTTCCTCTGATAACTTCATATTGAAGGAACACCATCCTTAAGAAGAATCTCATCAAAATATTCAATCCTGCCACTTAGGGAATATTCATCCATCTCATATACTTTCTTTGAAAGGACACTACTTTCATAGTATCCTTCCAAGGAGGGGAAAATTTAGACACCCTAATTTCACACCTATCCTAAATCAATTAAATTTTACCATTCCATTTCCCACAAAAATGTACATCAAATTAATCGATTAATTAATCTGTTTCAACCCCTAAATTAAACCCAACCTTCCCGACATGACAAATATTACCCATGTCCAACCACTTTTGAATTAAATATTAAAATTTAATTATGGGTCATTCCTCATGTCTCCATCTCACCTAATCATGCTTACTTTCCATACTCATGATTTCTCTAAACCACCGAATTAATCCTACTTCTAGGTTATAAAGAGAGCCTTGACACCCTCTTTTAGAATAAGCTTGAATATCCTGTTAGAGTTTTTACATCCTTTGAGCATAGAAAATCCCTCCACCTTTTCATAATTTTCAAATAGCCCCATTTTGATCATCTAGAATCCATTATCCCCTTTATCCATAGGTGAAAATTAAGTTGATCTTGTTGAAGAGAAGGCCTTGCTATTGTTCAAGGGAAGCACCTACATTTCACATAATCATGGCTCATCTACAATTAATTTCCCATTCTAAGGATTGATAAGTAATCCCAAAGGATAAGGTATCTAGCTAGTTGCTTTCATTTTTGTTGTTAGTGTATTTTCCTAGATCACAAAGGTTAGTATATAAAGATCCCTAGTAAAGAAAGAAGATGGGAAATGTACATAAATGTCACTATGAACAAGATCTAAAGAATGCGTATCTCTCCATAATTTTCCTTTGTCAAACATTTTCTCAGGGTTCTTCCTGAGGGCACAATCCTCACAAATACCCTTAGAAAATTTGACACAAGGTAACCCATTGACCATTTCGATTTGGAAAATTTTTTTCAAGGTAACAATAACTAATATGGAAAAAATGCTCATGTCATAGCTTACTAACCTCATCTATATGAGTGAGCAAGGCAGTGGGTTTCAAATCAGAAGTAAAGTGGGAAAAGGTATACAATGGTAAATGGTGATATACCTTTCCCTCAGTCATAGTGGTGTAAGAGTTAAGCTCATGTATAATCACCGAAGTTAGGATGAAATTTCAATCACGTTCCTTCACTAAGGTGAGTGATTTGGTAAACTGATAGGAGATTGGTAGAGAGATTAGAAAAACTCAACACTTAGTAAAATGTTCCACCATCCATCTCTACTGACCCACTAACAAAAATTGAAACTATAGTGTCATCACACAATGGGATTTGGGACATTCCACATGGTTCAATTTCGGTGAAATCAAAACTGCAGGATTCCATATGGTTCAAGGCACCAGAGTCAATAATCTATTTCGATGAAGGAACTATTCTAGCTACAAGGGACTTTCCTTTCTTCTTCCCAAATTTAGAATTCTTTTCTTTGAAATAATTGGCCTTGGGAGAATTTTGTTTGATATAATCAGAACACTTATTTTATTCTTCTCAAGTAAATGAGTTAAGTGATTTATTTTTTTTCTCACACATTGATTCTCTTCATGGCTAGAATTATTACAATAGGAACACTTACAATTTTACTTCTTTGTTTTAGGCTTAGAAGTTGAATCATTTGTGTTAGGCTTGGTTTGGGATTGGTTGGTCTTGGTTACATTTTGGGTTATTCATTTTTCTATATCTTCTTTTCACTTTTCTTTTCCTTACCCTTACTTTCCACAATGACATGTGACTTGGATTTTAGAGTCCCTATTTGAGTGAGTTTATCCTATTCTCGAATGAGTTGTGATGAAAAATTGTTAAATGAGGGAATTTTCCAAGTACTTCCCAAGGTGGATTTCATGGTGTGCAAAGTAAAAACAAAGATGAAGTATTTAGTACCTAACTTTGAAAGAATTGAAAAGATCAACTAAGATTATTTCTTCTCCACTTTATATTCCTTAAGAAGAAATCTAGTGTGGAAAAAATTTGAGAAGAAGGCTTGAAGGTTTTCAAAGTCATTAGGATTTAATCCTAATAGTTTTATTTCCAACTCATTCACTTTCATGTAATCTTGTTTCTCAAACATATCATTAATGATGCAGCCGAGAATTCACTAGATAACACCCTAGTCACACCGGCACATCACTCACCCTAGATTGAGCACTCACCCAAAGCGCGTAAAGACACCGAGTCCCTCTTTAGGGTTCTTTGTGTAGCATAATGTTAACATAATGAAGACTTAAAGCATATATATCCATAACTGATACATTATTACATAGTGTATGACAAATCTAGATCTAGGAAAGAATAGGTTTAAACAATAATCATGATAGAAATAAGAACATGCACTATCCAATTACACACAGCATAACACTCGAGTTCAGTCAATATCTTCCATCTCTTAATTATCACAATAATACAGAAGCTTATTACAATACTAGAAATCTATGTCATTGTGCACATGGTTCCGATACGGTAATCCAAAAACATGCACACTATGTTATCTATCTCTCTATATCCCTCGTCTCCCTACCAAGTAATTCACTACATATATATAGGGTGGGGACTTGCCCTTCACCACTTATCTATTCCAAAAATAAGCCACATGTTATTAATAACCACATGCCATTTTCATGCATAGCCATATATGCAATTGGGTTATCTATAGACTATTGATAGTTAGCTTAGGTGATAATCCTATTCTTAGACTATCTCCATGCAAAAGTGCTCTGAATCCAATCCTCCAGAAATAGACAATGCATGACACGCACGTCTCTGCATCATTGGTGTGTTTTGCATGCGATCTTCTAAAAATAGATCTTCTTGCCCAAAAATGGCTAAGTCTTGAATGTTGAACTTCTATTCCATACGCGTGTTCTCTATTCATTCGCACCCTTGAACTCCGGCCTATTTTACCACGTAGACTTCTTGTGTGAGTTTTGTCAACTGTTCTCGATCAACAATATACCACACTAATCTCATTATCACCCCGACAATGGGTATCTTAAAAAAATTTTGAATAGAAAGAATCATAAAGAATTTGAATGAATAAAGAATGCTTTTATTTAGAAGCTTCATCTCGTATCATCTTGGATACTCCTCTTTAATTTCGGCCTCTAAGGCCTGCCACTCGGTGAGAGTCTTCTCTTTTTCTCTGGAATGTCCACAATGATGGACTCAAGTTCATCCTTTGCAATTTCCCCTTCTTCATTCTGCAAGACCAACATAATGCCGGACATTGCAGCCATTCTTCCCTCTAGTACATCCATTTTATGTACGATGAGTTTCCCAATCTCATCTAATATTTCCTTGTGCGCTCTTGTGCTTTGCCGCAGCCTCACACTTTTGTTTTACAATAGTTAACCTCTTTGGGTGGCCCAAGGTATCATCCCTCATATCCTTCTGGAATTCATTATCTTCTTTCAGAGTCTATACCTTGATCAACACCTCTCGAGATGTGTATATATTTAAGGCATGATCCACTTTTTTCAATTCTTCTTGAATTGCTTGTGTGATCCCTCATAGGATGTAATCTTCCATATCACTGAAGCCTTTTCTCGTTCGCCTCTTGTTCTAGATCCTTTGTCACTAGCATACACAGAGGTTCATCTTCAAGCACTAGGTCTACTAAGGTACTTACATAGTGTATCGCTGAAGGAAACATATTTGGTACCTTTGGTTCTAGGTATGGCCTAGCCTTCATAACAATATCACCAATTTCCTCTACGAGGCTAATAAATACAACATTTTTCTTTTGTGCGAAGTCCTTTTCTTGTGTTAGGTGTGTTATTTCCTCATCTTTATTTTTAATCTCTTGCATGAGCTCCTTAATTGTGGTAGCCTTGTCTATATTGTGCCTCGCCACTTTTGTTGAGACTTTGACAAATGCGTTACTCACTTGTTCATCTGACATGGTAGTAGGCTTTACTTGTCATATGTCTAGCACGGGTGCCTTCCTTAACCATCTTGACATGCATGACTACTCACATACATAAAATTAAAGCTCATCCACATGGGTGTGCATTGACCATGATAGTTACTTTTTAGTGCACATAGTCGCCATATCCTCATCCATTAGCTCCTAGCCGAATAAATCCTTCTATGTTATCATGCTCTAGAAGCGGGCACAAACAATATTTCCTGAGTCCTCAGCATATCCCATGAGTGGTGCACTATGTTATCCACTCATCCTCTTTTCATTGTCCCTTTTGGAACTTGAGCTTTAAGGTTAGGAGTCTGTAGTATCCCTGGGCGGTCTCATGTGTGGTTTCGAGATGTTTCCTTATCTCCTTATTCTCCATCTTTCATCCCTTCATCTTTTAGTGCTTCTCCTTGCTCAAGTGGAGTAGGAGATCCTGGCATGCTCTCCTCCAATCCTTTGGCCCCTTCATCTAACTTCAACTTCCTTATCCTTTTTGGCTCACTGGACTTCTTGTGCGAGAGAGAGACAAGGTGATCTCCTTCACTGCCAGGATTCCACCTTAAGTCCTTGTGCATTTGAATACTTTCTTGAACTTGTTCTCTCCCTTTTCTACCCTCGTATCATCTTCTTCATCCTGCCCTTGTGGTGGAGTAGTGGCATGCTTTGATTCCTTCCTATCTCGAAGGTTGCCTCCTTCTATGCTCTAAGTCACCACTATTTTCAATCTCTTCTTCTTCATCTTCTACGCCAATGGTCTCTATGGACTTCGCACCGGTATGTTCTCCATTGTATATTGACCCTTCTGCGCCCTAGAAGCGTGAAATCATTCTCCATGTACTTATTTTTTTTTCCATAAGATAAAGAGCTAAACAAGATCTATTCTAACATCATAACTTTGAAAACATAAGATCAAAACTAGCATGTTATTTAAAATCTCTACTCTCCTAGATTACCAACAAAATGAATGGACCTATTTAGCTCCAATGGCAATCAAAAATTACTTGTTTGATCCTTAAAGAATGCAAGAATAGGAAGCTTAGCTCTTAACAATGGTGACCTCTCAAGAAAAAAAAAACAAGCTCTTAGTCTCTTTGCTATATGCTTTGCATTTTCTCTCTCAAGAAGTTTAGGTGTAGGTATAAAGGTAGAAGGAGGGCTCCTTATATATCCCAATGGATAAAGGAAACACTTCATCCCTTTGCATGTGGGATAAAGGTAAAACATGATTAGGAATGGATAAGGTTGCTTTATAAAAGGTAACCTTACTTTAGAAGGGTTTAATTTATGCTTAGCAAGTCATGGGAGTTGGGGGTGTTTTAATTAATCAAAGGTGATTAACTAATAGGTAGATGTAAGCTTATAGAAGCTAATTAGAGGAATATTAGTATGATTTAGGCTATTAGAAGGGGATTAAATCAATTAAATATTGATTTATTGGTTAAATGGAAGGAAAGCTAATTAATTAATAATAATTAATTAGTCTAGGTAGAAGGGGTGATTAATTAATGGAAGGTCATTAATTAGGTATGTTAGTTGGATAGGTGACTTAATCAATTAGCGTATTGTAATTAATTAATGACAATAAGAGGGAATATGAGCGCTTTTGACAATATGTCATCGATTTGTGAGAAAGGGATAATTAGCGCAATTTAAGTATTTAAATTGCTTGGGTAATTATAGGTGTCTACATTTTCCCCTCTTTGGGGTGGCGTAAGTGACACCACTTCAAAGATAGTAGATGGAAGAAAATTTTGAAGGGATAGAAGAAAAATTAGTAGGAGGGAGAGATGCCCCTCGAGTGTCGATGGGGTGATGAAAGAAGACGATCGACGATCGAAAAAGGTGAGAGATAGATAGAAGAATGGGAAGGGGTAAGATGCCCTAGTGAGAGAGAAGATTAGGGGTGAGAAGAAAGTGATGTAGAAGAAATATGGAGGAGGGGAGAGAAGAGCTTAGCCTCTAGCTGTGTGTATTGGAACAATTTTGATGTCATCATATTACCATAAGAGCTACATCATCGGTCCTTATGAAAAATATAAGCATACGACAAAGGTAGAATGACATGAAAATCCATACTATGAACAATTTTCCATTGCTAAAAATACCAACTCCATGCAACATACAACAATGCAATGCAATACGAGAAGGAAACAAGCTCATCTAACAGGGAAAACAAGTACGAACGCACATATCCAACCCAACAACGGTCAAGACAATTGTACAAATGTTTTGTTATCAAGTGCTGAAGAGATCCACAAGTTTGTGATTGATGAAAAGGGTTAAAAATGATGCCCCGAGCAAAGGATACATGCAAGGGGAAATGATAATGGACATTAGGTCCAAGTAAAAGTGTTGTGCATGCAATGAAACAACACCAGGAAACAAATGTGCCCTAGAGTACAGATGAAGCAAGCAACTAGCTTTGTGAATGGTTGTGAATCTAGTGATCCACAGTCATATTAATCGGGGAATATGTGAAACAAACCAATAGGATATGGAGAGGATACCATGCGCAAGACACAAGTTTCAGCCGTAATAAGCAAGTTACCATTTTTGTAGGTTTTTTTACTTTTTAGGATTTTGTGAAAAAATTTCCCTATTTTTGGATTTTTGACGTGATATATATATATATATATATATATGGACATTTTTTTATTGTTTCTCATGGATAGATAATTGTGTTTATGATGCATTCGGATTTGATTTGACATGTATATGTATCATGATCTTGTTGATGTATCACATGTGTTTTGATTTCTAGATGATGTGATCTTGTAGAATATATCAAATGTGTTTTGTTTTATGAGATGTGCCATACTTAGTGGATGGGATGATATGATGATAAGGGTGCGAGGGGGATAGATTTTGATATTTGTGATCCCTCTTTCCCCCATTTGATGATACGATATGTGATGATTAGCTTAGCATTCATGTATGATGTATACTTAGCCTTTCCTTGATATATGATGTATAGATGATGTTAGATGTGATGATAATGATGGTAATGTGATGTTATGATAACAAAACAATGCACATGTAATAAACACAATCAAATGCTAACAAAGAACACAATGAATTAACATAATAATGCACCATGATTCACTAGATGCAAAAACAATACACCTCAATAAGTGCAAATGCAAGAATAAATCTAATCTAAGCAACAAAATTCTATGAATCCTAACAAAGTATGCCCAAGCAATGTGAAACAACCCAAAAGGAAAAACATAAAAAAACTAACTATACAAGCAACAAGCAAAGCAAGAAACAAGACAATGCAAGTAAATGTAAGTAAATGTTTTTGTAAGATTTGTTTTCATGCAACAATTTTCTATTGTTTTTGGTGTTTTGAAACAATTTTCTATTGTTTAGGTTTATGTGAAACAATTTTCTATTGTTTTTGTGTTTTTGAAACAATTTTCTATTTTTTTTTGTTTGTGAAACAATTTTCTATTGTTTAGGTTTTTGTGAAACAATTTTCTATTGTTTTTTTGTGAAACAATTTTCTATTGTTTTTTTCTAACGGTTTTCCAGAGTTATGCACAGGTAACCAAGAAAGTGGATGCCCCCAGCATTAGATGGGGAATATACAAGGGCAGAAGCCACATGCACTTATGAACAAGAAGGTGAAGTCATTGAATTGCCCCAGCGTAAGATGGGAAATAGTGAAAGACCATACCCCTCACAGATGAATAAAAGAAGACAAATCCGGATCAAGGCTTGACAAGATGGGGCTCACAGGGAATCTCAAAGGTAGAACTAGGGCTAGGCCAAGAAAACTACCCTCCAAATGTAAGATGCTTGTGAACAATGAATCCTCCCAAGGTGCCAGAAACTGGTTTTCACCCAAGGACTTATCCAAAGTGCCACAATTGTGTGGTTTTCACTTGTGGATGACCTGTTTTCTCTTTTTCTTTTTCTCTTTTTTTTTTTTATTTTTGATCATTTTACCATGTTTTTTGAGTTTTTTTGTTTTTTGACCTTTATGCCATGTTTAAGCATAGAACCACTTAAGATGCATGGCGTTCATGGGCTCATGGAGCTCATCACCATTGGGTGAGCAAGTTTGTATGCCCCTATGTGCCATACTTGGTGACTATAACATAGGGTCCCAACCAATGTGGTTCGAACTTCCCTTTCTTTTCTTTTCCGCTCTTGTGTTGAACTAATTCTCCTTCATGACTAAATCACCAACCTCAAACCGACGAGGGATGATTCTCTTGTTGTAGTTTTTAGAGACTCTTTTTGATACACTTTTAGGTGTAAGAGCACAAATGCACCTCTCATCTAGGAGCTCCAATTTAAGCCAATCTTGCTACCCGTAATCCTCATCTTTATCCAAATAGTCCCTAAGAGAATTCTCGGGAAGGAAGTTCAATCTCTAAGGGGATGATGATAGATTCTCATTGTCCCAAACACTAGAGAATATGGTGTCACACCCATAGGAGTGTGAATGGAGGTTTTGTAAGCCCAAGGGCTGGATGGATTTGTAAGTGCCAATTACGACTGTTTTTTGCTGACCATTTTCTCCATTATCCTCACCAAAGTCTTGTTTGTGGCTTTGACCTATCCATTACCTTGAGGGTAATATGGTGTGGACCATTTTAACCTAATTTGGAACCATTGACAAAGACCTTTTATATTTTTGTTCTTAAATGACTTCCCATTATCTGTAATAATGGCTGCGGGAATGCCATATCGACAAATGATATGATTCATGATAAATTTAGAAATCTGGGCTCTGTTACATAGGTTAAAGGGACAGCCTCCACCCATTTTGTAAAGTATTCCATAGTCATGATGATGTGTGTATGACCATCAGATGAGGTAGGAGTAAGTTTTCCTATCAAGTCAAGTCCCCACTTAGAGAATGGCCATGGGGTAGTGATAGGTTGCAATGGTTGTGATGGAGCATGGATGAAGTTTCCATACTTTTGGCAAAGTACACATTTCCTAACATAATTGCAACAATCAATTTCCATGGTAGGCCAATAGTAGCCTACTCTCAACAATTTCTTAGCTAAGACCATTCCATTTGTATGTGCTCCACACACCCCTTCATGTACTTCTTTGATTGCTTGGATTGACTCATCACATCAAGACAACGTAATAGATTCCCATCATAGCCACGATGATAAAGTGTACCTCCTAAAAGGGTGTAATGGGCTATTTGGTGAATCAGGCTTTGCTTTTCAGAATGGGAGATATCGGGAGGGAACGTGTTGTCCTTAAGATAGGTAAAGATGGGTTCATACCATGGGGAATTGGGACCAACAACATCACAAGCCAGAAAAGATTCTAGCATGTCATACACGGGCTGGCATAAATTTTCTACAAAGAATGGCATGTCATTATTCCCTGTGGAATACAAAGCATAGAACCCACTGTTTCCCATGGCATCTGTCGATCTATTCTGCACTCTTGGGATTTGTTCAAATGTAATGTGCACAAAGTACTCCTTTAGAGTTTTCTACTAGCTTTTTGTAAGGTATGAGCTTGTCATCCTTAACCTTATATTCATCATTAACCTGTTTGATAATTAACTGTGAATCACCCACAACCTTGACATGATGAATATTCCACTTGATAGCTAGCTTCATCCCTGCAATAAGTGCCTCATACTCTGTATATTGTTTGTGCAAGGGAAGCCCAGTGAAAATCCTGTGGTATAGGATCACTAGAAGGAGTAATAAGGACTACCCCTACACCTGAACCATGAAAAGTAAAGGACCCATCAAAATGTATCTACCACACTGATAGATTCTTCAATGTAGAGCAAGGAGGCATCGGCAGATCCAGATTCAAAGGTTCAGTGCCTTGCAAAGGTGCTTCCGCTAGCTGGTCAGCAAGTACTTGTCCTTTAACCAATTTTTGATGTACAAATTCTATGTCAAACTCACTGAGTAGAATGATCCAATTAGCCATTCTACCTGTGAGGGTGGGTTTAGATAATAAAGTACTTGAGTGGGTCAACCTTGGATATTAGCTTGGTTTTGGTATTCAATAGATAATGGCAAAGTTTTTGAAAAGTAAAAACAACAGCCAAGCAAGCTTTTTCAATTTGAGGATAATTGAGCTCATAGGCGATGAGGGTGTGACTGAGATAATACACCACTTTTTCCTTATGACCAAGGTCGTATTGGGTGAGCAATGCACCAATAGAAAATTACGTAGTAGAAATATAGAGCAAGAGTGGTTCTCCAGGAGTTGGAGGCATGAGGATAGGTGGATTAGCCAAGTATTGTTTAAGCAAAGCAAAGGCTTGTTGTTGCTTAGGTCCCCAGATGAAAGTGACATCCTTTTTAAGCAAGTGGGTGAATGAGTGGCACTTATCTACAAGCTGGGAGATGAAGTAGATGAATGGCTTGAATTTTCCCCTATAAGTTGTGCAGTTGCTTGATATTCTTAGGTGGAGGCATTTCAGTAATAGCAGACACTTTAGTAGGGTCTACCTCAATACCTCATCTTGATACAATGAAGCCCAATAGTTTTCCTGATAGCACACCAAAGACACACTTCTTTGGATTCACTGACTTGTATTCTCATAGGCATTCAAAGATACGCCCACAAAATGACAGGGTGATCCTCTCTTGTTTTAGACTTTCCAAGGATGTCATCCACGTAGTCCTCCATGATATCATGAATCATATCATGAAAAATTACCGTCATTTCCCACTTGATAAGTAGCTCCTACATTTTTGAGACCAAATGGCATCACCTGATAATAGAAGGTGCCCCAAGGAGTCAGAAATCTGTTTTGTGTTGGTCTTCTTCAGCTATCTTGATTTGGTTGTATCCTAAAAATCCATCCATGAGAGATAGCATCTCATACCCTACTTGTTGAGTCGAAAATCATGTCAATATTTGGCAGTGGAAAATCATCTTTAGGGAAAGCCTTATTAATGTCTCTAAAATCCATGTAGATTCGGATACCGAAAGATTTTTCTAGATAGGAACAATGTTTGATATCCATTCAGAATAATCAATAGGCCGGATGAATCCTACCACAAGCAATCTTTCCAACTCTTCTTTAACCAATAAGGCCACTCTTGGGTGCATCTTTCGAGTTTTTATTTGATAGGCTTAGCGTCTGTGCACAACTAGGTTGTGCATGACCAAAGTTAGATCTAAGTCGGGCATGTCTTTGTAAGACCATGCGAACACATCTATAAACTCTCACAACAGCATAGTGAATGTCTTTTATTCTCTAGCCAAGAGAGTGATGCTCCCAATTTTACTATCTTGGGATCTTCTTCTATACCAATATTCACATCAATGGTTTCTTCGACTAGTAATTTTGATAAGTCCTCCATACGCGTAGGATCAGGAGGGAGGTTGAGATCTTCATCCAAGGATGTCTCCATGAGATTTTCATCCTTGGCATGGTCACTTTGTTTGTCCTTTGATTTTTTTATTTGTTTGTCGGCCAATGCCTCAAAGAGGTTTTCACTGTGTGACTTGGACTTTGATTTTTGCCAAGAGGCTTTACGTTGGAACTTTTTCCCTCACTTTTCTTTAAGTTTTGCTTGACCATGAAGCTCAACCTCCTCACCAAAGTAGGTGCAGTATCCAAGTCAATAAAGAAACCCTTCTTGTGATCTCCAATGGGAATTGTATCCCTTATGCCCATGAACTCTATGATAGCTTCATCATTCTCGAATAAATCTAGCGACATGTGATGTTGTTGGTCCCATTCAACAAGGGAAGGGTAAACAAGGTCAAGGGTTGGTTCCATGGGGGTTATGGTTAGGACAATGTTGTTCATGAATAGGTTTGTGGAGGCAAGATCCTCATATTGGCTACAATGGGAATCATATCACTATCTAGATAGTCAGAGCTATCCTCACGTTCAGAACAAGTAGCATCTTGATCATTGGGGTGTGCTCCATAAGGGTGAATCCCAATGCCATATCTTTCTATTTTGAAATGTGGAAGAGGCACCGGTTCTCTCTGTCCTTGTTCATTTCTTCCACATCCTAGGCCCTTATAGCCCATGGTACATCATCATTTTACTAGATTTCTCATATTCAGGGGTTTGATAATAGGATGGCTGAGTATCCTCTGGGACCCAAGTTGTAGGTGGATCAAGCAATTTTTCCTCAACTAACAAGCCTCCAGGTAAGAATGACCCAATAGTGTGTTCATTTCTAGGTCTTCTGAAGTGATAGTTGGGTCGACCTCTAGTCTTGGGTGACAATGAGAGGTCTGAAACCAAGAGCGCTTGTTGTACATTATTCTCCATGTAGCCATATTCAAGGATTTTCATCTCCCATGAATCAAAAGGAGATGTTGATGTAGACGCCCCATGGGCACAAGAACTGAGAGAATCTGAATCTACCCGAGATTCCATGGCCTCAGATTGGAGAGGGACAACTATATCGGTGGAGGGACATGCATATGTGCCCTTTCGTGCAAAAGCTATTGAGAGCTCTATAGTGAGCGAAGGGCTCTAATCTCCTTGTATTGTAATGGTGTGTCCCTCATGCTTCAATTTAATGCATTGATGAAATGTCGATGGCATGGCCTGCATGGCATGAATCCATGGTCGGCCTAGAAGCATATTATACGGAAGTTCCAAGTCCAGGACATGAAACTTTGTCTAATGGAAAGTGGGACCCACCTCCATGGGCAACGTGATTGTGCCCACTGACTCCCTTTCCATGTTGTCGTATGTGGTGATAGTGATGATATTGGACTCAAGATCTGTCTCAGTATGTCCTAGTTGTTTAACCAACTTGAGTGTACAAATGTTCAACCCATCCATT
Organism: Taxus wallichiana var. yunnanensis; assembly: GCA_018340775.1. NCBI lineage: Eukaryota > Viridiplantae > Streptophyta > Pinopsida > Cupressales > Taxaceae > Taxus > Taxus wallichiana. The sequence goes on from CM031243.1 coordinate 51,956,500, forward strand.
ATCCACAAGCACCCGTTTGATCTTCCTGTGGGTGACAACTACCTCAATATATAAAGGAAGATTATGTGTTGGATTCTCAGTAGGGATCTCCCTATGGTTGAAGGCAATATGTTCATTTGGTACGATGTTTGCCACTACGGCTTGAAGGTGTGTAGGATCGACCTCTAAAGGCACTCCCGACCCTTAAAGAGTTTGGTATAGAATGTCTTTATGCACATTGGATATCTTAAGAAGATCTAAGATCAAAATCTTAGCAGATGTCTTCTCAAGTTGTTCTAAAAGGTTATATTTACCGGTTTGTGGGGTTGACGGAGAAGGGTTCGAAATCACGAGGCGGGCACGCCTTGTTACCATGGCGCTAGTCCTTTCCCTTGATTCGGATGGTGTTGACATGGTCAATAGGAGAGTGAATACATCCAATAAGTGAATCATAATGATTGTTGTCTTTTTGGTGTACAAGTAATTCATTGCTTTATAACCTTGGGATGACTCTCCCGATCCGGCTTTGACTTTTCTGATTTATCATGATTGGGAATGGCTCTTTATATATCCCCATTTTCTCGTTAGGTGTCTACATTTTTCCTGGGTTGTCCACCTCTATCTCCCCATTGTCAATGAGGTCTTGAATATAATGATGGAGTCAGACATTTTTCTATCTTATGCCCCTTGACACGATGCATTTCACAATATTCATGCTCCTTGTACCATGAAGGTTTTGGAGCATTGTCATCAAATGGTTGCGTCGTAGGATATGTCATCATGTGGGCCACATCCAATTGTTTTAGTATAACTGAAAAAGGTTCATTAAGAGAGGTGAACGTTCTTCACTTTGGTGGTGGTTGAATTGGTCCTTTGGTTAGTTTAAAAGGTTGACTAGTTTGGACCATTTGTACACATTTGGAATCAGTGATCCCATCTCCCACCACATTTTTATTTTTGTTAAAGACCTTCGATTTTCTCATGGATTTGACATTTTGATTATCTCTAGATTGGGTTTTGAGGGTTCCTTTGGCAATGAGAGCTTTCTCTATCTGAACCCCTTTTTCGATGACCTCCTCAAAAGTGTGAACACAATGCATTTGGAGGTGGAAAGCTATATCCGGTTTAGGTTGGGAATGAAAATACTAACCAGCTATTTTTTAGGAAAGCGCAAGGGAAGTGACTAGCTATCCCTCTCCACCATTGGAGGAAGCTGGTGAAAGTCTCATTAGGGTGTTGTTTGGCACCACATAAATCTTCCATGGTGACATCACTCTCTATGTTGTACGAGAAGTGACGCATGAACCTTTCTACCAATTCTGGCCAGGTGAAAATTGATCCTCGTGGTAAACGCGTGTAAACCATTCCAAGGCTTGACCTCCGAGACTCTTGGGGAAAAGTTTGATGAGATAATTGTCACTATAAGACACCTCTTGACATGCCATATAGAAATCTTTGACATGATCCCATGGATCTCCTTCCCTTTATATTTGTCAAATTTTGGCATATCAAATTTCTTAGGAAAGGGTTGAAGGGTCATAGTCTTGTCAAAAGGATAGGGGCATAATTCTTCATATTGATACTTTCTAATGCTCCCTATATTGCTCTCTTGTAGGCTCGTGAGTGTCACTTTCATAGACTATACCTCTTGTGTGAGAAATTGTTCTCTAGTGGGAGAAGCGGGGATATATACGCGATGATACCCCGTGTATCTTCTTCTCCTTGGTTTTCTCTATGGAGTTCATTGATCTTAACCTTAGGCTTCAAATTTTGAACATTTTTGTTTGCTTCCTTCTGTACATGGGAGGTTAGCAAAGCTAATTATCAGCTTAGGTTACTAATCTATTGTTGAATTGTGGTTTCTTCTTCTAAAGGTTCTTCCTCCTCGTATTGTGGAGGTTCTTCACCCATCTCATGTTCTGTCTTGTTTCTACGTGGCACTTTGATAAAGGGTATTCTATGCCCCACCACTTTATCATTCCCTGCATTAGAGGTAGAAGCATGTCCATGCATCAAAATATCCTCCATATTGATAAGGGGTCATTCTTCCTCAGTAGCGTTATTCGTAGGTGGGATTGTTTCATTTTCAGTGGGTAATTTGGCCCCTAATTCTACGACCCATGCTAGCACTCTATCTTTATTTCTGAAAAGAAACTCATCTAATAAAGTAGGGTCAAAATCAAATTCTTTGTGTGGGGATTCTAATTCATTTCCACTATGATCGACCATATCTTCTATCTCTTTTTCCATAGAAAATAGAGGTCCTAGATCATGTCCAATGAAGGGGTTTGACCCTTGTCTATTAGAGGCTTCCCAAGCTTGTGCTTGTTGTTCCTCGTATGTCTATTTCTTGAGTCCTAATCATGTTTTAGGAGCCATGTTTTTGTGATAGTTTCACTAGGGTAAGTTGTAAATGTGTTCAAAACTTTGTGACCACACCTAAGTGAAATGCAAGATGTATTGTCAAGAATATGAATGAATTAACAATGTGAGAATACCAATGTGATAGAGTGATAAATCACTAGTGACACAAATGTTTGGTATCTAAACCTATCAAATGAAGTACCTCCTAGACTACGTTTCAAAAAGTAGTTTCACGTCATGCAAGATAATTAACAAGATGTTCTTACTTATGCTAAGTTCACGAGAATGAACAAAACGTAAGTAAATACAAAAATTCAATGTGACCTCCTAACAAGATATACTAGAGTGAGCTCAAACTTGATTAAGACCTATATCTCAAAAAGTGCCAATTACAATTCATGAATGACACAACAATATCACCAAGATATGTTAACCAAACTTTGCGAGAAAGTAAGGTATTGATATCAAGGTGCTATTGATATAACACGCACAAATGGTAACACCCAACACTCTTCAAAATCAAGGTAATAATAGAATCAACTAAAAGCTCAAAGTATAGCTAGGAATAGTTAAAAATGTGTGTAACGTAACCTTACAATATAGATATTTATGTCGAGTTTACAAGAAACAAGACGTAAATATCAAAATTGTAGTGATACGATACAAACAAGCTAACCCTTCTAAGGAAGTTCAAGATGATGAACCATGCCTAACTACAATGATGATCTTGACATGGGTATCAAGATCACAATGGCCACCAATGATATGAATACGTCTCCACGCACACTTTAGATGTTTAACTTACCCAACCGCAAACATGGATGGGCGTAAACGGACAAAAAAGTGGCAGAAACAATCGATTGGTAACACAAAGGTAGTCACTCTCCTTTTGATCAACAAAGTGTCAAAAGAATGTGAAGGAAGTAAATAAAAAATGGGATGAAAAATGTTGGCTTCACTTTGGCAGAGTTTCACCTCACCCTAAGGCAAGTAAAAACTAAGCGAAAGTAACGTGTCACACATTTCACAATAAAAAGATGGTTCACAACTCAACACTATTTTAGAATGGTCAAAGTGGGCTCTGGCAAAGTATATTTTCCTAGGTGGTTCTCTCATCCTAGGTGTTACAAGATTATCCACGAGTGGGATGATTTACCCAAATAGTCCCGACTATCTTGGGAGTATCTCAACTTTTCCCCCTTCAAGCACAGTGGGCATTAAATGCATCCATCGTGTACTTAAAAGGGTCACATAGGGACAACTTGTAACTCTATCTCACAAAGGAATCACTAGTCAGATAGGTAGTGTGGAGCACTTCCCATTTTTCCACAAGGTTCCCTCTTGCGTGGACTACTTTGGGGTTCTTGGAACCACCCCATTGTTGTAGCTTAAGGCGTTATGCCAAAGGGGTTATGTTCCAGTTGAGCGGAGAGGGACGTACCCTTTTCTAAAACCTACAATACAATGTTTTGAATATGTTGTTCATTTTATCTTTTTAATTAGGTGTGGTTTGCTCAAACACCATTTTTGGCAACCTGTATAACAACTGTATTAGTAGTTTTTTTTACTTTTGTTTTGATTCCTCCGTTCTTTGACAAGTGATGGCATTTTGGTCCTGTATGATGATTTTTAGTAGTTTTCCATCAAAAGAGAAGGCACCATTTCTGATTCTCTAGATCATCCAAGGACGCAAGAGAAGAGCATACGTGATGTCTTCAAAATCCAAAAAGATATCAAATGGAAAAACACTTTAATTCAACTATGCCAAGTTAACCAATTCTAACTCAAATATTCCTAACAACCTCAAAGCATCAAAAGGACTTAAGAATCATTTTCTGATTCCCAAGATCACCCCAAGGGATGTGAGGGAAGAGCATACGTGATCTTATTCCTATAAGTAAACAATGTAAAATCCATCTAATCAAGTACAAACATGTAAAAATAGCCTGCAAAGACAAGTATATGATTAGATAAAACCTGCAAGAATGTTAGAACCTCAACACATTAATTTCAAAAATACAAAAGGACACATGTGCCCCTTTTTTGGCATCTACACATGGGTTAGGGCGTATATGCCACTCTATGTTTTTCTAAATTACAGTGCACTTGCACCACCCACCCCAAGAGCATGTGCACCACGAAAACAATGTATGCGCTACTCTATGTGTATTTTTTACTTTACCATGCACCTGCGCCACCAGAGAGGCATGTGCACCACAAAAACAATGTATGCACCACCTTCGAGAAAAAAAATATATGGAAAAATAGAAAATTGCTACACCGAAAATGTGTGCACCACCAGAAAAGCGTGTGTGCTACCGAAAAATGTGTGCCACCACTTTATAAAATAGTCCCAGATTTCGATAGAATGTCCACGCCACCAAAAATGTGTCTCATGCCACTAAAACAATGTGTGCACTCTAGTTAGGGTGTGTGCACTGATCTGATAGGTTTTAAAATGTAGTGAAGGTATAGTATGAAATGACGTCTGCACCCAGGTTAGTGCATCTGCACGTTGTTAGGGTGTGTGCGCTTGGGGTTAGCGCATGCATGCGCTAGGGTCGATAAATAGAGAACCAAGTTTTGACAGTGTGCCTGCCACCACTGAGAGGCGTGTGCACCACAAAAACCATGCCTACACTCCTAAAAATGTGCCTGTGCCACACCTACAACCAAAATATGGAAAAAAAACACAAGAAAACTCACAATATCTCAAATTTTGACAAGTTAGTTTAAGAATGGCAATAACCCATTAAAATGATGGCTATGAACAAGAAGTTACACATATCAAATTAGCAAAAATTCCAAGAAAATGGACATTAATTACTACATGTGCATATCAAAAATTAGCCAAAACAATGAAACTTAAACTAAAATGCCATGGGACTAAGTGGTCCCACCGGGCATGCCAAATGTGTGCATGTGTACTTTGCTTAATGCTAAATTAAATGGAGCAAGAACTACCACCTAAAATAGTTCTATAATCTAAGAATAAGACAAATCCTAAGCACCATCAAGATAAAGAGCTAAACAAGATCTAAACTAAACATCATAACTTTGAAAACATAAGATCAAAACTAACAATGCTTATTTAAAATCTCTACTCTCCTAGATTACCAACAAAAATGAATGGACCTATTTAGCTCCAATGGAAATCAAAAATTGCTTGTTTGATCCTTAAAGAATGCAAGAATAGGAAGCTTAGCTCTTAACAATGGTGACCTCTCAAGAAAACAAAAGGCAAGCTCTTAGTCTCTTTGTTATATGCTTTGCATTTGCTCTCTTAAGAAGTTTAGGTGTAGGTATAAAGGTAGAAGGAGGGCTCCTTATATAGCCCAATGGATAAAGGAAACACTTCATCCCTTTGCATGTGGGATAAAGGTAAAACATGATTAGGAATGGATAAGGTTGCTTTATAAAAGGTAACCTTACTTTAGAAGGGTTTAATTTATGCTTAGCAAGTCATGGGAGTTGGGGGTGTTTTAATTAATCAAAGGTGATTAACTAATAGGTAGATGTAAGCTTATAAGCTAATTAGAGGAATATTAGTATGATTTAGGCTATTAGAAGGGATTAAATCAATTAAATATTGATTTACTAGTTAAATGGAAATTAATTAATACTAATTAATAATTAATTAGGTCTAGATATGAGGGACTTAATCAATTAGCGTAGTGAATTAATTAATGGAAGGTCGATATGTCATCGATTTGTGAGAAAGGGGATAGTTATCACAATTTAAGTATTTAAATTACTTGGGCGTAATAATAGGTGTCTACAGGACACATATATTTATTTCGAGGATGTGGTAGTCATAGTCTACCTTCTCTGCATTTAAGGCCAGTGGTGCATGTATGTGAATTTGTTGACCGATGTCCAGAAGTACCTTGCTATGAAGGCGTAAGGCAATTTGCACCAAGGGCTCTAGGATCCATCTTTCATTGGGAAGCACACAATGCGAAATGTTGATATATAACAAATCTGGACTTGTTTCCTTAATACCAAAGGTAGGTACTTTGGGATGCGCCACTCTTTTTCAAAGGTAGCATGGAGCCTATCATACCATTTCTCCACTCTTTGCTTGACATTGTATTTCATGGACCCTTTACATAGGTATTTGTTGAACCTTTCACCGGTGACTTATTCTCCACGGGGTATTCCCATATCTTCTCCTTCGGTCCATCCGGTACTCCAATATCCATGAGTATTAGTGATAATAGAATAGATCCAAATCTTATTTTTCCCCGTGCATGCTTCCTCAACTATTTGTTCTGCAATGTAGCCTGCAATATTATAGACTACTCCTTCGACATCCACTTTGCAACATGAAGCCACATGTTGTTCACCCGTGACCACCTCTTCTCGGTCATTCAAATTTGTAACAAGATGTGCTACTTCTTGTATAATCGAACAATTATTTAGTCTATCAATGTCCATACTTGTGTGGACACTTCAAGTATCCCAACTCCTTCTTGGTTTCTATAATTGTGGCCTTATCTATTAGATCGGTCTTTATATCCTCTCTTGTGGTCTTCTAACCTATCACTATGAAGATCGAGTGGATGAGATTCTCACTATGTGTCTTACAAAGTAGAAAATTTCCTCATGTTCTCTACTCATGAGCCATTGGTATAAAGGCTCATACTTCCCGAAATATGGGAGATCATATAATTAGTAGAATCTAATTCTTTTCATAAGTTTCTTACCCGCATCATCATAAACCGATATGTCATATGCCGTGCATTTGTTTGTCTTCGTGTTGAGCAGGGGGCATCAAGTTCATTTTTGTTCTTTGTGTTCCCGTGGGTTATATTCACTTACTTTTCTTTTTCTTACATGTGAATCCCACTCTGGCCGACTATGACACCCTCTCGGATATTGCATTTCAGAAAAATGAATTTCGTACCATCTCTTCCTCCTCTACAACCACCTTCTTCTTCCCCTTTGTTCATGCTGCAACTACTTTCTTGGGTGCCATTGTTACCATGCAATCCTTCTATAGACACTTGCCTCTTTAACTCTGTAATGCATGACTCAAACCGTAGCTTGAGTTAGCATGCCCTAGGTGAAATTGTGTGCCCTAAATCCTCTCTGCTATCCAGCTTCACTCAAACCCTTCACCACAGGGATGCAAGATTCTTCTACGAGACATATCTACTTGTCACGTCTAGTTTCACACCCTTCGCACCTCAAATCGATTACTCATCTCTTTGCACTTAGCTCTTTCTCAAATACTCTTAATCATAACAGTAAAAATGAACTTGCATCCTATCCTTATATAGATTTTCAAATTTTGATGCATTTATTGCTTCTCCACCTACCAAATATCCTCTCATTCATTGACCAATTTTTTTCTTTCCACGTGGCACATCTTTGTGCCCCAAATATAACCTTGTAGCGTGCCTTCCTACCCTTTGGTCATGCACTTGAGTACCTCATCACTATACCTTATCCCGGTAGTTATCATGGTCTTTTCTCACCTCACGTTATACTGCTCCTCCATTCATCTCCATCCTTGGTCACTTTTGAGAAGCACTCTTTTTACTTTGACAAACACTTGTAGCATCTTATTTCTTTCCACCTTTTGGTTCCAGCAGTCCTATACGTTGATATCAATAACCACACCCCACACTAAGAGTATGTGCAGTCCGCTATGTATCAACATGCTCCATATTGTAGTTAGCTTCATGCATGCAAGCATGTTTATTACACAAGAACAAAAAATGAAGTGGCAAAGCATAACAACAATGAAGTAAATACATTAAGGAAATATAAAATGCAAACCTAATCTAATTGGCAATACTACCCTACTACAAATGCCAAGAAGACTTATTTATAGGAGGGCTTTAGCCTACTCCCGTTAAAGTAATCGGGTGACGTGTTCCATCGAGTACTTCTAACTGGAAAGTGTTTGTTTCAAGGATGTAAGTAATAACATATGGCCCTAACCAATGTACCTTAATTTTTCCTAGATGGGGCAAGAACTTAAGAGTTATAGAGAAGTACAATTTGTCCAATCTCAAACTTCTTATCCCTTATGTTTCGTTATGCCATGCTTTCTTCCCGGCCTTTTCCTTCTTCTCGACTCCATCGTGTTATAGCTCGTCATTCATCTAGTTGAATCATCTTCTCAATATGTTCTTCTAATGCCTTCTCATCAGCTAGACCTCCAAAGCACGTGGAATGCACAAAGAAGGTAACATAAATTCTATAGGAGAACAAATTTTGTGCCAAACACTAATTGAAATGGTGTGGCTTTGTTCAACCTCTTATAAGTTGTTCTATATGCCCAAAGAACAACCTGAAACTTTATCATCCCAATAATTTCTTCTAACATCACAAATATTTGTCAAAGTATGGCTCAAAATATTGTTGAAATCCTCGTAGTTCCATTTTCCTGAGGATGATATGGTGTAGTCTTATGGTGTGCAACCATAAACTCATCTAATAGGATCCTGATTGTCTCATTCAAAAATTGTGTACCCCTATCACTTGTCAAGCTTAAAGGACATCCATATCTTGTAAGAACATTCTCCCATAGAAACCTAGTTGTTGTAGCTGTTGTATAGTCCTTCATAGGTGCTACTTCTACCCACCTTGTGAGATAATATATACAAGTAATGATATAACGTGACCTATTCCTACGCACGACTGGTGAAATAGGTCCTACAAAATCGATGGCCCATTTCTTAAATGGTTCAAAAATAGTAATAGGTCTCAAAGGCATCTCATCTCTTTGCCCTAGTTTACCTAGATGCTTGACAATGGTCACACACTTTGTAATACGATTTACAATCTTTATATAGTGTCTCCCACGATAATCCAACAAGTAGGATCTTACAGGTGGTTGCATCACCTACATAGTGGCCACCTACAATACCACCATGTGCCTCTTCTATTATATCCTTTCTCTCATGATCTAATACACAATGGTGTAATACTTCATATTTTCCTAACTTGTAGATGTCACCACTGATTAATATAAACGGTGTCGCATGTATAGCAAGATGTTTCTTTTCTAATGCCTTCATTCCTTCTGGTGCCACACTAGTCCATAGAAATACAAAAATGTATTCTAATTCTAATGGCACATGTTGTAACCTATATAACTGTGCATCTGGCATGGTTTCTTCAATTGTCTATGCTTCTTCTCCTGAGTGAATTCTATACAAGTGGTTTGGTCTAGAGTTACTTTTCCCTGGCTTCACCACAACTGTGAAGTCAAACTCTTGAAATAGGAGTACCCATCTACATATGTGCCCTTGTAAGACAGGTTTGTTCACCAAATACTTCAATGCCATGTGATATGTATAAAACACAAATGGTGTTGCTAACAAGTACTGGTAAAAATTGTGCAATGCATATATCATTAACAAAGCTTCACGCTCTATTGTTGTATAGTTCTGTTCAACAGGAGTCAGATTCCTACTAGCAAATAAAATTGGATGATCTACAATAACTTCACCAAGTTGAGCTAACACAATGCCAATGGTCATACCAGAGGCATCCACATGCACATGAAATGATTTATCCCATGAGGGAAAATGCATAATGGGTGCGGTAGTAAGTTTCTCCTTTAATATCTCAAACACGCACTACTGTGGTTCTCCCCAATAAAATTTACCTTTTCCTTTTAGTAACTCTTCCAAGGGTGCAACAATTTTGGCATACCCTTTGATGAACTTCCGATAATATCTTGTGTGACCCAAAAATCTGCGCACCTCACTTTGACTGGTAGGCGCTTCTAGGCCTAAAATGACTACAACCTTAGCTGGATCAACTAGCAAACCTTCCTTGTAGATTATATGTCCTAAAAGTATTCCAAAAGGTGTAGAAAATATGCACTTCTTGATGTTCAAAGAGATACTCAATTTTATGTATCGTTTAAGCATTAAGTGCGGATTGTCACAATGATCTTTCATAAGCCCATATACTATCCAATCATCTATATAAACATGTAAGAAGTTGTGAATACAATCTTTGAATACCCGAATAACTATCCATGAGAATACAACAGCACATTCTTCAGTCCAAAAGGCATTACAAGATAGGAAAAAATACCCCATTCAAGTAGTAAAAGTTGTCTTTTCTTGATCCTCCCGAGCAATCCTAACTTGATGATATCTAGAAAACCCATTTGTGAATGAATATATTTCACGCCCTGCCACTCCTTCTAGTATTTCCTCAGTGAATGGCATAGGAAAAGGGTATGTGACACATGCAACATTCAACTCCCTGTAATCTACACAAATTCGAATCCTACCATCCTTCTTAATACTTATCACCATAGGACTAACCCATTCGACTCATCCAAGGGTCGAATAATCCCATATTACAACATCTTATCAATCTCTTCCTTCACCTTTTCTCATAAATTGGAATTCATTCTATAAGGTCACTTTTAAATTGGGTGTACACCATCATTAAGTTTGTATCTTCATTTCCCCAAGTGATTCATGCATGCCTTTAAGTTCACGATACCCTAGAGGGAATAAGTATTGATAATCCCTCGCAACTCAATGATCTTTTCCACTTCCGATTCTCGACCAATAGTCTCCAATTATGACCTCCTTTGGTTCAGCCTCCAAACATATATTCACCTTCTTTTTCTTCATGGGTTTATGATAGGTGTGCATATCCTTATGTCTCAGTATTAATCCTAATACCTCGTGCACCCTTGTGAATGTTCAATATCCAGTGTTCTCAACTTCCTCATTATCCACTATGTAAATCATCTTGCCTTTATCTTTCTCAAGGAAAACACACTCAAGTAGTATGGAGTCCATTTTTTCTTCCTTTTCAAAATGCACCTCGACTACTGCCTCATAAAATATTTCCTAAATAATCTCTTCTACCTTTACACTATCCCCCATAGTTGAGTGATTGAAATTTTTAATGCTTCTTCTACTAGAGGTTTGGTCAAGAAGTAGTCAAGGGTCCTGGATCATTCCTATAGTCAAATTCTACCAATTCCCGGTCTCTTTATGTAATTCTACATATACATACTAGGCGCATGCGCATCCTTGTAGATTAGAATACAATATATGCACCTAGAGTTCTGTCCCATTGTCTAGAGTCTCTCACACTTCCGAATGTGATGCTGAAAAAGTTGATCACCATTATAAGTGAAGATCTCGTGTAGGTTCATTACTTCTTAAAACCTAGTAGATAGGGCAATTCTAATCTCCTCCTATTCTATAAGATTATCTCTATGGACTACCCACCAACGTGTTGTTGTCCCACACAAGGTATACACTAACATATCTCTTCTCTTAATTTGATCTATCCACTGTGCTTCCATGGATTTCAAAAATACAGGAAGATCTTCTGCCCTAGTATACCAAGGTACTGCACTACCTATCTCGTCGAATAGAATGAAGTCCATTCTTGCATGCAACCATGCTTTTCACCTTGCACCCTACTAGTTCATATGTACCATGAGCCCAATTATCACAAGCAATACTCATAGTATCACTAATAGAATGAGATTATTCCAACTATAAGATGCCTTCCTTTGATGGCTCATTGACCTCTGGGTCCTAAATAGTGCGTACATAGATTCTGTTTAAGTCCTCCTCACTTAGAGGCTCAACATATGGTGTAGAACTCCCATCTACCAAAGGTATTACAACCCTTTCCTCCTTGTTCTCAGAGCTGATATACCTCTTATTGAATCTCAAGTCAACATTATTTGCATAACACCAAGGGCATCCAAGTAAGGATGGAAAACTGTTTACTTCCATGCAAGTGCTAATACCTCAAAATCCCCAAAGAACTTGATCCCTTGTATGGTTATAGATGCATCCTTAAAAAACTCCTATGGGAGTGGCCTTAGTCCTTTTTCCATAAAAAAACATTAGATGATGGATGCAATTGAGGCCTCCCCATTTGTACCCTTGCATCTAATGTAAGCACATTCACTTCCACACTGTATCAATCAATATGTTGCTCAGCAGCCATCCATCCATAACAACATTTAGAATAATTTCCTTGTCATAGTCAATGCTATCAGGAGGAAGATTTGCATATAGGATTTTCCATTCATTCTCAGTGTTTACGCACAGGGTGTTCCCCTTCAACCAATTTCCTATTAACGAAATAATATTCTCCCGCACAACATTTTACAAACCTCTTTGATGTCATTAATATATGAGTGGAATTTTCCTACTTATTTCTTAAGCTCCATCTTCCTTGATTGCTCCTTTAAACACTATATCTCACCTTGAAGATTCTTAAGGACCTCCATGGTCTCCTAATAGACTTCCTTCTGATGAGTAGAATTTGGGTACCTTGCATGAAAAACCACCTCCTTGGTGATCATAGGCTTTTGTGCAATGGCTCCCATGTGTGTTCTACTTTAGCTCGTGCAGTATTCTTCACTATTAATGCCTCAGTCCTAGTGCTATCTTGGGAATCCACCGATCTTCTACCATGCGCTAGATTCTAACCATCCTTGCGCCTTTTTGTCTTGCTTATGTTGCTTACTTAGATGCTCATATAATTCCGGGAACTCTTCATAACTATGGTTATTTTCATAGAAAGAACATGCAATATTCTCGGGACATTCACACCTATATTGGTTAGGATATCCATACGTATAACATGTTCTATGAGGGAACTCACCTCTTCCCCTACCGTGGCCTCGTCCTCCATATCCACCATGATATCCATGTCCTCTATCATGAATGCCTTCAAAATGCCCCTCATTCCTATCATAGCACATTTTATTATGATCCCGATCCTAAAGCTCATTCTTTCCCTTGAATTATCTCATACGCTTGTCTGTCATACCCCAATGTCTATAGCATCCTAGATTTGACCAATCAACCTACAATATTCAGTATCACGGGTCATGGACCGGAAAATTTTACAAGAATAAGATACATTCTTCCTTATCACTTGCTATAACAAAGGACAATGAGTGGCATCATGATTCAAATGACATATTTCATAGTCCAACAGTAATGAGCGTATAGATTTGCAAGGGAAACTATCCTTGGTGTGACCTTCCACTTCACAATATGTACACCAAATCCCTAAGTGCGTTTCATGGGATGAATTTGCTGATAGCTTCTCTAATCAAGTGCCATATCTGCATCTCAGTGCCTCTAAGAATGGACTAATGCCGTGTCAATACTCCCAACTTCCTCAACATGCAAATCTTCTTCTAGTGCTTCATGTGGATCATTGTATGTCTTATGTGATAGTTCTCTTCTGAATGGTGTAATCAATCCGCCAACAAACCATTGTGCATGCTGGTTTGCATGAATATCATAAGAAAGATTAGATAGGAGTGTCTTAAAATGGGCATCATACTCACTTAAACTCTCAGTAGTGCCTTGCTTTATATCCTTGAGCACGCTTATACTCTTCTTCTCAAATTCTAGGATATAGAAATCTTTCAAAAAATCATCCTTCAGAGATCTTTGCATAATCCACGCAAGTTTGATCAAGGTAAAACTTACTATACCGGTTGTGTGCACATCCCCATAATGTAGTGGAAAATTGACTTGCCTTACGCTCGAAGTCATGATCCCTTTCACGTGCCACAATATTTCACACATGTGCACATGCTCAAAAACATCCTCTATGCCTCTATACTCTATAATACGAATAGACATTTCCATATAAATATTTTGGGGTTGGTGTAGACCTTGCCCACCTGATTTAGAATCTCATGTGTTTTCCTACTTCTAAAACCACTAGATCCACCAAAACTAGAACCACCTATACTTCTTGATCCTCCACCTATGGCTGGAATAGGACTTGTAGATGTACTCCCCTGTGCTCCGATAGTAGTACTATAACGAACCCCTACAGTCTGTGAAGTAGTTCCACTTCTAGAGGTGAATCCAACATTCAATGCGCTCATGTTTTGTGCAGACGATGCACCTAAAAACACACCTCCAAATAAAAATGAAGCCATCTACCCTACCATTGATGTGCTTTCTCTCTTACTTCCCAAAATTTCTTATTGATTACTTGTCGTAATAGATACTGGAAAACCAAGCACAAGGGCTAGATCACCGTGGATTAAGATGCATGCATGCGGCCCGGGTAGTCTCTACTAGCACACTTATGTGTGAGACCAAGGGGGATCCATATCATGTTTTCCAAGATGGGGAGTTTCGATGCTTTGCCCTATGTCCTCTACGTGAGCTTCAAATTCTTCATGAGCCATCTCTCTCCTCAATGCCATACTTTCTCGCAACGTAACACTACTTCTCTATCTCCCTCTCACGCGCCTCATTATACTTAAGCCACCTCTCCTCTCTCTACATTTCTACTACTAGGTCTTCCATATTTAACCAAACCTGTTCCTTCCCTTACATGTGGTGAGGTTTAGTTAGCCATTGGTTTACTCTCCAGGTTCAAAGTTACCATCAAGATCTTGATTGCTAGTATAATACCTTGTAGATATGTTCCTCTAGGATACCACAAATATTGGAATTTAACTACCTCAAAATAATACATCAAAATTGAATATTCCGTAATATAACTGTTTAGAACACCACAAAACCATGTATCCACAATGTGAGTCTAGATCGATCAACATCATAAAGGGCCTCGAAATTCTTCCTATGTCGAGTTGAGTGTGCAATACCTCCAATTCTACTTAGATGCATAAACAATCAACCATTCATATAATTCTACTGAAATATGGTAAAAATATTTCATATAAAATATCATACGAGTTCTCGCTCCACCCATACACGTGTGTGAAACTCGAGATCTAGTGTTGAATCACTTTGTGTGTATTCTTCCTCTAGATCATGTATCCAATCTTCAATACTTGCTAGAGTTAACCGGCACGTATTCATCACAAACCATCCTGAAAACAATTGAAAAATAGGTCTCGGCGATAGAACAAATGATGTAAGCTAGAATTCACCGATAACACCCTAATTGTGCTTTGGCACATCACTCACCTTAGAATGAGCGCTCACCCGAAGTGCACAAAGGTACTAGGTCCCTCTTTAGGGTTGTTGTACTTAATGTTAACATGATGAAGACTTAAAGCATATATATCCATATATAATACATTATTACACAAAGTGTATGACAGATCTAGATCTAGGAAAGAATAGGTTTAAACAATAATCATGGTAGAAATAAGAACATGCACTACCTAATTACACATAGGAATAACACTCATGTTCAGTCAATATCTTCCCTCTCTTAATTATCACAATAATACAGAAGCTTCTTACAATACTGGCAATCTATGCCATTGTGCGCATGGTTTCGATATGGTAATCCAACAACATGCACACTATGTTATCTATCTCTCTATATCCATCATCTCCCTACCAATTAATTCACTACATATATATAGGGTGGGGACTTGCCCTTCACCACTTATCTATTCCAAAAATAGGCCACATACTATTAATAGCCATGTTTCATTTTCATGCATAGCCATACATACAAGTGTGTTATCTATAGACTATTGATAGTTAACTGAGGTGACAATCCTATTCTTAGACTATCTCAATGTAAAAGTGCTCTCAATCTGATCCTCCACAAATAGATAATACGTGGTGCGCACGTCTCTACATCGTTGGTGTGTTCTCGCATGCCATCTTATAAAAATAGATATTCTTTCCCAAAAATGGATAAGTTCTAATGTTGAACTTCTATTATGTGCGTGCGTTCTCTATTTATTCACACCCTTGAACTCTGTCCTATTTTCCCATGCGGACTTGTTGTGTGAGTTCTCACAAGTGTTCTCTCGATCAAAAATTAATATATTTCTTATCTCTATCGAGTTTTAAGGAATTTTTGATGTGGAAGAGCAAGCCGGGAGAGATGGACATACAAAGAAGACCCAAGGCTTCATCACAACAGTTGAACCACCTAGATTTTTAGTTTCATCTTTAGGTTCAGTCTCTACTACCATGGTGACATAGAACAACCCTTTATTGTTTAATACCATAACAATTTTAGATGTCTATTTCAATAAATAGAACGGTGTGAGAAAAGGTACTCAAGAGGCATTCATCACAAAGAGAGAAATAAGGAAATAAAATAAACACAACCACAGTGCATAAAAATATTAATACCTTCCTAAATTTGGAAATTTATAGTTAAGTGCATTGATTACAATCAGGTGTGAATGTTCATCATGAAACAGCTTGGTCATTCACCTTGTAATCAATGTAATAACATGTAAGAGTGGATACCACAATAAAGTTTCGTTGAGCGTAGTAGTTTGACACCATAAGAAAGCACAAAACAAGAAAAAATAAGAGAAGGGGAAAAATATAGTCATGTGTGTAAAATAGTGTCTCACGTCATAGTAGAAACTCCTTTCCGCAAGACTATGGAGGATGCACTCACTAGTCTACAAACAATAACAAGGGTGATAGAAATGTAAAAAAATGACTCGAGATGAGTCTAGAGAACCTCCGAGGATGCGGTGAGGGCTCCTAAATGGAAAAAATATAGAAATGCTAAAACACACTCCATCAACAGATTAGCGAAAAAAATCACGAATAACACTTTAAAACACACTTTTAAAAAATTCCATATTAGTCTAATTTTAGAGATTATATGGACAAAAAGGACTATTAAAAATGTTAAATAAACAAAAATTATGACTATTAATCAATTTAATTAAAGAGCTTAATTTAAAAATTTGGATGCCTAATTTAAAATGATTAAATATCTTTAAAATATTAATTAATTAATCACCATTAGAAGTATGTTATTAGATCCTAAATTAGAAACTAAGATGTAACAATTATATTAGACAACCTTACCTTAACCGTATAATATTAACCCATTTAAAAAAATCACCACACTACATTAAAAACACCCACCTATATTTTATCAAACTAACCCATGCTATTACACACCACCCCAATTTTATTAAAACCCTACCCTTATAAAAAAACACTCCTTTCTAGACTTTAAAATCAAAAGAGCCTCAAAATAAAAGAAAAGGTAAAAAGTGATAGATATGGTTTTTAAATGGTTAAGGTCAGCATGGTGGGGTTGAGGGAGCAGTCATTGGGTAATGAGAAGGGAACTCCATGTAGATTGGACATAAATATGAGTTTGGATGAATCAACACAAGGCTCAACATAGCAAGGAGGTGGTGAAATGACCGGTTTGGGAGGTAAATGTATCCATTCTCGGTGAGAGGAATGCAGGGGGTAGGGTCCCAATAGCCCAAGGTAGGACATATGCCAAAGTTAGAGCTCGACATAGGGATACCCGACCCACTAGCACATCCTACAAATTGAAACAAACACAACATGCATAAAGAAGGTAACACATGGTGAATCGTGTGGTTCTAACAACATAGCTCATGGTAGAGATA